>VWZE01003539.1:11437-22840 GCA_013396675.1 Eubucco bourcierii
AGTGGCTCCAGATTCTTTGTCCTTTTTCCCACGGTTGTTTTCCCCGAAACAGAAGGAGGAAGAGAAGAAAAATGTGCCTGGGCAAGCCAGGACACGTACAAGCCTAATTTGGCCTGCTTAGGCCTACCACGACAGAGAGGCTTCCTTGTTGCCTGTCAAAGCAACAACCTTTGCTGCTTCACACTTCAGCTCAGGACTAAGGGCTGTCATATCCAAAACTGACACACTTACCTCCCTTAACCACTTCTGTTTCTCTAAAAAAACTTGTTTTACTCACTAAGAACCACATGGTTAGCATCTGCCATGTTTGGCAAGCTGTGAGTGGCAGCTCACAAATATTGAAGATGTTATTGAGAACCAAATGACAAAAATAAACAGGAAGGGACATGGTCTTGTGCTATCAAGCTCTGCCTGATGTCTTCCAGATGAACATCCTCACAGAAGGGAAGGTGCCAGCACCAGTACACCCCATCATGGCCCAGAGGATGCTGACATCATGCTAGAGGTCTCTGCAGTGTTGGGGCCCCTGGGCCAAAGCACTGTGAGTAACCACACTCCCATGGCACATAAAAACTCATGTGTTCTGCCGATTCTCACTCCTGCTGTGGTTTGGAAGTGCCTGGAAAACACCTTAGTGGTGCCTTAATTGTGTTTGTACTCCCTCCAACTGCAGGGTGCAGCTGAAGGGATTTTGGCCCCTTCCATGGCATGTCACACCCCCCAGCCATGGCAGCCCAACCAGGGAGCTGCTGCAGGTGGAACTGCAGCAGGAGAGGCAGGGTGGGAAGTGAGAGTGGAGCGGTCCAATGGTAAAACCGAGGCATGGGGCTGATCAGAACAGGGGTGTGGGGCTGACGCAGAGGCAGACGGAACAGGACTAGGTGGGCCGTGGGTATCAAGTCAGAGAGCAGACCAAGATGCAGGTGGCTTCACAGCTCGGCTGTCACAGGCAGAGGTCTGTGCCAGGCTTCCCATGCATGTGCTGCTCTTCCCTTCCACATGCTCTGGGGAGGCCTGGATGTGCAGGTCAACAGGACAGTCCAGCTGTGGGATGAGGAACTGGCCTTCCTGTGACTGGTGCTGGGGCTCATGCATATTCTAGAGGATGAAGTTCCCAAAATGCCACCAGAGGTGGAGCAGCATCTGAGACACTTCACTGACCGATACCCCCTTGCTTCCACTGGAGTTTGACTGCTGCCTTCTCACCAGTGTTTACTCTGCCTACCAGGTTCACTCTGTGCAGGATTTGCATAAAAATCTCTGGATTAGTTTTTTCTCTCAGTTGACTAAATCTTTCATGACCTGTGCAAGGACTTCTGCCCTCCAATATCACCCTCCTCCTGTCCTCCTGGCCCTGGAAGGAGAATCTTTTCCATTTGGCATCCGTGAAACATTCCTATCGTTCTAACGTGGCCAGGACCAAGAGAGACACTTAACAAGGGCAGCTGCTTGCAGGGAAGGACATGCCTGACTGCAGTTTCATCCCTGGTTATTTGGGATACTTTCTATGTTATCCAGGACTCTGTACAAATACATCATCACTTTCCATTCTGCTTTCTGCAGTACACTAGTGACTTTCTAAGGTTGCTCAGGCTTTTATTTTTAGACAAAATAGGGCAAAACTATAAAATATGCTTGACCCTTTACTGGTTTTATTCCTGTTTCTCAGGCAAGCTGTGCTGAAGGGGGCAGTGCTGCTCAGATGTTCTCTATTGCCAGTGCCTACTAGGGAGAGGCCTTGGCAGGTTTTCCCAGGCTGATAACACTGGTGTCCTAGCTGACTTCATTTCAGACAATTCAGCCCAACTTCCTTATATTCCCCTTTGTGCTTTCCACCAAATGGCAGGTTGTCTCCTCTCTAGTATCCAGCTAAGAAGATTTTGTTGTGTTTCATGATACAGGTCATATTTTATTTTGGCTTTCTGCTCACATGGCATCACATTTTAAGTATCCATAGTAATTTCCACCTCATGTATTCATTCTTCTTTAAAAAGACAACTTGAAAATGTATGTATTCTGTAGGGAAATACTCTGTATTAACTGGATATGTGAGCAATCCAAGCTGTGCTAACTGCAAAATTGTAAGCTGAATTTTCAAAGCCTACTTGGAAAGCTTATCTGAATGGCCAAGGACACTACCTGCAAAGGGTCCCCAGAGGAAAGAGAAAAACAGCTATGCAGGAAGATCAAAGAAAAACAAGAAAAAGATCAAGAGCAAAACAAGGGGCATTTCAAACAGATAGCGATGCACCAACTGCTTGGTCTCTTTACAGATCGCGCCTTGATTTACACCAATTAGAGAATTCCACGATAGTTCGCATCTGGGTGATCTGGGCCAGCTGCTTGGAGCAACAGCTTGTCCCTTAATGATTTGGACCAATTGCTTTGTAATGGGCTGGCCTGAACAGTCTGTTGGAAGGGTATATAAATGCATGTTCATATTCAACAAACAAGCAAGACCTAAAATCATACTGGTATCATGTCTTGACTGTGGGGCGCATTGACTCCAACAGTATTCCATGAGGTTCTCAAGTATTTGCATATCATATTTCCAGATGTGCACTGCTTTGTGCCCATTACCACTTTGGAATGTACGTCCATAAATCTCATTTCAATTCGTAATTATTGTGATCCAGTTATTTCCTCAGTGGATTTTGCATATTCTGTGAGGTAAAATTTCATAAAGCTATGGCATTTTACAAGTCAAGCATAATAAACTCACACTCCTTACCCTCAAAATCAGATTCAGAATTATTTGACAGAAAGAGATCATTAGCCTTTCACTTACTCACACATTGCATTGAGGAATTAAATAAACATGATTATCTACTTGGAAGGGTTTTGATTTTTGTTTTTTGTTTTGTTTCTACTAGCCTTCCCACTGCCACTATAGGGACATTAATTATGGACATTCATAGCATGTGCTTAGACGATGGGATCCATAATGCTCTTTCTAAGAATGCACTCCTAATTTTCCATGTGTGACTTTCAAAGTGGGAGCTGTAAGCATTTGACTTAGGTCATATTTTTCCAAGCGGCCACTGTCCAACAGATGAGAAGTGGGGAGGTGGAGGTAAGAAGCCTGGAAGAAAGATGCCACAGAGAATGGTTTTAGAGGTCAGGTTAGGGCTGTAACAGAAGATAGATTTACCAGTTCATAAAGGAACTGGTTTGGTGCTTGTATTTGTTGAGGTTTGGTTTTCCCCAAAGGCTGTAGGAATGAAGATTAGCACTTTATTTGAAATGTAACTCTTGGCAAATAAGTGTTACACTTAATGTTCTTCTATTCTCCTGATGCGTTTTTACACTCCTCCAATCTCCACCCTTCAACCCTTTCCCAAATATGTTTCCAGCATTTGATGTCTAGGATAGCTATGGAGTGATGGAGGCAGGAAGGCTGCAGACAAGCCCAGTTCCTCATAAGAAGTACCAACAGTGCACCCACACTGATGACAAGAGAGCATGGACACACAGACTGCCTCTATCACACACTGCAGCTGCTATCAACACGCTTCCTGTTCTGAGCTGGTACCTCAGCCAGTGAGAAGCACACAAGTTTCACAAATAACCACAAATTCCAGCCTGAGAAAATTTTACATTTTTTGTGGGTTTATTACATTCATTTCCATTAAATTTATTCCCTCCCCAAATACACAAGGAAAGTAATCGCATCCTTTGCTCTCCAGTTGCTGGGGATCTGCAGTCACACTGCTGCAGTGGTCTCTGATCCTCAGCATCCACCTCATCACAACACCCCACCCCTGCCCCAGAACTACTTCATGCTTTAGGTTGAAATCAAACACCAACACAGAACAGGCACTGACAACCAGTAAGGACCGTTCTAGGGATGAATGGCAGACACGGCAGTGGCCTTGCAGACAAGGGCACAAGCGTGTAGCATAGGGAAAACACTGGGCACATAAGAGCATGCTCAAAGCAGAGGGTGATAGAGGGAACAATATCCAAGTTCATGGCACCTTTGCTCTTCTTATGCTCCTTTCAGATCTGCATTTAATTATTTGACCCTTCGGGTGAGCTGGCACCTGGAAGTCACTTTGGCTGAGCCTCTGGGTAGATCAGAAAGCCTGTGAAGGTGATGTACTTGCCATGGTTGCTGTAGGCACCATAGCCATCATGTTGATGGCTGTAGAGCAAGATGGTGTCCCCATACTGCAGAGGCAGCATGATACTTTGGCTCTGCATCTCTCGCCTCTTGGAGTGGTTGTCATCATAGATCATGGCCTGCACCTCGTTGTGGTTCTTCATAAGCTTCACTGACATTGTCTTAAAGGGCATTTTGCCAATGGTGAAGGAGAAATAGTACACACCAGGTATACGGCAGGTGAAGATGCCAGTGGAGGAATTGAAATCTTTTCCAATGTTCACAAACTCTATGTCAAACGTGATTGGTTCATGCTGGGTTTGCTTGTCATCTGTGCCCAGGAGGCTTTGTGAGCGAGCAACAGAAAATGCAGAGCGAGGATCTTGTTCCCTCCTTGGCTGACCAGATAACATGTGTCGCTGTGAAGCTTTGTTCTGCTCTCCAGGAAGCTGCTGACCAGTGTGATGGTGCGGCCCCAGCTCTTGAGGGCTAAGAGCATTCTGGAAGAAGGCAGAAGTGTCTGGATAGATCAGGTAGCCATTGAAAGTTGTATAGGGGCCCACATTGCTGTAAAGAGCATACCTGGGATCTCCATGTAAACGCAGCCAAATGGTGTCACCATAGTCAAGCTGCAACATGGCACTCTGACTAGCTACCTTTCGTTCCTTGCGGTGATGTTCATCGTACACAATCGCTTGCACCTCATTCTTGTTTCTCATCAGCATGACAGACAAGTTTTTCTTTGGGTATTTCCCAACAGTGAAGGAGAAGTAGTAGGCTCCTGGGATCCGACAGTGGAACAATCCTGTCTTAGGATCAAAGTCATCGCCAATGTTCACGTACACTTTGTCAAAGGTAATGACCATCTCAGAGCTTCCTTCCATGCTGCTGGTTCTGGCCACAGAGAAAGCAGAACGAAATTCAGTGTTGGTGTCTGCTGGGAAGCCATCTGTAGGCAGGAAAACCATGCAGCAAAGGAAGACAAACATGAGCTGAACCTTCATCACTGTTTCTGAAAAGAAAAAGAAGCATATTTTAGCAGCAATCCCATTCATACTCCAGTTGAAATTCAGACTGAAATCTGCCCATGTTGACAGGAAGTCTGTGTCCAAATACTAGAAGTTTCCAGTCCATTCCAGATCAGTGTACAGGATCATACTTCAGTTCAAATCCCAGCACCATTTTGGTATTTCCTAGCACAAACCAGACCTTTATTTCCCTCTGCTTACTGGAAGAAAAAGAATCTTCTCTGAGAACCTGGCTATCTTACAGCTTGTCTGCAAAGCACTGTGCTGCTCAGAGTGCAGAAGGGTCCCAGAGATTGATGGGGCTTCACCAGAGCTTCCTTTCATGGTGTTTTTATTTGCAAGATCAAGGATGAAACAAAGCCCTACACGGACTCTGCATTATACATCTGTACAGCTGAGATACAACTGAAGGGCAGGGAGCAGAGGACACATGATCTGGAGATTCCCATTCAGGTGCCATTGCCTAGCACTGCACTAGCTGGGTTGCAGGAGCTGGAAGCTAGGAGCCAAATAGGTTGGTGGACCCCATTATTCAGATAGACTTCACCATGAATCTGTGAAGAGTGTGAAGAGGGAGTGTCTAAGGAAGGAAGGAAGACAACAAAGACAGTGAAATGGGAAAAAAAAAAAAGACAAAAGGCAAGTCTCCCAGACTGCAGAATCCCTAAGAGAGAACTAAGATAGCAAAACCAGGGAAGCAGCTCCCTATCTGGATAACAGACCAGAGAGAAAAGATTTTTTTGACCCTTAGAGGGATAAGTTGGAGCTAATGGGATTTTCTGATTCTAGCTTCTGTGATTTGTTTTTGATTTGGGCTGAGGCCAAAGCTCATCTATTAGTGCTTTCAGGCTGAAAACAAAACTGCCAGTCATTCCAGTGAGCATCTCCTCTCTCTGTCACCTCTCTGTGCTTATTAAAATATCATTCAGGCTGAGAGGTGACTGCCTGGTTTGCAGTCTGCTTCATCTGTCACCCCAGAACTGGAGCTTTGCCAGCCTGCAAACAATGGATTCACAGACCAGCAAAGCAGGAGCAAAGCATGCAGCTAATTGCAGGGAGGGGTGAAGACAAACCCTAAATTTAAAGGGATGAAGGGATGAGTATGCAGATCAACTGAGATGGCCTAGTAATAGGAGCAAAGCAGATGGAATCTGCACAGACTGTGAGGTGGCAATGGGATCCTGTTTTGGTCAGGTGTGATACCTAGAATCACTCACCAGCAGGAATTCAACTTGACCCACAGTCCCTGCTCCTTCACTCTTGAGAATAAAACTGAAAACTGAAATGCATCTTTAATAAATATGAACCCAAGAACAAATTAGATTCTCAATTACAGCAAAGTAACACATCCACAAAGACAAAACAAGTATCCATCCACATCTTGATTTTGTATTGGATCAGTCCTTCCACAAGCATCTCAATGTTTTCATCCATGTCCTTGAATTCTAAATGTCTTTCCTGACTTAGCCTGCTTCTCCTGAGCATACCCATGGGCTGCACTGAAGGATGATGAGAGAGTCAACTGACATCTGAGGCTGCAAGTGACACCAAAACCTGGTTGGTGTTCAATGCCGTCCCTGCTTTCAGCAGGTCACACTATAGACCTCTAAAGCCACAACTCCTAGTTCTGTAACAGAGTCCCAAAACTACTGCCTTCTTACAGCTGAAACTTTACTCACTACTAACCCCAGCCATGACACTTACATGGAATGAACAAGCTGAGGACAATCTGATGGGCATTTTCAAGGGCACTATTAAGACATAGCTAATTGTCATGCATTTGCTTCCATGCTGCCTTCGTTTTGTTTTTTTTTTTTCTTACTTTGCCATTTAGTTTGTGAGCTTCTCAGAGTAAAAGCTTTCTCTCTTCCCATGCCTGTGCATTATTTGATCATTGCTGCCATTTAAACAACACTAATAGGCCTAATATCCATCAAGAGCTAAATCCCAAACTGTCACACTGTGAGCTCAGCCTATGTTTCAGCAGTAGTAGTTCTGTAGAGTGTTACACCTAGCATGGTAGGCTCATCTCAACTTCCAGTGTAGAAAATCAAGCCTTAAAGGTAAACTTTTAAGAACTATTAGACGTTTCAAATTCATACTCATTGACTGTTATTCTGAGGATCACCATGGTGTGATCACATGGAGAACCAGGATGACTGTGACATGGGGCATGCCCTTGAAACAAAAAATGACAGGACAGAGATTGGAAATTGTGTTTTCAGCTACACTAACCAGCCTGGTTCTAAAGCAGGGCCCTGTGCTGCAGGGCTTGCTCAGTGTATCTGAGAACAAGCCTGTCACTGCTGGCCAAAACAACACAAAAAGGTGAAATAGTTTAGTAAACTCCATAGTGAATCTGATTTCACGTTCCTTCAAATGGCCACTACCATTGTTTCTGCCCCAAAGTGAATTTATCTGTAATAAAGTCATCTATGAAACACTGGGTCTCTCAGTTATGGTTGCTGTTGCAGTCCCTTATTTATCAGCTCTTCTCAATAACTTAGAATCATAGAATCATAGAATGGTAAGGTTGGAAGGGACCTCAAGGATCATCTAGTTCCAACCCCCTGCCATAGGCAGGGACACTTCCCACTACTACAGGTTACTCAAGGCCTCATCCAATCTGGCCTTGAACACATCCAGGGAGGGAGCAGCCACAACCTCTCTGGGCAACCTGTGCCAGTGCCTCACCACCCTCACTGGAAAGAGTTTCCTCCTAACGTCCAGTCTAAATCTCCCCTCTGCCAGTTTAAACCCATTGCCCCTTGCCCTGTCATTGCAAGACCTTGTGAATAGTACCTCCCCAGCCTTCCTGTAGGACCCCTTCAGATATTGGAAGGCTACTATCAGGTCCCCTCGAAGCCTTCTCTTCTCCAGGCTGAAGAGCCCCAACTCTCTCAGTCTGCCCTCATAGCAGAGCTGCTCCAGCCCTCTGATCATCTTTGTGGCCCTCCTCTGGACCCGCTCCAACACTTCCATGTCCTTCCTGTGCTGAGGGTTCCAGAACTGCACACAGTACTCCAGGTGGGGTCTGACGAGAGCAGAGTAAAGGGGCAGAATCCCCTCCCTTGCCCTGCTGGCCACGCTTCTCTTGATGCAGCCTAGGACTCGGTTGCTGTCTGGGCTGCATGTGCACACTGCAGACTCATGTTGAGCTTTTCATCAACCCAGACTCCAAGGTCCTTTTCCTCAGGGCTGCTCTCCAGCCATTCACCACCCAGCCTGTATTTGTGCTTGGGATTGTGCCTACCCAGGTGCAGGACCTTACACTTGGCCTTGTTGAATCTCATGAGATTGGTCTGGGCCCACCTCTCCAGCCTGTCCAGGTCCCTCTGGGTGCCATCCCTGCCCTCTAGCAAGTCGACTGTGCCACACAGCTTGGTGTCATCTGCAAACTTGCTGAGGGTGCACTCCATTCCTCTGTCCATGTCACTGACAAAGATGTTAAACAGCACTGGTCCCAGCACTGACCCCTGAGGGACACCACTTGGCACTGGTGTCCAGGTGGACATTGTGCCCTTGATCACCACTCTCTGTGTGACCATCCAGCCAATTCCTTATCCAGCGAGTGCTCCATCCATCAAGGCAGGTCATTTAAATAAGGCAGTTAATTATGCTGTGTTTCCTTAGCAAGTTGTTTCCTTGACAGCTCCCAGTCACCACTTTCAGGACTATTTAGGTTATCTTTTTAAAAGAATTTAGAAAGTATCTAATAACTGCTTCTCACATTAAACCAGTCTAAGAATAGTTTGCCAATCACTAGGAAGACTCAGCTAGCTACAGGACTGCCGTAAACAGGCAACTCATGACAGCTCTTGGACTTCAGTATTAGCATTCAGATTTGCTAGTCTGAAAGCTAAAGATTTCACAATTCTCCGTTGCCATCCAGCAAATACTTCTGGTGCCCAGGTCTGTTACTGGGATAGCGTTATTCCAGAATGGAGGACAGAGAACCAGTGATGTGAGGTTGGCCACCAGACACTGTGATAAGAGCATGGAGTTCATGCAATTGCCTAACCTGCAAAACTGCAGTGAGGAGGAAGGCCTGGGCTAAAGATGCAGGGTGGGACTTCAGAAGGGGCCATGTGTCACACGCAACAGCTGTGTTATTCTTACCATATCTACATAGGAATCAGGACCCTTTGTCCCCTCCTCTCCCACTCCTTATCGTGGTGACACCACGGAAGTACATGATGAAGCTAAGCAGACCCAACAAGGCATGCTACTGCCTTTGCACTAAGTAGTACCAACAGACAACAGCCCCTCAGGGAAGAAGGCAAGAAACTAATTTGGAATATGAGGCACAAAACATATGATGGAACTAAACAGTTCTCAGAGGCACTGATATTAAATTAACGACCTGGAAAGAAAGGGTTAAAATGGCAGTGACTCACAGGGCAGAGCAAGAGTTGCAAATCTCTGATGAGAAGAAAGAGACAGAATTTAACAAACTAATAGCTTTGTGCTTGTTGAAGGCGAGTTTTCTGTCCTGGAACAGAATCAAACAATTTACTAAAAGACTCCCAGTAATAGAAAGGTCATCCCATTGCTAGACTTGTAGACCATATCTTCTTGTAAAACTCACAAGGCTTTTCTTTTCATTCCAAAATATTAATGAGCTAGATTCCCTAGTCTTACCTTAGGCAGGAGTCCTTTCATTTCAGTGGGAGTTTTACCCAGAAGATCACTGAAGAATGAGATATGAAACTAAAGTGAAGCAGTGAAGTTGAATTAACTGCTTGCAGAAGTTCTTAAAATCCTGCAAACTGCAAGAGTAAAGTGCTGTTCTTCCTAGCTCTCACTCTAATATTTAAGGACAGCTGCAGATGTTTCAATTATATGAATCAGTGGAAGCCTGTGTGATGAACAGCCCTCTTGGATTGCTGTAATTAATTTCTCCTCGATGCTGGAAGAAGTTTCATTTGCATCATTATCTCATGCTCTTAACCTGTATTGGATGAGTGGAACAGACAGTAAGTGGTATGTGGGGAAAAAGAAAAATCTTGCTTGTTCTGCAACCAGCTCAGATCTAGCCCCTGTATTCTGTTTCATTGTTTCATACCATGGCTCAGTTTTTTGACCCCACTTCCTTCCACTGAAGAAAAGTGATGCCATATTTGCCGATTTTCTTTCAATCCTTAGTTGTAAGAAGTACTTACAGACATAAAAGGAAATTTCAGCAGGATGAGAATAAGTGGTAAGCAGTGGTAAGGTTGCACTGGTTTTCCTTCCTCTTTCATCCTGCCACTTCTATTTGTGTGCCAAATCACTCAGCAGATTTGTCAAGGACAGCTTCCCTCTCATATCCTTATTGGAATGAAAATAACTGTTAAAAGTAGGTTTATTTTTCCAGGAACTAATAGGAGCCTGTGGAAGTTGGCACACATGCAAGTGCATTGAATAGAAAAATAATTTTGGTTGTCTATATATTACAGGACTCACAACTTTATGTTACATCTGCCTGCTGAAGATTGTTGCACATGAAATTGCGAAGATATCATAAAGAGATATTGGAACCTATGGTACACCCTCAAGGTTTGTTCACTGTCCTCTCTGTCCTCAATTTCCTTTCTGTGCTTCTGCACTTAGTATCAGACAGTAGCTGATTTTTATGTAACTGTTGTGTAAGAGACGAATCACAAAGAGCAACAAGTCTTAGATTTTTACTGCCTATTCCCTTTTCTAGCTGCATAGTCACACTGGCTCCTCCCTCTCACTTGAGTGGGCACATAATTCTCACTTTTCCTTGAGCTCTGTGCCTGCAGTTGTTGCTTCCAACCTATTCGCCCACTCATTGGAATGCTGCCCTCCAGTCATTGCTCTAAGACCTACCCATCTGGGGGAAAGCTAGAGGGAATATGCTTGTTCTTGCTTGTTGTTGATCAAATCACCAGTGAGGATGAGCCTGTGGAGTCCAGTACTCAACCTCAAAGGGATGTAATGGGCAGCTGTGACGGTTTGGGAGTTACCCGCCCCCCACACTTTGTAAAATGACCCAGACTAGAACTCCCAACCACCCTTCCACCTTCTCCCCACCCCTGTACCTTACCCCAAGGTTTGCCTTAGGCGCAAAGTGAATTAGGAGGATCAGCCAGGTGGGTTAGAAGAAAAGTGGTTAGCGAAGATTAATTGGCAAAGAGGAGCCAGAACCTAGACTGCCCGACACGCTGTGCTGTGTCTCCAGAGAGAGACAGAGTGAGAAATGACTTATCTATGTTTTGGTAATTTTTCCCAAACAATCTCAGCAAGCCTACGAGTAAAATAGACATC
>VWZE01003542.1:2732-13748 GCA_013396675.1 Eubucco bourcierii
CCCTCAGCAATAGCCCTGATGGAGATGTTGAACAGCACCAGCCCCAGCACTGATCCCTGGGGGACTCCATTGGTTACAGCTCTACAGATGAACCTGGCACCATTGATCACCACTCTTTGAACCCTCTCTTGTAAGCAGTTCCTAATGCACCTCACTACCTGCTCTTCCACCCCATGCTTCCTGAGCTTGCTCACCAAGATGTCATGGGAGATGGTGTCAAAGGCCTTGCTAAGGTCAAGGTAGACTACATCCACTGCTCTCCCTGCATCTACCCATTCAGTGATGTCCTCATAGAATGCCATCAGGTTAGTCAAGCATGAGTTCCTCTTGGTAAATCCATGATGACTACTCCTGATAACCTTCTTCTCTCCTAAGTGCCCTGAGATGCCCTCCAGAAGGAGCTGCTCCATCATTTTCCCAGGGATGGAGGTGAGGTTGCCTGGTTGATAGTTCCCTGGAACTGTCCTTGTTGAAGCCTGCAGTGCCATTGGCTCTGCTCCAGCCCTCAGGCACCTCTCCTGTCTGTCACCATTTGGCAAAAACAATGGAGAGTAGCAGAGGGACAGCCTCAGGCAGTTGTCTCAGCACCCTTGGGTACATCTCATCAGGGCCCATGGACTTGTGAATGTTCAATTTGTGTAGCTGATCCCTGAGCCAGTGTGCACGGAGCAGTGGGGAGCATTCCCTGCTCCAGGCTTCCTCTCCTTCATCTAGGGTCTGGAGTACCAAGGGGAGTTCAGCCTTAGGGGTAAAGCCTGAAGCAAAGGCAGAATTCAGCAGCTCTGCCCTTTCTGCATCCTCAGCTCTCAGGCTCCCTCCTCACTCAGCAGTGCCCCCAAACCTCCCCTGCTCTTCTTTTCCCTACTGACAGATTTGAAGAAGCCCTTCTTGTTCTCTTTTACTTCCTTTGCCAGCTTCAGTTCCAAGAGGGTTTTTCCCTTCCTTGTTGCCCTCCTACATGTCCTGACAACTTCTCTGTAGCTCCCTAAGTGACAAATCCCTTCCTCCATGAATTGTGAGTTTCTTCCTTCCCTGAGTTTCCCTTCAGGAGCTCCTTGCTCAGCCATGCAGGTCTCCTAGCACATCTACCTGATGTTTTACTCAGGGGAACACACCCAGCTGGGGCTTGGAGGAAGTGGTCTTTAAAAATTAACCAACTTACTTGGGCTCCTTTACCCTCCAGAACCTTAGCCCATGGGAGTTCTGCAAGAGTATCTCTGAAGAGCACAAAGTCAGCTCTGCAGGAGTCCAGGGTTGTAATTCTACTTACTGGCCTGCCTCTACCCTGTATAATTCTGAACTCCACCATGTCATGATCACTGTCCCCAAGGCTCTTCCCGACCTTAATGTCCTCAAACAGTCCCTCTTTAATGCAAGGTCCAGCTGTGCAGCTCTCCTTGTTGGTTCCTCCACTACCTGCATCCAAAAGTCATCACTGATACACTGCAGCAGCCTTTTGGCTGTGTGAGCTGTCCAGCAAGTATCAGGGTGGTTAAAGTCACCCATGGGTACCAAGGGGTTTGCTCTAGAGACTACTTCCAGTTGACTGATGAGGCCATCAACATCTTCCTCTTGCCTTGGTGGTCTATAGTAGACACCTACAACAGTTTCACCTCCTTCCCCACCTCCCTTGATTCTTCCCCACAAGCTTTCAACCTGCTCTGCTACCACCCTTGGACAGAACTCAGCACACTTCAGTTGCTCACAGAGAGCACACAGAGAGCAACTCCACCAGCTCATCTTGCTGCTCTATCCTTGCTGAACAGTCCAGAGCATCCCAGAGGTGGGAGCTGTTCCACCAGGTTTCAGTGATGGCAATTGCATCACAGTCATTCAGCCTAGTGCAGATCTCCAGCTCCTCCTGCCCACCCCCCATGCTCTGTGCATTGCTGTATAAGCATTTCAGGGAGGGAGTTCATCCCTTGCAGTCTGACCATTCCCAGCCACTTCCATGGCCACCAGCCCAGCAGCAAGCTCTGTGTGTGCTGATTCCTTATTGCTTGATGCCTGTGGTACATCTCTGTAAGACTTTAAGAGTTCTTGGGTGTCCCCAGCATGCTGCAAGGCTCTCATTAGCCTCCCACCCTGGTGTGCCACCCCTCAGCTTGCACTCAGATCTAGCCCTTGCATCTTCTCCAACACACAACTCCTTGTTCCCTCCCTCCCATGAGACAGCAGTGGAGCTGACACATAGCCCCACAGCTGTCTCAGGCTTGCTTACAGTCAGCCTGCCTTTCTCCTTCCCCCCCTTCCAACCAGGTTTAAAGCATGATTAATGAGCCCAGCCAATCCCTGCAATATAAACCTTCTTCCTCTTGGAGAGAGATGCAGCCCATCTGCTGCCAGCAGACCTGGCTCATGTGGGGTCAAAAGAGACAAAGTCCTGCTGGAGGCACCAGCCTGGAAGCCAAGAGCTGAGCTGATGAATCCTCCTCATTCTTTCTGGGTTGGTCCCTTCAACAGGGAGGATAGAAGAGAGCAGTACCTGTGCTCCCACTCCCTTCACCATGGGACACAAGGCCCTGAAGTCTTTCATGATAGGCTTCAATTTTCTTCTCTCAAGGTCAGAAATTGATTCTATGATGTTTATTTAGGGAATAATCAAGAGCAGTGTGGGCAGCAGGGCAAGGGAGGGGATTCTACCCCTTTGCTCTGTTCTCCTCAGACCCCACCTGCAGTCCTGGGTGCAGTTCTGGAGCCCCCAGCACAGGAAGGACATGGAAGTGTTGGAGCCAGTGCAGAGGAGGCCACCAAGATGCTGAGAGGGCTGCAGCAGCTGTGCTGTGAGGACAGGCTGAGAGAGTTGGGGCTGTGCAGCCTGGAGAGGAGAAGGCTTCCAGGAGAGCTTGGAGTGGCCTTGCAGGATGTGAAGGGGGCTGCAGGAAGGCTGGGGAGGGACTATTGACAAGGTCTGGGAATGGCAGGACAAGGGGAATGGGTTTAAACTGGCAGAGGGGAGATTGAAAGTGGATGTTAGGAGGAAGTTGTTTGCAGTGAGGGTGGTGAGACACTGGCACAGGTTGCCCAGGGAGGTTGTGGCAGCTCCCTGCCTGGAGGTGTTCAAGTCCAGGTTGGATGAGGCCTTGAGTGAGCTGTGCTAGTGGGAGGTGTCCCTGCCTATGGCAGGGGGTTGGAACTGGCTGATCCTTGAGGTCCCTTCCAACCTTCCCATTCTGTGATTCTACGAATAAAGCAATGTTTACCTGCTGCTGACACAGAAACCAAAGTCACCTACAGCTCACCTAGGAAGAGGTAAGATTCATCAGAAAGAGAATCTGCATTACTGTTAATCAGCAGGTAGCATGGGTTTATGTTAATTTTAATAATTTTGGTCTAGTGAAAGAGCTAGAGCATTACAGCAGCATTTCTGCCTTCATCTCCTGACCTTACAGCCCCTCCTGTCTGTGCTGACAAAAGGAGGGTTTGTGTTTCCTGACAGAGTCCTGGTTTGGGGGTGCTGGTGGGTGGGAGGGTGCCCATGAGCCAGCAATGTGCTCTGGTGGGCAGGAGGGACAATGCCATCCTGGGCTGGGTTAGAAGGGCTGTGCTGAGTAGGTTGAGAGAGGTTCTGCTGCCCCTCTGCTCTGCCCTGCTGAGGCCACATCTGGAGTGCTGTGTCCAGTTCTGGGCCCCCAGTTCAAGAGGGACACAGAACTGCTGGAGAGAGTCCAGCACAGAGACACTGAGATGCTGAAGGCAGTGCAACATCTTCTTTAGGAGCAGAGCCTGAGGGAGCTGGGGCTGGGAGCTGGAAGAAGAGGAGCCTGAGAGGTGACCTCATCAGTGGTGATAAAGATGTGCAGGTGAGTGCCAGAGGCTGGAGCCAGGCTCTGCTGGGTGATGCCCACTGACAGCACAAGGGCAGTGCTGGAAGCTGAGGCATAGGAAGTGCCATGGAAACATGAGGAGGAATTTTTGGCCTGTGAGGGTGCCAGAAGCCTGGCACAGGCTGCCCAGGGGGGTTGTGGAGTCTCCCTCTCTGGAGATATTCCAGAGCTGCCTGGATGTGTTCTGTGTGATCTGCTCTGGGTGCTCCTGCTCTGGCAGGGGTCGGGCTGGCTGAGCTCTGGAGGTCCCTTCCAGCCCCTGGCACTCTGTGTCTCTGTGATTCCAACGTTTGCTACAGGAGGAGCTGCAGTTAGAGCAGTTGCTCTGATGATCTGCTTATGCTGACACATTCCTGCAGAGCTAGAGAAGGGGTCAGGTGCTGAAAGAGGCAGAAATGCACTTTCACTTCTCCATCTTTTTGTCTCCAAAGCAAAGCAGATTGGGGGATGTAGAACCCCCCCAAGGATTTTATTTTCCAACTAAACGGAACCACTCCTAATCTCTTTGCAGTCTCTGAGACTCTGGTGCTTGATAAATCTCTGCTGATAACCAGTCAGTGTGCTTAATGGGGCATGCAGCTGACCAAGTGAGCTGTGAAGCTCTGCCAGAGCTTTCCAGCTGGGAAGAAATTCTTGTCAACCTCCAGCTATCTCAGTGTGGGGATTAATTTAGGTTGGCTGCTGTCACCCCTCATTATCTCTCTGAATATTTCTGATGATAGCAAAACACAGATTTGTGGTGCAGAAATGACCCAGGATGGTCTACATTTGCTATCATTCAGTGACTCAAGTATAATCACTGCATTAAAAAAACCAATTCTCCCAAATTGTCTTAATTGGTAGCCTTTAGCCACTAACCCAGGGTCTTAAAGCAGAGCTTTTCCTACAAGAGACAGCAGCTGAACTGGCTGCCAGTAGCTGCACTCATCTGAATCCCTCTGTGGTGGTGGTAGAAGTGCCACTAATCCCTCCCTTCATTTATCACTGTTCCCCCACTTTACTCATCACTGTTCCCCCAGAGTCAGGTCTCAGCTCCTTAGCAAGAACAGAGCAGTGGGAGAGCAGCAGGGGAGTGAGGAGAGAAGAAACATCCTCTGAAATTCTGTCTGCCATAAACCTACAAGTCCTGCTGTACCTGCTTGTACCTGCTGAGGTTATGGCATGACATTTTTGTTTTCAATCTCACTACTGTCATATCCAGTTAGGATTGATCCAAATTAAGTCCTGGTTTGCAGAAGAAGGATTTCAGTTTATTTTCTGTAGTGCAGATAAAGGCAATTGCCTGCAGAATACAGAGCACCAGGAGATGGGCACTGACTCCATCACCTCTCAACCAAAGTAGCATAGAATGTTAAGGGTTGGGAGGGACCTCCAGAGCTCATCCAGTCCAACCCTGCCAGAGCAGCATCACCCAGGGCAGGGCACACAGAACACATCCAGGTGGGGCTTGAAAGCCTCCAGAGCAGGAGACTCCACAGCCTCTCTGGGCAGCCTGCTCCAGGCCTCCAGCATCCTCACACCAAACAAGTTTCTCCTCACCTTGAGCTGCAGCTTCCTGGGTTGCAGTTTGTGTCCACTGCTCCTTGTCCTACCCCAGGACACCACTGCAGAGAGCCTGGCCCCTGCTTCTTGCCCCCCACCCCTCAGGGATTTGGAACCATTGCTCAGATCCCCTCTCAGCCTTCTCCTCTGCAGGCTCCCCAGCCCCAGGGCTCTCAGCCTCTCCTCTTCAGGCAGTGCTGCAGTCCCTTCAGCATCCTCACAGCCTCTCTTGAACTATCACTGCTCCATCCCTGTTCCTCTTGAACTGGGACCCCAGAACTGGACACAATCCTTCAGGGCAGAGTAGCATGGCAGGAGAAGCTCCCTTACCTTGCTGGTTTTGGAGTCTCCTGCTCTGGAGGTTTCCAAACCCCACCTGGATGTGTTCCTGTGTGTCCTGCCCTGGGTGGTGCTACTCTGACAGGGGTTGGACTGGATGAGCTCTTTGGGTCCCTCCCAACCCTTAGCATTCTGTGCTGCTTTGACTGGGAGAGCACCACTCTTCTGCATGCCCCCAGGATGCCATTGGCCTTCTTGGCCACAAGTGCACTTGTGTCCCATGGAGAAGTTCTTCTCCCCCAGGATTCCAAGGGCCTTCCCCATGGAACTGCTTCCCAGCAGGTCAGCCACTGGCCTGTGCTGGTGCCGGGCTTGTTCCTGCCCAGCTGCAGCACCCCACACCTACCCCTGCTGAACCTGGCAGTGTTCTCCTTTGCCCAGCTCTCTCCAGTTCCCAGAGGCAGGTACTTGGCTGTGGCTATAGAGGGACTGTAGGTCTCTGGAAAAGGAATGCTGATTCTGTACCTCTGGAAGGTATTTTTCCTGGGCTAGCTAATGACATTTTTTGCCCTGCCTGCAGCAGGCCAGGCACTAAATGGCAGGGGATTAAAAAAGTAGATGCTACAAATGGCATCCTAAATCCTCCTAAAAAACTAATTCCTGTGTCCTGGTTCTCAATTTGGAACATGAGATAACTACTCCCTCCTACCTTGCAGGGATGTTGAAGAAATACAATCAGGTCTGGGAAACTCAGAGGGGTGCCACAGAGGAGGGAAAGGCAGAAAAGCCTACAGGGGCTAAATCCAACTTCAGAGGAGGTTCCAGAGTGTGGTAAATGACATTTGGGAAGTGCATGGTGAAATCCAGGGAGAAAACCAATGTGAAATAGCTGCTAGCTGCATGGGAAGCTTGTGCCAAAGGGGAGGGAGGGTGCAAAATCCCAGCAGGGCTTAACAATGGATCAGGATTTGTAGCTGTGCAATGAAATGCATGAGGTGGTCCAGGCTGCTCCTGGATGTCAAATACTTGCTACTTGAAATGCCGAATTTTGTCCTGGTGTATCCAGCACTGTGCACAGGTGGCCAAGAAGGCCAACAGCATCCTGGCCTGAGTCAGCAATGGAGTAGCCAGCAGGAAGGGGGCACTCTGGGGGCACTCTGTGTTGGGCACTGTGGGACCACAGCTTGAGTCCTGGGTTCAGAGAACCCTGGGAAGGGACCTCAAAGCTCAGCCAGTTCCAACCCCTTGCCATAGGCAGGGACACCTCCCACTAGCACAGGGCACTCAAGGCCTCATCCAATCTGGTCCTCAACACCTCCAGGGAGATTGTGGAGCACAGAAGCACAGAATGTGATCTTTGATGAATTTCCCTGGGCAACCTGTGCCAGTGTCTCACCACCCTCACTCCAAACAACTTCCTCCTAACATCCACTTTCAATCTCCCTTCTGCCACTTTTTTGTCCTGCCATTCCCAGACCTTGTCAATAGTCCCTCCACAGCCTTCCTGCAGCCCCCTTCAGATCCTGCAAGGCCACTCCAAGCTCTCCTGGAAGCCTTCTCCTCTCCAGGCTGCACAGCCCAAACTCTCTCAGCCTGTCCTCACAGCAGAGCTGCTGCAGCCCTCTCAGCATCTTGGTGGCCTCCTCTGCACTGCCTCCAACACTTCCATGTCCTTCCTGTGCTGGGGGCTCCACAACTGCACCCAGGACTGCAGCTGGGCTCTGAGGAGAGCAGAGCCAAGGGGCACAATCCCCTCCCTTGCCCTGCTGCCCACACTACTCTTGCTGCAGCCCAGCACACAGTTGCTGTCAGTTCCTCCAGACCAGGCAGAGCAATCAGCTTCTTTCCAAAGCTCTGTTATCTCCTCTAACTCCTTGCACTGAAAGCTTTACCACAGCCAGCCAAGACCTTTGCCTTTGCAGCTTAAATTAACAGCTTGAAGAGCTCAGAGGAGTTTCCTTTGGAGGTTGTCATGCTGATGTAGAAGAGCTTAAGAGATGACTCCTGCTTCAAGGGGCAGCTTTGGGAGCAGTGCTGGCTGACTGCCCTGGGACTGATGGAAAAGAGAAGCTTTGTGAGAGCAGAAGGGGCAGAAGGGACTGACAGTTTGGTCTCACAGTCTCACAGTATCACCAAGGTTGGAAGAGACCTCAAAGCTCATCAAGTCCAAGCCATTCCCACAGCCCTCCAGACCAGACCATGGCACCAAGTGCCACGTCCAAACCTGCCTTCAACACCTCCAGGGACGCTGACTCCACCACCTCCCTGGGCAGCCCATTCCAGCAGTCAATGACTCTCTCAGGCAACAACTTTCTCCTCACCTCCAGCCTAAACTTCCCCTGGCACAGCTTCAGACTGTGTCCTCTTGTTCTGCTGCTGCTTGCCTGAGAGAAGAAAGCAACCTCCTCCTGGCTACAAGCACCCTTCAGGTAGCTGCAGACAGCAAGAAGGTCTCCCCTGAGCCTCCTCTTCTCCAGGCTAACCAATCCCAGCTCCCTCAGCCTCTCTCCATAGGGCTGTGCTCCAGGCCTCTCCCCAGCCTCGTTGCCCTTCTCTGGACACACTCAAGCACCTCAATGTCCTTCTTCAATGGAGGGGCCCAGAACTGGACACAGGACTCAAGGTGTGGCCTGACCAGTGCAGAGTGCAGGGGGAGAATGAGCTCCCTGCTCCTGCTGGCCACACTCTTGCTGATGCAGGCCAGGATGCCATTGGCCTTCTTGGCCACTTGGGCACACTGCTGGTTCCTGTTCAGGTGGGTGTCAATCAGCACCCCCAGATCCCTTTCTGTTTGGCTGCTCTCCAACCACTCTGTATGTGCACCCAGACCTGCTGTGTGGCACTGAAAAGCAGTAGCTCAGCACCGTGTCATTAACTTGTCCTTCCAGGATTTTCAGAAGAGGACTGTGGGACACTCACTCCAAAGAGGACATTGAGGTGCTGGAGTCCAAAGAAAGGCAACAAAGGTGGTGAAGGGCCTTGGGGGAGAAGCTGAGGGAGCTGGGGTTGTTCAGCCTTCAGAAGAGGAGGCTGAGGGGAGATCTCATTGCTCCCTGCAATCGCCTGAAAGGAGTTCGGAGCCAGATGGAGGTTGGGTATCAGGAACAATTTCTCCCCAGCAAGGCTTCTCAGGCCCTGGCACAGGCTGCCCAGGGAGGTGCTGCAGTCCCCATCCCTGGAGGGGTTGCAAAGCTGCATGGATGTGGTGCAGAGGGAGGTGGTTGAGTGGCAGTGGTTGGCAGCAGTGGTGGAGCTGTGAGCTCTGGGGTAGGGCTGCACTGGGTGAGCTCAGAGGTCTCCATCCTCAGCAGTTCTGTGTTTCTGTGACTCTACATGTAGAAATATCTCATGGCATTAATAATATGAGTACAGAGGCAGCCACCTGTACCATTTCAGTGTTCAGGAGCTCTCTGGAGTCATGCCTTGGCTTTTTGCTACTGCTGGGTTCTTCTGTTTTCAGAAGTTCTCTCTTGCTCCCTTGATTCCAGCCTGTGGTCTTCCAAAGCTTCAATAAGGGCCATTTTGTTGTTGTTGCAAACCAGAGCTGAGATTATTTCTCAGTTATGCTTGCAGGCTGGTGACAGGTCATGCCCTTCAGGATCAGCTCAGCTGAGAAAGAGGCTTTGGGTTTGATTTGTAATCAAAGAAATACTCCAGAAGAACCTATAGAATCCTGGAATGGCTTCAGTTGGGAGGGACCTCAGAGGTAATCTGGTTCCAACCCCCTGTCAGGGGCAGAGACAGTTCCCACCAGCACAGGCTGATCAAAACCTCATCCAGCCTGGCGTGGAACACCTCCAGGCAGGGGCATCCACAGCCTCCCTGGGCAGCCTGTGCCAGTGTCTCACCACCCTCACTCTCAAGGATTTCTTTCTCATCTCCACTCTCACTCTCCACTCTCCCAGCTCAAAGCCATTGTCCCTCATCCTCTCGCTCCCATCCCTTGTCCAAAGCCCCTTCCCAGCTCTCCTGCAGCCCCTTCAGGCACTGGAAGGCTACTCTGAGCTCTTTAAGGGTTTTAGGGCCAGGCTGGATGTGGCTCTGAGTAACCTGATCTACTGGGAGGTGTCCCTGCCCATGGCATGAGGCTGAAACTGGAGGATCCCTGAGGTCCCTTCAAGCTCTGACAATTCCATGATTCCATAATTCTCCCCAGAGCATTCTCCTCTCCAGACTGAACAGTCCCAACTCTCTCATCGTGTTTTCACAGGGCAACTTCTGCAGCCCTCTGATCATCTTTGTGGCCTCCTCTGGACCCTCTCCAACACTTCCATGTCCTTCTTGTGTTGGGTGCTCAGATCTGGAGCCAGCACTGCAGGAATGGTCTCACCTGAGCAGAGAGGCAGAATCCACTCCACTACCCCTCTGGCCATGCTGCTTTTGATGCAGCCCAGGACACATTTGACTTTTTGGGCTTCTAGCACCCAAAACAAAAAAAGGTAGGCAGTCATTTTCTTCCTCACTCTTTCTTCATGAGTTATCAGAGAGCTAATAAAGCTTTAAAGAGTCATACATGATCATGGAATCACAGNCCCAACGTGATCAAAGATCATGTTGGGTGATTCTGTGCTCCACAACCTCCCTGGGCAACCTGTGCCAGTGTCTCACCACCCTCACTCCAAACAACTTCCTCCTAACATCCACTTTCCATCTCCCCTCTGACACTTCAAAACCATTCCCCTTGTCCTGCCATTCCCAGACCTTGTCAACAGTCCCTCCCCAGCCTTCCTGCAGCCCCCTTCAGATCCTGCAAGGCCACTCCAAGCTCTCCTGGAAGCCTTCTCTTCTCCAGGCTGCAGAGCCCCAACTCTCTCAGCCTGTCCTCACAGCACAGCTGCTGCAGCCCTCTCAGCATCTTGGTGGCCTCCTCTGGATTGGCTACAACACTTCCATGTCCTTCCTGTGCTGGGGGCTCCAGATCATTTACAACAGGTGATAAAACCTGCCCAGTGTTTCTGATGTGAGCTGTAACTGAGGGTTCCCCAGGAGGAACAGCCACACAGCACCTCACTTCTCTTAGCAATACTAACCTCTGTTTCCATGGTAACAGCACATCATGTGTGCTGCTTGCAAGACAGATGTTTAGCCCCTCTAAAACAACCCAGATTGTCCTTGCATTGTTTTTAAGACTAAAGGAAACAATCTGCTTCCAACACATCAAATGATCAATCTCTTTACTTCCCCTCCTAGCACGGGCAGAGAAAAGCACCAAAGGCCTGAGGTGTGCAGCCTGGAAGTGCCAAGCACTGTGAGGAGTGATGGCTTTTGTGTAGGTCAGTTTCCAAGGACTGTGGGTACCTCACTGCTTGTGGCAGGGCATTGGAAATTTGGGGATTTGGAAATCTGGGTAGGCACATTGCCAAGCACA
>VWZE01003543.1:12466-26762 GCA_013396675.1 Eubucco bourcierii
TTGAGTAACCTGTACTAGTGGGAGGTGTCCCTGCCCATGGCAGGGGGTTGGAACTAGATGATCCTTGAGGGCCCTTTCAACCTTACCATTCTATGATTCTACGATTCAAATAGGATGCAATAGGATTCCCAAGCGCCAGGTACTGACAGCACCCAGCCTTCCCCATCCCCCGAGCAGCTCCCTCGCCTGCTTTTTTCTTTCTTGCTGTGCCTGTGTGTGGGTGTATTTGGAAACGAGATCTTTCCAGCTGAACTGCAAAACGAAATAGATCACAACTCCTCGAATAGCTTCATCGCGCACACCCCCCACCCCCCAACCTCCATCCTGCCCCCGATGCAAATCTCAGGGAACAGTGGGGGAAAAAAAAATCAGAGGGGGAAAAAATCAAGGTATTTGGCAGCTAAGGGGATTAGGTAGAGGGGAGGAGGAAGATGCACAGCAAAGCACTTTCGTTTCATCCTTTTGTCCCTCAATTCACCCCCAGACATGCCGTTTGACCACCATTTGCTCAACCCTTTGTGCTCCTAGAGCCCAGTTTCATGGAGCTACAAGAACAGAGAAAATAAAACCCAGCAAAAAGACAAGCCTCTAGCCCAGATGTGAGACTTGACCATCCACTGTTGGAGGAGCCAGAACCCTTTACTGAGAGATCCCCCACTGTTTTCCAGCCTGGTCAGAGGCAGGATTCCCCCCAACTGCTCAGCATCGTCTCCAGCCTCATAAGAGGAACATGACAGCCTGGCCCATACCTTCCCCAAACCACAAGTTCCTCAAGCTGTCAACTCCACATGCATACGGACACAAGAGGGCCAGGACAATGAGAAGTCCATCTGCCTGGGCACGGGGCACACTGAGCTGTGAAATGCCCCATGCCAGCCTCATGGCTGGCATTGCTGGAGTGCCTGAGGTTGGCATCACATCCATGGGGTTATTCAGACTGGAACATCTGCACAACACTGAGGGCTTAAAGGGGTGATCTTGCTCCTCTGCCCAGGCTCATGGATATGCCAACTCCTTGTCCAGGGTTGCCGAGGGGTGTGCTGAGACCTTGAGTTTCTCTCACCAAACCATCCTGACTCCAGAGCTGAGGAGCTCCACGGGTGCCTCTCCCCCAAGTCGAATCCTGCTCCACACCCTCCAGCAGCAAGCCAGCCAAGAGGATCACAAGCAATAAGGCAATTTATGAAAGGCAGAGGCCTTAAAGATTTATGCTACGTGCTTGCAGTAAAGTGCAAATACATTCCCCTCTGTGCGTGGCTGGGTCCTTTGTCAGAAGGATTTGGATTTTTGACCACGACAGTCAGAATGAGCATCAGAGACAGACCTGCATTGTGACCCTGAGCAGACTATGGTCTCAGGAGTATTATCCTGAGACATATTTATGGTCCTCCAAAGCAAGATAAGTCAATAAGCACATACAGTAGCAGTTACAAGTCAGATATTAATTTAATTCCTCTCTTCCCTGTCTGCCCAAAAAGCACTAATTCAGCAGAGCACCAGGGCCCTGTTGTTTATCATTTACTGGGGTTTCTGTTTTCTCCCTTTAAGATAAAACTGTTACAGTCAGGCTACCAGGACACAAACTAGAGACAGCCTGCATCCAACAGAGGCACAGGGACCAGCAGCCTGGACCTGGATTTCTTGATATTAGCAGCCAACAGCTATGAGGAAGAAGCTGGTCAGAGTGCGCTGGAAAGCTTTATTCAATCTACAGCAGAAGGAATATTTTATTCCTATGGACCCCAGAGCTAAGCAGGAGTTGAGACATTTGCTCTTTCATAGAGGATGTGGCCAAGTCAGCCCCAGGGGCTGAATGTCCCCCCAACCAAAAGCATTACTCACCACCAGCACTCCAGAGCCAGGTTCCTCCCAAGTCTGGTCTCAACCCAGAGCTAAATACGAACCTTATTCATGATTAACATCTATATTTGCATAGCATGGCTGGCAGCTTTACACTATATAAATGTTTTAACAGAGGGAGCAGTGAGCATGGGGGCAAGCCCTAACCTTCAGGAGAGAGTTTCAGCCTTTCTGTGGGTTAATGAGCACTTTCTAATTGAATCAACAAATCATTAACAAGTCCTTTTTACCATCGAGGCAGGGAAGGGCTCTGCATTGGGCTGCTTTCACCATCAGCATCCTGGGGAGCATGTAGAGGCAGTCTAAACCTGACCTGATTAAGTTCTGAAGCACAGGAGATCCTGGAGGCACAAACCCTGTGGGGCTGTCAGGCTTGGAGAATCCCCTCACCCTGCTCTGCTGCCAGCTTGCCTTCAGCCCTGGGGTTAGGGAGCATCTCCAGCCTGATTCCTTGGATACACTAGGGGAAATATCTTGGAAGAGACTCAAATTAGAGATAAGTATGAATGCTCTTCATCAGGAACCCTGTTAGTGTGGGGCTAGTACCTGAATTACAGTAAATAAGTCCCCTTTTCTTTATAAGCTTGTCTGTGCCAAGCTCCAAGCTCTTGCCCATCACCTGTTTTGGCTTTTTTGTTCCCACTCTCAGCCCCCTTCCACCCTCACCCCTGGATTTCACATCCCAGCAGAAGGAGAGGGAAAGCCTGGAAAAAACAAACGACCAAACAACAGCCAGCCCCTTCCACTGAGAAAACACGTTAAAAGTCCCAAACAAAACCACATTTCAGGCACAAGAGCCAACCAAGAGACAATTTCATCCACTTGTGGCTTCTGAGGGTTGAGCCGTGGGCGCATCCTGGTCCCACACACGTGTGCAGCTCCAGCTCAGGGCTCATACTGGGATCTGCCCAGCCACAGTGGACCTCAGGCATGTGATGCTGTTGCCAGCCCACTTCCCATAAGCAGCACCCAGCATCGTGGCAGGCAGCACCTAGCACCAGCCTCTGAGTTTCTCTCAGCAACTATTCAGACCAAAAAATGTGCTTTTTTTCATCTGCTCAAAGCCTCTTTGCTTGAGCTTTGGTAGGAAGCAGATGTGAGAGCATCCCAAAGCACCGTCGTCCATTACTCACACTGTTATATAAAACCAGAAGAATTTCCTCCTTTCTTCTTTATTTCACTTTTCAGTGCCAGATCAGATTCCTGGGTGAGAGGCCAAGGTTGGTCAAACCCAAAGCCAAAAGAACCCAGGCTGGGGGAAACCTCTTGTGTGCATCACCGACCAAAGGGAGTATTTCACATCTTGGTCGCTCAGCAAAGAGCCAAGGTGACAGGGAAGGGAAAGCCACAATCTGGCCTCATAACAAACCCAGAAATACTTAAGCCTCCTAATTAACTAGGAAATTCAACCCCCTCCAAACCACAGCAAAGCTTCAAAGCCCTCCCAACCTGAACCTGCATGCTCTTTCCCCATGGATGGCTCCACTTCCCCTGACCCTTCTCCCCATCCACATTGGTCAGCAAAGCCATCAGGGGCAAAGGCTCCCCGAGGCTCCTCTTCCAAGGGAAAAGGATTTCATGACCCAAGTGAAAAAGCCATTGGGCATTTTGGCTGAAGATTTTGCTCCCTTCCAACAAAACGGTATAAAAAGAAAAGAAGCACTAAGACTTGGGCAGGGAACTGGGGCAATTAAAAACTTGGTCTTTTCTTCACAAAGTGAAACAGAGTTTAAAGCAAAAACAGGAAAAAGGCATTTTTCAGCATGCCGCCAAAAGATCTGCGGGGGGCGTGGGGGCAGAGAAAAGCAGAAAGTTTTCTATGCATCATAAAATCCTGGGTATTTCCAGACTGGCTCCAATGCTCAGTGCTACCGAACAGCAGAGAACAAAAGCCAATCGAGGCCAGAGCAACAAGGCTGTACAGATTGGCCGGCAGGCAGATTGGCTCCGTGGATCATGGCAGCTGGGGTGGTCTGGCCCCATCCCCAATTACCACCACTCTGGGCACGAGGGGCTCGGAAAGAGGCTGCGATCCCCTCCCAGCCACCCTGCTTTAGCTCCTGGCCCCAGATGAGAGGTCTCCAGAGACAGCCTCTCGTGGGAGCCCTCGTTCCGGATTTCCGACAAGGAGACACAGCAGAGCTGTCCCCGAGCAGAGTCCCGGGGACGGACGGGACCGCCCCTCCCTGCTGGGGCTCCCCAGGCCAGGATGACATAACCATGAACTGCTTGAGGCTGAGCCTTTTGTCTGCATGCTGGGAGAGAGGGAGGGAAAGGAAGAAAGAAAGAAAACTTCTGGAAGTCATTACGATTCCTCTGCTCCAATCTTCTTTTTTTGGCAGACAGCTTCCCTCTCCCCTTCCCTCCCCCCTACCCCAGCCCGCTTCAAAATGCCAGCCTATGATTTTCAAATGAGAAAAAGCTGCTCTGCACTCCAGCATTTGGATAAACTCCTACACAAACTTCCAGATGTGACACAAAAGCCTGGAAGAGACAATTCAGAGAAGAATCTCCCTAAAAACACACACAGGGAGCAAAGGAAGTGCCTAGCTGCTGGCACCACCAGGCAGTGGACAAGGCCAGAGATCCTTAGCAAGGTATAGTGTGTTACTTAGATTAGGACTGGATGGCTCCTGCTCTGCTTGGGAGGCAGCAAGAACAGGGATGTCCCCAGCTCCAGCAGGTACATCCCACTGGCTGCTCCTTCTGAGCTTCCAAAGGATTTGGGAACAGCAGGAAAGAGGCTTTCCCATTTATTTGCCCACTGGGAGGAGGGAAATCACCACTGCACCCTCATACAGGCCTTGCTAAAAAGTGATGGGTCCTACTTCTCAAACAGGAGTTGACTTGAGTGGAGGGATGTGCCAGCACCTGCCTTGGGCAGCAGCAGGCTGATGCATCCCAGCTGGGGAGGCTGAGGGGCTGTGGGTTTCATGTTCAGGTGCCCTGGGACAGATCAGACGCTGGCGAAGTAAACAGACTCTGACTCCTCTGTGGTGAGGTTTTTGGGGTTTTTTTGTTGATTTGGGTTATTTTAAGAAAACAAAATCCTTTTCAGCTCTAACCTCTCTCATCAAAGCTTTTTCCCTTGTTAAACCCCAAATTGGGGGTGGAATAAATATACTGAAGTTTAATACAGGCTCAAAGCACACCCTTTGCTAACAAAAAAATTACATCTCTAACCCTGTGCTACAGCCGAACCCTTCAAACAGCAGCACATGCAACACCCAGCTCACCGCAGCAAGTGGCACAGCCAAGGAGAGGTTGAAGGCCCCTGAACACCCATAGAGGTGATGGGGGTTGTGCTCATCCCCTGCCCATGCCATGGACATCCCATGCAGGAACACTCTGAGAGGCTCTGCTGGTACTAGGGAGGCCAAACCACAGCCCAGCAGGTTTGGTTCTCATCCCTGGCTCACAGGAGGCTCCCTGCCCCAGTGCAGCAGGACACAGGGATGGGGCTGGGTCTGGCCAGACCAGCAAGGAGCGGTGCCAGCATACAAATCCAAAGGGCTTGGGATGAGCTCCATGGGTGAGGGCTGAGCAGCCCCCTTGGTAGGCCCAGAACTACCTTCCATAAGGCACTGAGCTCCTGCACAACCTCCCTTGAGCCAGCCCAGTATAGGCCTCAGCTATGTCTTGGCATGAGGCCCCAAGGGCTCTGAGCCCACTCCTGGAGGCTGCCAGCCATCTGCAGCTCTGCCAGCTTCCAGCAAGAGCAGGGACACTCAGCAGCTCCCTCACTAATGGGAAGCGAGGGGGACCGTGTGAGGCAGCCGCTGGATGAGCTCTCTGGGTTTTACTGCAGACCAAAGGCAGGGCTGGGTGCCCTGACCAGATTGAGGTGCATTTCCTTCCTAAAGCCATTTTTGAAACTCAAGAGGACCATGCAGAGGAACAGCCAGACAAGACTGGAACACTCCTTTCACTGCTACCTGAGTCTTTCTTCCCAATAAGGGTATTCACAGGGGTGCCCTTCATCCAAACCAGAAGGAAAAGACAAGATTTCAACCAGTTTGGAACCACCTCCCCAGAGCAGCATGTTTGAGCAGCTTCTTGCAGTCCCCGTTGCCGGTGAGCTGCTCTCCACGCAGTAGAGCTGTGCAGGTAGACAGGGTGCAGGGGCACAGGCAGATTTCAGCACGTCAATAGAGATCCCAGCCCCTTCACTTACACTGCTATTTTCCTGTTCAGATATTTTAACACCTAGCAGTAGCATCTTCCCCACTTTCTCCATCCCTGCTCTTCATTCACTCCACAACTCTCAAGAAATAGCCTAATTTCTTGTCTCTGATCAGAGGAGCAGTCTGGCACAGACCATGCCACCGTCTTTCAATCCTCTCAGCCTTCACAGTGCTTTTATAAGTGAAAGTCAAGTAACCAGCTTGCCTCCTTTCCTCCCCACCCCGAGATGCCAGCTGCTCCTCTCCCTGCCTTGCCAGTACACACACCAGGACACCCTGCCTTTCACCACAGCCCTTCCCAGCCACAATCCCATAGGTCTGACACCATGGCTTTTAAACACATCCCACCCACATTCCATGTCCTCTCGACCCAGGCAGTCCTCACCCCAGGCAGCACCTTTCATCCCACAGTTCTTTGCGAACACAGGCTGTCGCATCTCAGGTCCTCACAGCACTCAGAGAGGTTTGCACTCAGAGCCCATAATGGAGTGGAAGGGGAGCACGGCTCTGCGAGACTGAGAGTTTTAAGGTTAAAATCCCAAGATTTCAGGCTCTGGAGTATCTCTGGGTCAGGACAAACTTCATGACCTCTTTCTAGACCTAAAAGAGAGGAGGAGCAGGAGCATAGTGCAGGTCCCCTCATCTCTGCTCCAGACAGCAAGGAAAACCACCCCCGTCCTAGGCAGAAGATGCTCTGTATGGAATTATGGTAGGAAAGCCTGACAAACCATTAGCACACAACTTTGCATCCTTGCTGACCCTCACTGGCCCCACCCCTAACCCCACATTCTGGTCTCTGCTACCACAGTCACAGAAGTCGTCCAGAGAAGGATGGAGAGCAACATCCCAGGGGCTCCAGCTGCACCCTGGGGGCACAATCTGTCCTTTCTGAGGCAGGCAAGGGAGCTGCAGGTGCAGGAGCAGCCCCAGCACCATCTCACAACATCTCATCAATGGCAAGGTTTATCAGTCAGAACAGTGCACTACAAAGGTTCCCTGCCAAGCCAGAATGCCCTGCATGAGGCACATCTCAAACGAGAGCCTTCCCATCCAGCTTTTGCACAGGCAGCCAGCCTCACCTGCAGAAAGCTAAAACCACCTGAGAGCAGCAGAAGCTACAATCCCTCTGGGGCTGGAGTAGGATTCACCAGACACATGAGTACAAGTGCTGTCACTCCTCTCCGGGGCAGCTGGTGGCAACAAAGACTTTCCATCAACATGATCACGTGGTTTTATCACCACAGCATGATTCCTAGAAGTGCTGCTTTACTGGACCACCACACTAAAGAATAAAAAGAGTAACAAATATAAATAAGCAACAAGCTCAGCTCAAACACTCGAGCTGCAGAGGGCTGATGGGACGAACAAGATGCTGCTCTGCTGAACAGCCTGGTACGTGGTGGGATGCAGCACAGGTGCCAAGCTGGCCACTGCATCTCTCTCAGCTGTAGGCTATATCACCTTTTTGGTGTTGTTTTTAAGTAAAGTTCCCAATTCTGGGTCAGTGACCCTGAAAACAAACCACTACATGCAGACACAAGACTCTGAGACCAGCAGCGTCATTCCCTGTGGCCTCGGGGCTCCTGGCAAGTACCCTTCTCTGTCCACAGTGAGTGGAAAAATTAGCAACAAAGAAAATCCCAGCTTGCAGGGCTGCACCTAATGCTTATCCCCTGCTCACAGTGGTGCTTGCAGGTGCCCACAACACCACTGATTTTCCAAGGACAACAGTTCATCTGCTTGTATTTGCAGCTACAGAGAATGATACATTCTAAGCTATTATTGGGGTGGGGGATTTTACTGAAGATAGCTAAAACCATGCAGGTGTTCACAGCTGCTTCAAAATAACATCATTAGGAAGGAGGAAAACAAAAGAAAATACTTGAAAATATATTTAAACCAGTAGTAATAAATAATCATAGTAGTCTGAACACACCAACTTGCAGCTTGTCATCTCTTCCCAAAACAGAAGGCTTCACAAAGTCGCAAGATTTCCTAAGATGCTTAAATAAATGCAGTTTTGAACTGCTTAACTGGTGTGAGAGAACTGGGGGTAAACTGTTGGGAGCATTCATGACTGGGAAGAGAAATCCGGGGTTTCCCCTCCTGGGGGACATTTTAGGACAGAAGGCAGCCTATCTGATAAATTACTGATGAAGATTGTAAAACAATATTCAGAACTCCAGCCTACTCTCACCACTCCTGGGCACACTGACCTCAGCAGAGGTGACTCCTAACACCTCTCACACAGCAGGAGCAGAGGAGTTTGTTCTGGCCCTCTGTACCATGGAACATGTCCTCCCGGCTACCGCACAGCCTCTCCCACTCCAGATGTGACTCTGCTGCCTGTGCATACTTGCCTGCCTTCCACGCAGGCAGAACGGCAGAGACCTGGACGGTTCCCACTCAGCCAGGCAGCAGCTGCCCACTGAAGCACCTTCACTTCAATTGATACTCGTGGTTCCTTTTGCGAATAATAAATGGAACTGGAGTTTGGGGATGGCAGAACACTCAAGATGTTACAAACCATGTCCTGCTTGGAACCCAACTCCAAGGGAGCCTTTAAAAGCACTAAAGACCATGGCAAAAGCAAAATTTCTTTTGTCTTTTCTATTTCTCTGCCTCCTTTCTTTTGAAAGCTTAAACTTAACCAAAGCAGCTCGGACACAGAGGCCGTGCTGGAGAAGATAGGGAGTTTGGAAGGAGAGCAGGCTCCTTTGCAGGGTCACAGCTCACCTGAGGACCTGGCGAGCACCAGCCCTCGCCCAATGCACACTTTGGGAATCATGTCCCCGGCCTTGCCCGAACTGCTCCAAGCAAGCAGACCCCCCTCTGTCTCGTCTCGCACACCGTGAATTCTTTAGGGACTGCGGAGCTAGGCAGCAAACCACCCCATCCCCACTCCCTCCCCGTGCCACTGCCTCCCCCCTTTAAACCCTCGGAAAAGGAACTGAGGAACCTAAAATGGGGGAGAAACGGGCTTGGGCAGACAGAAGGTCTCTGCAAGGTGGAGAGCCTCGGGTCAGGGTCCTTCGGCGTGACGGAAGGAGTGAGAGAGCAACAGAGCCGGCCAAGCCCCAGCTGAGGAAGGGCCGACCGGCGGCTCCCACCCTGACTGTCCGCGGAGAGGCGCGGCCGAGCCAGTGTGAGCCCGGGCATTGCGATGGGGTGGCTGGGGAGCTTCGCACTGCTTCCCACAACCGCACTCAGCCGGGAAACGCATAGTACCCTGCAACAGCCCGGAAAAGTTCGCGGTCGGGCACCGGAGAGAAGAGGACCACTGCCTGGGTGTCCCCACCCCAAGGCCGGGGGGTGCTAGGTCCCCCGGCGCCGGGCTCTAGCCGGAAAGTGACACTAGCTTTACCCGCCGCTTGGGGAAGGGGACAGGGAAGCGGGCGCCGTGGGGCTTACCTCGCTTCCGAGCACCTGCAAAGGATACGGGTTACAGACCAGGCGGAGGCACCAGCTCCGCGGTCGGCTCTCCTGGTTCAGGTAGAAGAAGACGACAGGGGCCAGCGCCGGGTAGGGTAGTCCCTCCACCTCCGAGCCGCTGCTGCCCGCTTCTCTCTCCACCTGGCCCGGACGGACCTCGGCGCCGGACAGGTCATTGAGGCGGATGAAAGCCTTGGTTCTTCCGGGCTCCAGCTCCTCCTCGGCCGGTCGTGGTCCATCCTCGTCCATCCTGCGTCCGGCAGCCCCGGGGGAAGCCGGGGCGACGCGGCGCGAGCCGTAGGCGAAGCACCTAAAGGGGCGCGGCCATGGCGGGGCCGCGGGGCTGGGGGCTGCGGCGGGGGGGCTTCACTGCCGGGGTGGCATGGCCGCGCGAGCCGGTGCCTCGCACCCTGCCGGGGCCGGGCCGCCCACCTCGTCCTGCCCTGCCGTTTGTGGGCTCCGTAGCTTCTCCTCGCCGGTCCTCCGGGGATCTGAATCAGGCGAGCCGCGGGCAGGGAGGGGGTGGCTCCACCGCGGGGCGAGCCGCCTTAGCGTTTCTACCTGCCCACTCTGCTCCCAAACGGCTGCCCGACGCGCCGGGGATGGGTGACAAAAGATGCTCCTCGAACGGCCGCGCAGAGCCGAGCGCTTCGCACAGCTGGATCACTCACTCCAACTTCAAGTCCCAGCTCCTCCTCCCCCTGCCGCCAATGGGGGCTCACCCATGGCAGCTGCGCGCCTCCCTATTGGCTGCTGTGAGTGTCCGTCCGGGCAACACAGCCGGACGGGCAGGCACGGTCTCTCGGCGTGGTCCCCCGGCGCCGCGGCGGGGCTGGATGGGGCGCACTCGTCCGGCATGGGGTCGGGCCCGGTCCCACCTTGTCCAGGGGCCACCCCGGCGGAACATGGAGATCTGCGGCGCCTGAGGCGGGGAGGGAGGGAGGGAAGGAAGGAGCCCTGGGCTGCGTTAGAGAGCTGCCAGAATCGCGGCGTACCACAGCTGCAGCCCCTAGTAGCCGAGTGTTCAGCGCCCTTCCCAGTCCCGCGGCTGCGCACGTCGCTGCTGCGCCGGCAAGATCTGCCCGAGATCCTCGGCCTGCTGCAGACTTTCCCCCGCCATGTCCCCCAGCCCTAGCGATCGAAGACAGCGCTGCTGCGCTCAGCGCATATGGGTCACCGCCCGCCGAGCGCCTCGGCTTCTCAGGAAGAGCCACCCCATCCGCAGCAGGTCGCCCCTGGGCTGGGCAGGGGCGCGATCCCGGCCAGCAGCTCCCACGAGAGCCGAGTCCAGATGGGCGGCTGGGGCACGGACCCGCCGCCCCCGAGAGCAGCGGGTGCCCAGCTCCCCCGTGCTCGCAGTGCGCGGCCGGAGCTCCCTCTGCCGGTGCGGCTCGCGGCCGTGACGGAACCGGCCTCGACGGCGGAACACGGGGCGGGGGATAAGGGATAGGGCTTTGTTACCTTTCCCCGATATCATCATATCTGTAGGAGCAACTATACGCTTCCCAAGAGCTCCAACCAACCCAAAAACACCTGTGAGAGCAGTAGGAAGATGCTCTTGTCTGACCCAAAATGCCTTCTCTGGGCTGAATCCCGCTGGCCTGGGAGCACACTTGATCTTGAACTCACAGCCTGTGCTGTCCAGCCCGAGTCAGATCGCATGGCTGTTGGCAAAACTTCAAGACCAGCCAGGCTCTGCTGCAGAACAGTGAGAGCTAGTGTACGGGCACAGGAGGAGATGCAAACCCTGCAGCCCTCCCAGATGACCCTAGCAAACCCCACAATATGGACAAGAAACCCTCCTGCAAGCCTGGGGGACAGGAGCATGACCGTGACTTCAGGCAAGTGCAGGGCACACAGTACACGTGCTAAGACCTGGAACAGGAACTCTCATTTCTTTCCCAAGCTTCCAAATGCTTGCCCCCTGGATGGAGTGTGCACACCCATGCAGAGGCCATAGCTCAGCAGGTCTGTGGCCTCTCTTCAGTCCTGCCAAAGCCAGCAGACATACCAATGTAGCAAGAGCTCCCTCCCTTTCCCAGCCCCTGCAGAGCGCAGCCCAGAGGATTGACGGATGGGCTGTTGGGCAAGTGCAGTTCATGGCAAGAGCCACAGACATATTTGCATGTGCAAGGTACACAGCCTCAGATCAAGCAATTTCCTTGCTACATGTGTACAGCCCAGCCACAGCTGCTTTTGATCCAATCCTCTTTGTACTCTGATGCACAGAGAGCCTTTGTGTGCTGGACTGTTTATTTAAATGGATTTGGAGCAAACATTTTTAAAGCTAAAGCTCTGAGCCTTTAAGTGGGTTACCAGATTATATGCTGTCTCCATTTTAATTACATTTGGCTCATTTTGCTTATTGCATACATTTTTGAGAATCATGCTCATTGTAAGAATTGAAAACATTTTGCTTTAGACAGTATCTGCCCTATAAAGGGATCCAACATCACACAGGAGGCGTGATCTCAGAGAGCACCAGCACTCTCCCCCCAGCTAGGACAAGAGATGGAGAAAGGTTCAATAGAGCCATATAGCCTCTAAGTTTAAAATGAAGCATCCAAACATCAAGAAGACCAAGCCGGCACCACTGGTCATTCCAGATTTTGGCATTAATAAATGTAGATAAGGATGCTCTTCCTAGGGAAGAGTGAACTTTGTTGTGGATAGGGAAGGGATGGGATCACAGAGCCTGTCACTGTCCAGCTAGGACATTTGACATTGCCTGTTGCAACTGGCAGCTGAGCAGGGAGACCACCCAGAGCTTTGCTGTCTCACCTCAGGTGAGCAGAGGAGTTAAACCATTGTCCTTCCAGCCCGAGGCATCTTCTTGGGTAGTCTTTTCCACCTGCCAGGGTAAACCAGAAATTTATCTTCCTCAAACACATGACAGGGTTCAGCTTTGAGATGGAAGTACAGCATTCATCAGTTGAGATGGTAGCACAACTCCAGCTGGGAACCTTGGTGAGAGGGATGGAAAGCAGCAGAAAGTGACCCCTGAGACCAGAGCTGTGCATTTAGGAATTGGGGATATAAATGAGAAGACATTTCAATACAGCACAAGAAACTAATGAGGACACATTCACCTCACATGCACAGTCCTGGCCTCCTAATTGTACCAAAGATAGCACAGGAGAGAGGGTGATCCAGAGACATCTTGGGTGGCTGTGGGGATTTTAAGACTGTGGTGGTTTTGGAGGAGCGAGAGTAAGGGGCTTGTGCACTGCACCATCAGTTATGCAACTGATGCATCAGAAGGCAGTCCTGCTGCCATCCCAGTACAGCCCTCTTGCTCTCCTCTCCGCCTACTACAGGGCTGCCCCCCACCATTTCAGGGCTCTTTTGGGGCAGTACAGCTCTGCACTCTTCTTAGTGATCCTTCTACGAAAAGCATCCTGAGCAACGTTTCATGTCAGCAGGGGAGCTTTAGTTGAACTGATGCTCACCAAAGATGGTTCTGGTGTAGTAATGGGATTTGAAGTCAGGATTAGGTGATAGGTTGGACTTGATGATCTCAAAAGTCTTTTACAACCTGGTTAATTCTGTGATTCTGTACAGGAGCTGTGATGGGAAAAGCCTACATCTGTAACTACTTTTGCAGCAGGCAGATTGAAGATGGCCTTAATGGAGAGGCTCCAATCTAATAGGAACTAGCTGCTATTTGTTTTGCTGTTGACATACAGCTGCAGTAGCTGTGGGTGATTTTAATAAGACAGGATAATATTTCTGTCAGTTGGAAGAGCTATGGATTGAACCCATGCAGGCATCTGGCTCAGGGCTGGCTGGTAAATCACAACAAGTCCCAAAGCTCCTCTCATGCCTTGGAACCAGAGAGAAAACACACATTTTGTTTCAGATGTCATAGTCTGGGGGCAGAGCAGGCCTCCCACAACCAACTTACAGATTTGAGTGTTGTTGAAGAGCACTTTTACGGCAGTGAACCCACTCTGTCCGTGCTCCCTTACCTCACCAGTGACACTAAGTGATGCTGGGCCAGAGCTCTTGCTGTGCATGGGGGCTCCTGGCTGCCACCTGTGAACTGACCTCCTGAGAAATGCCATTCACTGTATTTCAGATGACACAGAGACACACGAGACCACCCTGCCCACCACTGCTTTGCTCAGCTCCTGCTTCTTCCCACCAAACCCACATAGCAGCCACTCCCTCCCTGGTGTTATCCCTGCTCTCTCTGCCATTCCAGAGCAGCTTGGAATGGTACAGCCATTCAAAGCTGCTCCCATCCCTCAGCACCCACAGGTGAAAGAGCTCCAGGCTGATGATCTTAGCAAGTTCCCTTCTTGGGACAGCAGCTAAGGACCTGATATAAGCAGACCAGCCCCACATTTACACATGGAACAAGATGGACTTATGGACTTGATGGATGGACCATGGACTTGATGGATGGACCACTGCTGGATAAGGAATTGGCTGGATGGTCGAACCCAGAGAGTGGTGATCAACGGCACAATGTCCACCTGGAGACCAGTGACAAGTGGTGTCCCTCAGGGGTCAGTGCTGGGACCAGTGCTGTTTAACATCTTTGTCAGTGACATGGACAGAGGAATCAGTGCACCCTCAGCAAGTTTGCAGATGACACCAAGCTGTGTGGCACAGTCGACTTGCTAGAGGGCAGGGATGCCATCCAGAGGGACCTGGACAGGCTGCAGAGGTGGGCCCAGGCCAACCTCATGAAATTCTATAAGGCCAAGTGTAAGGTCCTGCACCTGGGTAGGCACAATCCCAAGCACAAATACAGGCTGGGTGGTGAATGGCTGGAGAGCAGCCCTGAGGAAAAGGACCTTGGGGTCTGGGTTGAT
>VWZE01003543.1:32050-58104 GCA_013396675.1 Eubucco bourcierii
CTAGTGGGAGGTGTCCCTGCCTATGGCAGGGGGTTGGAACTAGATGATCCTTGAGGTCCCTTCCAACCTTACCATTCTATGATTCTATGAATATAACTAAAAACCATGCTAAATTATAAATGATTGGCAACAAATTGCAGGGGAGTAGTCCGAGCTTCCCCATGCACAGCTGAGGGAACAAGGGTGACAACTTTGGGAGAAGAGAACATCACTGTCACATAGCTCTCAGTGAGCCAGTGCCAGCCCAGTGTTGTTTCCTTTGCAGGGCTGATTTTAGCTCTGAAACATCCCAACAACCCCAAGCAGTGCTAGAGTCTGGGGAAAGAGTGGCTGGAGAGCAGCCAAGCAGAGAGGGACCAGGGGGGCTGATAGACAGTAGCTGAACATGAGCCAGCAGTGTGCCCAGGAGAGCCAATGGCATCCTGGTCAGGATCAGGAACAGCGTGGCCAGCAGGACCAGGGAGGTTATTCTGCCCCTGTGCTCAGCACTGGTCAGACCACACCTTGAGTGCTGTGTCCCGTTCCGGGCCCCTCAATTCAAGAGAGATGCTGAGGTACTGGACACTCAGAGAAGGGCACCACAGTTGGTGAAGGGCCTGGAGCACAGCCCTGTGAGAAGAGGCTGAGAGAGCTGGAGGTGTGCAGGCTGCAGAAGAGGAGGCTCAGGACAGAGCTCATTGATCTCTGCACATACCTGAAAGGGGGTTGTAGCCAGGTGGGGTTGGGCTCTGCTGCTAGGCACCCAGCAACAGTCTCAAGCTGTGCCAGGGGAGGTCTGGGCTGGATGTTAGAAGGAAGTTCTTGACAGAGAGAGTGATTGGATTGGAATGGGCTGCCCAGGGAGGTGGTGGAGTCATGGTCCCTGGAGGTGTTCAAGACAAGCCTGGATGAGGCCACTTACTTCCATGGTCTGGTTGATTGGCTAGGGCTGGGTGCTAGGTTGGGCTGGATGAGCTTGGAGGTCTACTTCCAACCTGGTTGAGTCTATGATTCTATGAAAGGAGACCCTTGGGGAAGCAGGGTGGATCCTCCTGCCCTGCAAACCAACCTGCACCTTCATATGTACCATGTCCAGTCTCTCCACTGGTCTTAATGCATCCTGAGCACCTCCCCGAGACCCCAGCTGCATTTAACACAAATGTGTCTAGCAATAAAAAACACAGTGAAAAAGAAAGACAAATGTTAAAGAGAAAAATACATTCAGGGCCAAATGTGCTGCCAGTGCCACACTACAAAAATAGTTGGAGATTTCTATCCCTCAGCTCACTGAAGTCGAGATTCAGGGGTTGAAAGTACTGTGGGGTCAGTACTCTCTTTGCTCTAGGAGACTCTTGGACTTACCAGAGAGGCTGGGGAACAGGAGGCTGCATGACTTCAAGTGGTTGCTGCTGGGGCCAAGATTAACCAGCACATCTGCATGGTATCTGCAGGGATACTGCTGTCGGTGGACAGACAGATGGGTACGCAGACAACAGTGCTCCCACCCCAGTCTGGAGTTTTATCTCCAGCTTTGTGCACTGCCAAGGCCTTCAGGCTGCTGCTATTCCCCTTGGTGGCATTGCAAGACCATCCTGCAGGAGCATCCCTCAGTGCTGCCATGGAGATGCAGCTCTGGTGCTGTACCCTTCTAGGAAGTTTGCGGGCCCCCCTGCCCCACCATGGCCCTTCACCTTGGTTGCCCTGGAAAGAAAAGTGATTCGGAGACCTCCTTAATGCCACAAGGATCGCAGCCATCCATCACTATGATCAAGGAGCCACAGCCTTCCTTAGTGGCAGCAATCAGGGCTGTCGTTAGTGTATGACAAGGGAGATTCAGAGCAAAACAACAAATAGAAGGAGAAATGGCACCGAGACATCCCCTGGGGGGCTTCCGTCTGTGTTTCTCAGCTTTGCAAGCCTTGAAGGACCCTCAGTTCTGGACATCAGGAAAAAAATCTGCACCAAAAGGGTCATCAGGCACTGGAACAGGTTGCCAGAGGAAGTGGTGGAGGCACCACCCCTGGAGGTGTTTAAAAGACGTTTTGAAAGGTGCTTAGGCACGTGGTCTGACAGTTGTGTGCAAGATGTTGCGTTACTGCTGGACTCAATGATTTTAAGGTCAGGCAATTCTGTGATTCCCACAAACCTGCAACAGAGGCTCCCTAACTCTATGAACCCTCAGAGTGGGCTCTTAGCAATGCCACCAGCACCCCTGCAGTAGGTTTTATTATTATACGTTATAAATATTATTTATTACTATTATTACAGCGCCATAATTTTCCAGCATGGTATCTGCTGCTGGAGGCTGATCATCCACTTTTGGCCACCAGCTTTGTGCAAAACAAGCTTTTTCTGGGAAAATGCCCTGTCCAGGGCTGGAGGGCAGAGTGCTCAGAACAGTAGGTAACTATGGACAAGAAAGCAAAGACCCTTTGGCAGAGCCCAGCCCCTAACCTTAGCTTAGGGGTGCTGAGGGGTGTAGAAAGCCTGGTGCTGCCAGCATCCTAAGAAGGCACCCAGGAGGGATGAGGGGGTTGCATGTGAGAGCAGGATCTACTCTAAAGACAAGATTCAAGAGCAGCTCCTGCAGCCCCAGAAGGATGGGGACCCTCTGTTCCATCACACCCTGGCTGTGGGGGGACACAACCACAACTCGACTGCAGAGCTGAAAGTGACATCAGTACTACCATACTCAGCACGCTGGCTTTAGCCAGGGCTCCATGACAAATTTGGGATGCAGTGGACATTTTTAATATGCTGCTATAAATATTAATGGGCTGTCAGCTATGAAAAAGGACCCTGTCTCCCACCATGCTACCCTGCCAGAAGGCAGGAGACACACTGAGCCCTTGCTGGCAGCCACAGGGGCTCAGAAACCTTGGGGACCACTGGGACATTCCCAGTTTGCACCAGCAAGCATCCTGTTGCAAGGATACCTGGTTGGTGCACATCTTGCAGGCAGCCCACGTCACCCTCCACTCAAATCTGGGTTGGACCTCAAACCAGTTTCCTCAGGTCTGTGATGCCCCAGCAGGTGTGGGGGAGGGCGCAGTGGTGGGGGTTGCCTGTCAGACCTGTGCCTCAAATCCCAGGGAGTCAGAGCTGGCACCTGTCATGGCAGCCTCCAGCCTGTTGAGCTGCATAAACCTGATGAAAGGCTTGTACTGAGTTGCAGTTCTGCTCTGCTGGTGTGCATCGCCCAAGGCATCGCCTATCATCGGCTCCTGCCTCTCCACCTCTGCCTCCTGGCCCTGCATTGCGTGGGCATTGCCACTGCTCCAGCCTCAAAAGCATCACCCCAGAGTTGCACAGCCCATCTTCTACAACTCTTGAGTATATACTGACTCCTCCTGCATGCTTCACCCCAACATATCGATCCAACTTAGCCTCTCCAAGTCAAACTAAATTAGCTGCCTTTAATCCATGGTTAATTGCAGCAAGCCTGGCTCTGCCTGTCCTAGATTCATGGGTATCAGGAACACAGAGGGGAACGCTGGGTCAGGTAGGGATGTTCAGTGTCCTCGTCTGTGGGTAAAGCCCCCAGATAAGATCGCAGGCATGAGCCTCATGAAACTGGGGTGAATGGTCTCTGGCCAGCCATGGTGAAGCCAGAAACCTGGCTGCTATGGATGGGGACCCATCCTGCTGTTCTGGCAAGACAGTTGGCCCCAAAGCACAGGCATAACCACCCAGCTCTTACTTTCCACAAGTTCTGGGGTTCCTGATGTAGGATACCATGAAATGTGGCTACAGGCTCCTGCCAGGCTGTAGCTCACAAAGGGTTAACCCCAAAACTCAACCAGTCATAGGGAGAAGAGCAGCCTCAGCCCTCAGTGGAGCCTTAGATCAAGCCCCAGACAAAAAGCAGCCAAGGCTTCCTGAGACCCCTCAGCATCTTTTACCTTATCAGGTTATAAAGCATCAAAGACACTGGAGATGCCGTGGGCACCTCATCTGGACTGACAGCCTGCAACATGCCCACCTGATAACAAGGCTGTTCAGGACACACTGGGGTCTTGGTCCCTCTGCACTGCCCTAAAGGTTCTCTTCCGTCCCAGGCACCCACAAACCTGCACCCTCCACACAGGACATTCTCTTCCATCCTTCTCCAAAGCCTCCAAAATACACATTTAAAATCAGTCTACTGCAGTAGTTAACCATGGTCAGTAAATACCAAAACCATATTTAAAGAGGATTAATAGGCCTGGAATGACCAGGTGTCTGTTACATAACGCTCAACAAGCACCAACAGTCTCCCATCACTCTCCTGCCATGCCATGCCGTTGCTGCTGCAGGGCCTCCTGCATCCTTCCCATCCCTTCCTGCTTTCCCAGCACTCGCTGACCTTGACAGTTTCACAAGAAATGAATGATTGCTGCTGTGCCACCAGGTGGGAGGGGAGATCCCCATGTGCTGAAGCTGGTTAAAAGCATCAGCCTGTGGCCGCAGCACCTGTTGGTCCCCAAAATACCTCAGCACACACTAAAGGCCATGGCAGTCAGGCTGGGAATGACTGTAAATTCCTCTGTATGGCCCCTGAAGCATGTCTGCTCCCCTCTGCTTGGCAGAAAATCGTTGTTAAACAGCTCAGATGTATCCTTCTTGTGCTTTCTCTCCTTGTGGGGGAGGCAGGCAGCATCTGTCCCACCCCAGCCCATCAACCCATCACACTGCCTGCCTGCTACACACAGCAGCATCCTGACATCAATTCACTGGCAAGAGCAGACCCATTAACTTGTCTCTGGGGTCCCCTTGCTCTCTGCTTTGGAGAGCACACAGCTACCAAAACTCAACCAGTTACGCCCAAAACAACCTTCAGGCAGGAGTTCACCAGACACTAAGGCATGAGGTAATTGTAGGCTCAGGTGCTGGCTAATTGGCCACCCAAGCATGGTGCTATGGGATGCTCAGGCATGACCTAACTGGGTGCTTGCACGAGTTTGTTGCATGTCTGGGTTTGAATTTGGCAACTCTGCCCAAGGGACCCACACAGGAAGCACCTGGATACAGAAATTGCATTATTTTGCCCAACATACCTTCTCACAGGACCTGAAACCAGGAATGCCCAAATCACACCCCAGTATGTGCCACATTGTTGAGGACAAAAACTGGAGTAGGGTTGTACCTGGGCTTGGGGATGCCTCTCCATCTTTCCCTCCTGCAGCTACAGCATAAAAAACAACACAGATTTCAAAGCTCCATCTCCCATTGATGTCACATGAATGCCACTGGAGATCAAAGCTGACAGACCCAGAACCAGTGCCAGTTTTGCCAGGGAATATTAGAGGGAAAACCTTTCCAGAGCAGCAAGTGTGGCCACCACCAGTACTGTCTTCCCCTACTACCCTGTGCCCCATATCCCTAAAAGGTGCATGATGGGTGTCAGCCCTCCCAGTTGCCTTGGTGAGATCCCCCAATGTAAGCATTAAAAAATAAAACGCTGAAAGAGAGGGTTCTAATGATAAAAATCTCCCCGTCCACAGCTGCTGAGGTTTCCAGGTGAGCCCAGATCCCCAGGCAGACTGACAAACCTCTGCTCTGCCCCTCCCAAGCAGCCTAGTGCCAAACCCAGGTGTGTGGGGAAAAGCATTTGGTGCACTTGGGGGGTTGGGGTTTTTTGACAAGTCCACAGCTGGAGGGGAGTGGATGGGGAGCAAGGGATGCTGCCTGTTGCTGCCCAGAGCCTCACCAGCGAGGTGGGAAGGCCCTGGGGAGAGTCTCTGGCAGCTGCCACGTTCATCGCCAAAGGAAACACAGGAAGGGGTCTGGAAAATGGCTTTTAAGAACTGGTGTGGGATTGCTGAGCAGCGAGACCCTGCTTCAGCACTCTTCCAAGAGCCTAGGCTGGCTGGAAAGCACCCTGCTAGCCCTGGCACTTGCTAATCGCCCCACAAAATACCACTTGCAGTGAGATCAGTGAGTTAGTGGCAGGCAACTAATGGGGAAGGAAGCACCACAGGGAGGGTTTAGGGGCCACGGACGCATCAGCTCCTGAAGTCAGACCCTCCTTCAGCCTTACCTGCTGCTGAGGGGCTCCCACGGTGTCCCAGGAACCAGCCTGGCCAGGGGACACTGAAAGGACCAGCAAGGAATGTGCTGCAACTGAGCTCAAGCCAAAATGCCTCTTGCCAAGGCTGTAGAGCTGAAAGGCTGGAGCAGCCAAGTGGTGCCAGGGCAAAAAGTGTGGGGCTGCCCAGAACGGAGCCACCAGCTCCCAGGCAGCAGAGAGGCAAGGGCACCAGAAGCAGCAAGGTGCCACACCACCAGTTACTTATTACAGAGGTTTTGTTCCTTCTTTTTCAATCCGAGAGGTGAGCCCAAGTCACTTTCACAGAGGTTCACAGCAGGTTTGGGCCTGGCAGCTGCTTGTAAAGACATGGTGACAAACAAAATGGTGCAGGAGAAAGGCACCCTGTGCCACAGGGGGCTGGCAGGCACTGAAACAGGCTTGCCACACCAGCCCCAGCCCTATGCCACCTCAGAGAGGCCTTCTTGGACCTGGCCAGCTCCAAGGTGTCTGAGCTTCCCCACAGAAGTGCTCAGCACTTGCTTGACTCTCCAAGGGTGCTCTCCTGGCACAGACACAGCCCCAACTCCTCACTCTTAGCACTCATGAGGTGCCAAATCAGTCCCCACAGCAAAGATGCCACATTAAAAAACAAACAAACAAACAAAATTTAAAAAAAAAGAAAAAAAAAGAAAAACCAAACCAGGGAAAAAAAAAAAAAAAAAAACCAACAACACAAACAACACCAAACAACAGCAACCAAACCCCCAGAGGGAAGCAGGGAGCCATCTGCCAACCCAGCAATTCTCAACTGGTTTTCCAGAAACACTTCTAAAATGAAGAAAATAAAATGCCCTCCTCATCCACAAGCATAGAAAGCATTCTCAAGATGAACTGCAGAACTCCTCTTTGACTTCAAAAGCATTTTGCCTGGCTGGTTACCCCCAGAGCTCAGCAGAACCCCCTGCAAAGCCAGCGGGCAGCACATTTCAGCACTGCTTTGCTACCAGATGACAGCATCCCACTGACTGGGGTGTCTTCTTTTCCCTTCACAAGAAGAGGTGAGGAGCAAGCTCATGCACATGGGGAGGGGATGCTCCTCGATGGGTTTCTCCTGGAAATGCATATGCTGTGGACCAGAGGTGATTCTGTGGAGGTGCCATCAGAGCAGTGTTGCAAGCAGGGCCAGGAACCATCTGAGATGCAGTTGTAATAAAACCAGAGTGGTTTTATTATTATTACTCCTGTGGTTGCAGGTTGGCATGACAGTCTCTCCCCCTTGCCTTCCTGCAGGCAGAGGGGCCAAGGGCCTCATGGGGAGAGCATCCCATGCAGCTCTTGGGCAGAAGTGACAGGCAGAGAGCAGCTAAAGTTGCTGCAGTGATAAGCAGTGGTTTTCCCATCCTTCCTCTCCAGGGATGCAAGGAAAGGCAACTGGTGGTAGATGAACCCAATCATGTCTCCATCTGCTAGCATCAGCACCTGCCAGAGAAGGAGCTGTGAAAGCTGGGGACTGCAGCCAGGGCCAGCCAGCTGGTCTTTCCCTCCCCACAGATATGCCAAGTGCTGCCAGTGTGCCCCCACACACTTACTCCAAGAGGAGGGAGTACATGGTCCACACCACCCCAGCAGCTTGGCCTCCCTTTCTGCTCCAGACACCCAGCAGTTGGGGATGAAGCACAGGGAGTGGTGCAGAACAATCCCCATAGTGCTCTCTGGTGATACTCAGACAGCCCGCAGAAGTTCCAGCCCCAGTACTGGCTGCAGCATTGTCCTGTCTCACCCTGCTGCCAGTGCTCCTCCAGGTGCTTCCCAAAATATTGACACCAGTCAGCTCAGTCAGGGGCTTCCCTGCCTGATATGGCAGCACCAGCTAGAGGTAATGATAGGACTGCCAGGATAATTTGATTTTCTGAAAGGGAAAATGTTCCTTAAAGCCTCAAAGCTTGCAGGTTAGTTAGGGGAAAGGCCAGGAGCTGGCAGAGAGACTGGTGCTGATATGGGTGACAAAGGTGAGCAAAACACTGGCCCTTCCCAAGGCTCCCATCACAGCAGCTGTAGCATGTGGCTGTCTCTCACCTGCCCCAGCCCTACACGTGCCCACCATGGTGCCCACTGTGCACAGACACACTTGGCACACATTCCTGCTGCTCAGGTAGCAGGGGATGCTGACACAAAATGCTGCTGTCCACAGCAGACATACCTCCCGCTGCAAAGCTCACCCAGCATGTGGCATCCTCTGCCATCCAGCCTGGGGTCAGCAGCAAACCCAGCACCTGCACCCAGAAAAGGAACACCTGTGCAGCCACACCTGAGCCCAGCAGGAGCTGCCCTGACTCCCCATTTCCTCAGGGGGTCACTGAGCCCCCAAGTTTTTAACTCAGGGAATGGCTGCTGCGGTCCTGTGCTGTTTCCACCATCCCACATCTCCCACTCAGACCTGGCCTTGGCCCAGGTCTGGCTCAGCCCATCTCCCTGCCTGACTCCTACTCACCCCAAATCTCCTCCTCCCTCTCCTTTGTCTGGAATTAATTCCAGAAGTGATTAATTACCAGTTCATGTCAAATCTGAAATTCATTACTCATTTTTCTCACAAGCTCCCTAAGGTACTCTTGCAGGGCCAGGATGAAGGTGAATGGCAGGCTAGCACTCTGCAGCTGAGCAGATAATGGGATCCTTCATAATTACCCTAAAGACCATTAACAAGGCAGGGATCTATACTAGAAGCCAGGATCCAGCCCTGGAGCTGAGATCCAGCCCTCCTCGTTCCCAGCACTGGGACCCCTAGGGGACCAGCTGATGTCATCACGCCCAGAACATCCACAGGGCTGCAGAAGCCCTCTGGGCACAGGTCCTTTTATACCTGCGACCTCTGCGCCGCTTCACCATCTCTATCTCATCACAGCAAGGATTGCAATGGAAAGTTTGTACGGAATTAATTACTGGAACGACCTAATTAGTTGTGCTCCTGCAGGTGAGCCCAGCCCCCACCACCCTGCCAATACCAAGGAAGCTGCAGGCAGAAGGAGACACAGCAGTGGCATTTCCCCAGCTCCTTGACAAAGCCACTTCCCAAAGCTGCTGCATCCCCTGTGGGGTGTGGATGAGGAGTAGCTAGGTGGGAAAAGAAGCCGCCATCTCTCTGTGAAATGAACACAAAGAAGGATAGTTGTTGGGAGAATGTTCCTGAAGGCAGCATGACCCTCTGAGCAATGGGATTCTCCTCTCTTCTCTCCATCACCTTTGTAAGGTGAGAGGCCATGGTTACTGCCAAAGATCAGCCTGTTCATGAGGAATAAGCAATGGTATTAGGGAAATGCCAGCAGGACAGCTCAGGGGAAGTGTGGTTCTGCCCATTCCCTGCTGTGCTCCATTCCACCCAGATGACGCTAGAGACTCAACTGCTCACTGCACGGAGAAGCAGTCATCACCATGCTGGGACACCTCATCTGCTGGGGCTGGGCTCACCTGCTCTTGTGGCAGCAGGGAGCAGGAGGGAGGTGGACCGATGGAGGAGATGCTCCTGCACACACATGTTTGGGGAAGCAAAAACATGTGCCCAAGGAGCTGTGCTCACCTGGGGAGAGAGCCTTCCCTCCCTGCCATGTTCCTTCTGCCAGGAAACAAACCTAGTCTGTCAAATGGGACAGCTTCTGCTGACAGCCTCCAGCTGTAGCACCCTTCATTGCCCCACCCCAGTCCAGGCAGTTCTCAGGCAGACCCTGAGAACCCTACAGCTGCTTCACTCCTGCATGAAAATATCCACCCAGAGCACCCAGCCATCCTCTTCCTCCCTATCCTGAGGAAGGCAACAACTCAGGAAACATAGACCTGCCCCTGGAGAGCAAGCATTCCCACCAGCCACACTTGTTAACAGCTTAGCAGGCAGGAAGAGAACCACATGGGAGGAAACAGCTGCACTGCTTGCTCTGCTCAAGCCCCCAGAGCTGCTGGCGGGACCACTTGTGCCAGAGCCCATGGGACTTGGGGGACCAACAGCTGAACCAGTTGCGAGGAGAGTGGGAGATTAGCAGTGCTGTGGGCTTCTCACTGTCACCATGGCTCTTCCTATCCCTGTAAACTGGGTCATGCACCAAAATCCTTCAGAGGGAGAGAGGAAGAGTAAGGGAGCAGAGGCCTTGCATGCAGCACAAGAACCAGCATGGGCAAGGGTACTGCTGGACAGGAGGTGGCAGAACAACGACAGAGAACTGCAGCCCCCACCTGCACCCGCAGGTGGGAGCTGTGATCATCCAGCTGAACACTGCTGGGCACATAAGCAGAGGAACAGAGATGAAAGGCCCTGTGGACTAAGCTAACACAAGGAGAGAACAGGTGATCCTGTGCTGACAGAGCAGCTCTCCCCAGTTCACCTCAGCTGGGGTTGCAAAAGGTAACTGGTATCAGCTCAGTGCCAGTTCCTCACATGCTGCGGCTCAAAATGCCAGCCCCTGACAGAAGGGCCCCAGCAGAGGGGTATGAGTCTGATCCAGAGGCTGAAATGTTGAGTCCCCTTACCCACAGCCCAGCCCTGCTTCCCTTGTCTCGCCAGCTTTGCAAAGGCAAGAGGCATTTGTCCTCAGGGCAGGAGCGCCACTCACTAAACACCAAGGGTACCAGCTGCCATACTGCCCTGCCCTGACAGCTCTGCAGGCAGCAAACAGTTCTGTCCCTGAAGAGGCAGGGCCCTTCCCTGGGATGCACTGAGTGACATACCCTCAAGCAGGGCTGTGGAGGGGCAGAGCAGGGCAGTAACCCCAGTGCAGGGCAACAGCACAGCTAGGGACAAAGCTTTAGGGAAAAGCCAGCCCCTCCCAGACAGTGCAAGGCACTGCCTTGCCAATTCCCAAGGATGGCTCCAGGCAGAAGATGACCCGGACCCTGGTTGGATCTGCACTGGGCATTACACATCCACATGAGAAGGAAAGGTTCTGCTTTGGGAAACAGTGCTGGGGATGCTAGGTTGAGGCTGAGAGCATCGCCAACAGCTGGCAGCAATAGTCACTCCCACAGAGGCTCCCCGGGCTGGGCTGCTAGCACTGTGCCAGAAGGGTGTTGGGGCCCTGTCAGCTGCACTTACAAATACAGAAAGAATAGGATGCTTCCCAGAAGGGAGGCAGGACAGATGAAGAGGATGCATGCTACAGCTGCACTGAGAGAAAAGGTGAAGGCACCGGCAACACAGGTACTAGGGAGCAGCTGCGCAGGGGACCAGGTAGGGATGGCAGGGCTGGCACCTCCACCTTATTTGGGCTGAAGATGGACTGGACACAGAGCAACATCTCTTTTGCGTCTTCTCCTTGGGGGTCCCCACAGACAACGACCTGTCCAGGGAGAGTGTGGGTGGCAGGAGGAAGAAAGCAGAGAGCTGTGACAGCACCCACACAACCACCAAGCTCCCTCCTTGTGGCAGCTCCCATAAGGGATACATAAGCCCCAACCTGTAACTGCTTGGCCGTGTGATGGAAGACAGAGGTGGCCCGGGCCATCTCTGGCAGAGTTATTGGCATCTTCTGCAGCCTCTCTGAGAAGGACAGCCAAGATCTGCCCAGCTTTGTCCACCCATTCCCTGTGGCTGGAGTTAACAGGCTGCTCGGAGCAGGTTTGTGACCAAAACAGAGTAAGCACAGGGCTCTGCTCCATCTTGGCCTGCAGGGAACTGCTCCTCCATCAGCCTCAGCACGTCACAGCTTGGTCCTCCAGCCAGGTATCACCCCTGCCCTGCCTAAGCTCTCCACACCATGTCCCCGAGCTCACCATCCTTCAGACACAGCAGCAGAGAGGCATCACCAACCTCGATGGAGAAATATGCAAAGCTTCTAGAGTCCCAGAAAAGCTTGTCTTGCATGTGCTGCAGCTGCAGAGCCCACTGCAGCCAGTCCTGCTTCAGCGACGCTTCGTACAGGTCAAAGAGAGCCTAGATGATGAAGACGTAATCCTCCAGAAAGTCCTGGATGGGCACAACACTACAGCAGCAGATGGGGAAGAAGCATCAGTGTCTCTACACTGTCCAGGCAGAAAACGTTCACCAGTGCAGCAAAGCTCTCCCTATTGGTCTCTGCTGAGTTCAATCAAAGATAAGGAGTGCTTGTGCGAAGTCAGTTCACAGCTTGGCCCTGGGTTTCCGTACAGCACAGGAGGGCACTAATCCACCCCAAACTGCACTGGAGGCAGTTGTTTGCAAAGCAAACACCTTCTGTCTGGAGGACAGCCAGGGACCTAGGCAGCACTTGCAGAGTGGAAAATTGGTCTGTAGACACTCTGTACCCCTGCTCACCTCTACTCCACTGTGTCGTCTTTGCCTCGGTAGCAGCTTCGCAGTAATCTCCCACTGCTGGGGTCAAAAAGGTGTCTCCACAGGAAGGCAGCTGCCTGGGCAGCCTGGCTCACATACTCCTGCTTAGCCAGGGCTGTCCTGGCCTGGGCAAAGCCTGAGATCATGAGCCCTGTGTACGCATAGACATAGAGAGAAGCAAGAGCATCAGCGTCTTTACCTTAAAGGATACTTGGTATGAAGCTCATCCTCCCTGAGGTTCCAGGCAAGTCAGGGCTCAGTCATCAGCTCTTCCACTCAATTTGAACCACCAAGAGATCACCTACTGTCACCAAAGAGAAGGGCAGAGCAACTCAAGGCCAGCAAAAGCCAAGCCATCACTTGTGGGCAGAAACAGGGCTTAAGAGTCTTCGTGTTTGCAGGATGTGATGTAACTGCTGTTCACATCAGCTCCATATCCAGCTACCGTTGGGAACAGTACCTATGGTACTGCAGCAGGACACATGGACAGACAGAAGTGATTCCCCACTAATGCAGTGGTGGAGCCAGGCTCTGCATCCAGCTGGGTCTTCAATCCCCAACTCATTCCCATTCCCAAAACCCATCCTGGGAAGCTGGGCTGAGCCAGGAAAAGTTTTGCTGCTCTCTGCTGGCAGCGGGGGAGGAAAGACAAAGCAATACCGCAGTGTTCCACAGCCCCAGGCCCCTTCAGATCACAAAATTGTTCAGGCTGGAAAATTGTGAAGTCCAACTCTTAACATAGCACTGACAGGGCACCACTAAGCCACGTCCTTCAGCATCATTACTACAGCTCTTTTCAACCCCTACAGGGATAAATGACTTCACCACTGCCCCAGGCAGTCTGTTCAAGGCCTTGACAACCCCTTCAGGAAGAAATTTTTCCTAATATCCAATCTAAACCTCCCACAGCCCTAAGTCTCAGCACATCTGATGCCTCTATGGGGAGCTGTCCAGTCCCGGCAGGACTCACTGCTACGACCCCTCAAAACTCTGCCAGCCCTGGCCAGCAGCAGAGGGGTCCAGGCAAGGCCTCCACCTCCCAAGCTGAGCTGCCCCTCACCATTCCACACCGCCAACATCTTGGTGTGCAAGTGGAGCCGTGGCCGCTGTGCCCGGGTTGTGAACAGTCTCTGCCAGACCTCCCGCAGTAGGGCATCCACCTGCCCTGGCTCCAGCCCAAACCAGACTGCTGTCAGCTCCAGTGAGCTCTGGACAATAAGGACGTTCTTGCCCTTCAGCTCCTGATGTGGAGTCCTACAAGGAAAGTCTCTATGAACACTGCCAGGCCGAGGAGTTGGACCCCACATGCTTTGGGGCTGTTCTGCCATGCCCAGGGGTCTGGGTGCCACATCAACACTCCCAACACCAGGTAGGTCTTTGCTCTCCCTCACTTTCCTGGGGTTGACATTGCCAGTCTCCTTCATTCCATAGTGCATGAAGATATCTCCCATGGTTCTCCCCTCCATGGCCCCCTCAACAAGGTCAGGAAGGAGAGCCTGGATTTCCTCAGCTGCCCACACACAGAAAGTTCCTTCCCATTTCTCACTGGATGTGATGATCGGGTAGGAATCGGCATCTTCCGCACTATAGAAACCTCCTGCCTGGGGAAAGAGCAGCAGACAGACCCTCCAGCTACTGGGCAGCACCTTCAGTCAGCTCCCCATCACTGCTGGGCTGATAGTCTGGAAAGAGAGCCACAGCAGTGCCCCAGGTTGAGCTTAGCTGGGAAGAGAGGAAGGGAAAAGCAGCCCTGAGCCACGTCCCAATGCAGGGTAAGCAGTTCCCTTTGGCTGAGCTCAGGAAACAACCTACCTGGTCACTCAGGTCTCGTGACACATAGAGCAGAATGTCCTGGGCCACATCAGCAAAGAATTCATCACCTGAGATCTGTGGGAAGTACAGGGTGGACATCAACATTATAAGGGACAGGGTGGGGCAAGAGACACAGCAAGATACAGTAAGAGGTTCAGATTTAAAGAAATGGGAAAGGAGGGGAAACACATTCAGAAGCCCAAGGATTTTAATCATCAGATAGATTCAGAGTAAGATTTCTGACAGAAATATATGGGCACTGGAAAGCCACTATGGAGTAACACTAACACTAGAGGCAGCAGCACATACCTGCTGACTTGCAAAGAGCAGCCAGAAGGCTGTTCCCTCCCCTGGTATGTTCAAAACTCTGAACGGTTTTGTGCAGCGTTTCTGGATGAACACCAGCAGATAAAAGGGATACAGGACCGCTCTGTGCCCTTGGGATGGACAACATCTTGGGGAACAGGCTTTGAAGCTGCACCCCAAACCAAACCAGCCCTCCCCAGCATTCTGTAGTGCACTGAGTGAGCCTCCCTGCAGAGGGATGGTGCAACTGTACCTGAAATGCTCTGCTGTAGGTGGCTGCCAGCTGCCCCTGATCATAGAGCATCTCCTCAAAGTGGGGGATGTGCCAGTGCTGGTCAGTGGAGTAACGGTGAAACCCCTGCAAAGACCAAGTGGACGTCTCCACCTTATACCTCCACCTTGTACCTCCTGAGTGTACCAGGCATTTATCTCTGAGGCTTTCCTCCTACCTGACCAATGTGGTCATGGATGCCCCCCCAGGCCATCATCTTGAGGGTATGCAGAGCCATCTGCAGTGCCACCATAGTCCTTACCATAGGAGCTGGAGAGCTGGTGGAAACAGGTGGCCATCACTTCTTTGGATGGTGGGGGTGAGTCCTGTCCTTGCACATGGATCTCAGATCTGTGCAGCAATGTTTCCAAGATCTTCTGGCTGTATTCCAACAGGACATCTTTGTTCTCCTTCCACTAAGATGTAGAGTGAAAAAGTTCTTCCATTCGTTGTGTCTCTGTTTCCTGCATTGTGCCAGTCCAAACTGCACCTTCAGCTCTCAGAGGCGGGAAACCCTGCTACAGGCAACGTCTTGTTACCACCCTAGAAAAGAGACAGAGGAGAAAAGTCTCCTGAAACCTGCAGTGCTCTCCAGCTCTTGATCCTAAAACCTGGCCAAGAACTCCAGTCCTTGATGCAGACCATCTTCAGAAAGAGTTATTAAAGCACACAGCCCTCTCCCGCTGGCAGAGAATTAGCGTTCAGTGTCCAGCCTTACCTACATGGCTACTCACACACCAGCTCAAGATGCAGCTTGGCTTATCTGACCATCTATGGAACCAGAGGTGCTAACATGCAGTATGGCTTGTTTCTGGTTACCTGACAGAAACAGGAGCTTGTTTTCTTCCTTTGCTTTATCAAAGGCTTCCTGACCCCAGGGGTACCTGTGGAGGGAAGACATAAAGGAGCTTAAGCGGTCACTGCTGCCAGAATCTGGGCTCTTCTAATGCTTCCAGAGAAGCTTCCACCACCTGGTGGAGTTAGGACAGACAGAAGCACAGCTGGTTCAGGACTACAGACCTTGGGCCTACAGGGAGCTGCACAGGAGGCCAGGCTGCTTGACCTGCCATCACTCCCACAGAAGTAGGTCCCTCAGCCCAAAAGGTACAAGGAGAGAAGGCAGAAAGGCACCGGTTTCTCTTACCAATCCACAGGGTTGTGAGCATGCTGCAGGAGGTAGGGGGACTTCTCATTAGCCAGGCGGTTGGCATGGCGACGCACACCGGTGGGGCTGCCTGTCCCTGCTGCAGACCTGGTCATGCTCCCCGTTAGAAACCTGCATCTGCAATGCCAAACAGGCTCATGGCTTCCTTGCTTGCCACAGCAAAGCACAGCCCCTGGAAAGTGCCATGACACCCCCAGACCAGCACCATCTTCACCTCAGCTCCTGTAGGTGTCCAGCGTGGCCCCAGGGCAGAGTGCTGCTCCCTGTTATTCATACCCTGTGCCAGGAGGGACTACTGGGTAGGGCAGCTCTGCTGGGATTTGGTTCCTTTTGGGCATTCCCTAGGACGCTACATAGTCCTCTCCAGCTGCCAGAGGTTTAAGAGGTTGCTCTCTGGCTCACCACCAGCATGGTGCAGGCACCACCATCTCCAGGCTTCCCTCCCCTCCACCTCCTAGCTCACCACCAGCATCCTTAGGGGGAGCACTGCGTGAATAAGGGAGGAGTAGCTGCGGAGGAGCGGAGAGGAAAATCCACACCCGTGGGCACAGGGGCAGCTGCAGGGTCAGGGTGGCACAACCTCTTCATAGTAAGCGACAGAAATGGACCAGAGAGATTCTCCTGCTGCTGAGTAGAAAGCAAGGCTAGGGCGCAGGGATGCAGGGCTGGGATGTAAGACGATGGAAGGATGAGGGTGGGAATTGGGAGGATGCAAGAGGTGCAGGGAGGACACAGGGTATACAGGAGGGGTACAGGGACGCAGAAAGGATTTAGGGAGGATGCAGTAGGATGTCGAGAGGATGATGGGGAACACAGGAGTGCTTCGACAACGTGCAGAGGGGATTTGGAGGAGGAGCACGAGGTGTACAGGCGGTGTAAGGGTGCGGGAGAACGTACAGGGGATACGGGAGGGGTGCCGAAAGCGTTCGAGGATACGGGAGGNGAACGTAGCGCACACACGCCACCAACATGGCGGCAGACCGGGGCTCCTCGGCCCCTGCCCCTGGGGGCGGCACCACCGCGGCCGGCCCGCCCCCAGCGCACAGCCGCACACCGGCTCGGTCACAGCGTTTTATTGTCTCGCAGGCAGCCCAGGCTGCCGCTCTCGGCAGCCTCGAAGTACCGGCCCCTCCCACAGCCTCCCGCTCCCCTCGAAGGCCCAGAGCGGAGCCCAGCAGTGGGCGGGGCGGTTGCCTCCGCGGGGTGCTGCCAGGAGGGTCCGAAAGGGGCTAAGGGAGACAGCGAGAAGGAAGGGGGCAAAGGACGAGCGAGACGATGGGAGATGGCCAAGAGAGAACGCGAGGCCGCCGGGGACCCGGGGGAGCGTGGACCCCCAGGTGCCTCCGGCCCTATCGCGGCCCCGCAGCTCCTCCCAGGAGCCCCCGGGCACCCCAACTCCCCAAAACACAGCCTTTAGGATGGGCCCTGCCTTGACCCATACTCAGCCGTTTGCAGGGGAAGGGGGTCCCCCTCTTGCTGTTCAAGCACATGAGCTCATGCTGATGCCCGCAGCCAACGTGCACAGAAAGGGGGCTGGTGTAGGGGACACCTTTCATTGCAGATAGTGAACCACTGGCACCCCTCAGTCTCGGTGGGAAAGTCGGGGGATCTGTAACAGCTGGGGAAGGGGCCAGTCTACACATCCAGAGGATTCAGAGGAAGGGGTTGAGTCCCCCCGGAGCAGACGGCGGGGCTGGGGACCCGCTCAGTGGCAGTAAAGGCTGCGGCAAGCTGCTGGGAAGTTCAGGGAAGGTGCCGGCTTGGGGGAAGGCGCTGGCAGAGACAGGGAGGGCCGTGGCAGCAGCTGGGACACTGCTGAGGGGCAGTGGAAGGGACGTGCTGTAGGTCATGGAGTTGGCAGGGTGGCCAGCAGGCAGGCTGGGCACTGGTGAGCTGGTCCGCATCTGGTTGAGCGTTGGCTTGGGCTGCTCAGTGTGACCAAAGGGGTTTGTTGGGGACGGTGTGCTCAGACCTAGCAAGGAGAGGACAGGAGACATCAGGGCAGCCATGCCATCCCCAGCCCTCCTCGTCTTCCCCCCTGCCCAAACACCTGTCTGCCCAGCCCAGAGAAGCCCCTGGCCAGCAGCCACAGCACTGGCACCTACCTGAGAGAAAGGGGTTGCGTGTCTTGGAGGCTGGTGTAGGGGCAACCAGGGAGTCCAGGTTGACCAGTGAGGAAGCAGCAGGACCCAGAAAGGCTTCAGGGGTTTTACAGTCCTTCTGCTCCTTGCCAGATTCGGGCAGGGAGTCAGCCAGGTTGGTGAGATCGAAGCTCTTTGCCTCATCCTGCCTGGTGCCAGGGAACAGATTGCCAAACGGGTCCTGCTCTGGGATCGGGGGAGATGAGTCCATGAGCCAAATGTGAAAGACTGAGGGTGATGGTGTCCCCAGTCACCACTACTGGTACATCTTGCCCTAAATCACAGCTCAGTATGGTGGGATGCGGCATGGTGTGCCTGAACTCCCCGAGCCACTGTGGAAGGTGGCAGGATTGGGACACCAATGCATGGAGGGACTGAAGCTGCCCCTCACACTCATTATGGGGCAGCCCGAGTCCACGGCACGCGCTGTTGGGGATGCAAACAAGCTTTGGCCACACTCTCAGACTGGCCAGCTTTGGAGCTGCCTCCCTGCAACAGGCAGGGGCAGGTCCCCAACCCCACCGTCCCAAATGGTCCCGTGCCTGCTCCCCTTGTTCTTACCTACAGGGCTATTTGATTTGGCTGAGGAGGGTGGCTGTGAGGGCTCCTGCTCCAGCGGCTCAGGTGGCTTTGCAAATGGGTCAAAAGTGCCTGCCCCTGTAGCTGGGGAGAAAAGGTGCGACTCGAGGAGGGGAGCAAACAAGGAGGTAAGATGCAGATGATGTACAGGCAGGAGAGAGGTCGTGTGGTATGGGGCTGGGGAATGTGCCCTGGCCTGGAAGGTACTACATGAGCCAGACCATTGAGGGTCAGCGCAGACCAAGGTAGCCCCACAGCACACAGGTTCCTTTCCCAGCCCTGGTGGGGACAGACAGAGGGAATGTGTCTGTAGAAAAGCTTAACCAACATGGGCCCCCAGGCTGGACACTGCTCTGCCTCTTAGGGACCAAAAGTGAGAGCAGCATACACAAGGCTGTATGAAGCACCAAGGAAGAACAGAGAGTGGCACTGAGCTCTGAAACACAGGCTGCTCCTACCACTCCCGTATGTGCACCATGGCACCTGTGAGCAGGAACCATTCTGTCCAGGCACATCAGGCTGGTTTGGAGTAAACCAACAACCAGATATCTCTGGGGACACACACACTATTGCTCCACGTTGCTGGAGCAGTGTGGCAGTTGCTATCTTCTCCCATGGGGGTGGGTCTCAATTAACTCTGCCAGATTAATTAAAGCAGCCTACTCTCTGCAGAAATAAAAGCCTGAAAGTTCCTTGAAGTTTTCATTAAGCAGAGGTCCCTCTGCAGGACAGGAGAGCAGGAAAAGGGACTTGCAGAACTGGTTGTGGGAGGAAGTGGGGAGCACTTTGGGTGCCCATTTACAGGAGGGCAGTGATGGTTGGCACTGTCCATCATCCTCAGCAAAGCCAAAACAGCCATCAGGCCTCTTACCAGGGTTAGGAGGTTCCTCAGCCACAGCAGCCCAAGGGTCTGGTGTAGAACCAGAAACCTGGGCAGGGGGGGATGCCACCACCCAGGGGTCTGCTGGAGGGAAGCCAGAAGACAAGGGCACCTTCCCCCAAGGGTCAGAGGCTGCAGTGTTGCCGGGAGGGAAATCCCAGGGTCCAGCGGAGGTTTGCTGGGAGGAGGCGCTTGCCTGGGAGAGGGGCTCCCTGCTGGCAGCTGTGATGGGCACCCAAGGGTCAGCTGCACCAGCCCAGGCAGAGGCTGATGGCTCCGCTTTGGTCTTCATATCTGAAAGAAGAAGGGGAGCTGTGGTGTGGTGCATGGTTGGGAGAGATGCTAAGTGGCAAGACATATCCAGGGGACCACAGCTTTCAGTAGCACCACCTGGGCAAGCAGTGGCCCAGGCAGCAAAGGGAGAAGTGACAGGTCCTTACCCCTGAGCTCCCGAGGACTTGAGAGGGACAGTAGGGTGAGGTTTCTGCCACTATCTCAAGCTTTACAGGATGGGAGTTGCCCTCACCTGGCATGTCCCATGGGTCAGAAGATGTGTGGCTGGAGGGAGCTGCTGCTGGCCCAAAGATATCTGCCAGCTCCAAGATAGAGGACTGCAAACAGAAAGGGAATGAAGAGGTGAGGGAAACCCAGGGCAGACTTACAGATCACCCTGAAGCCCAAGGCTGGCTGTGCGGACAGTGCTGTACCTGGCTTTTCTTCATCTTTTCTTCTTCTTCTTCTTCCTCCCTGCTCTGGGAAGTCTCCTCCATTGGTTTCTGCATCAGGGAGGTCTCCCCTTGCCAGACCCTCACCTCCTGCAAGGACAAGGGATGGAGTATGTGAGCTCAACAACCCTGTAGCCAGCACCTTCTCCAGGAGAAAGACCAGCACAGGAACTGCCACCAAATTCCCAAAAAGTCCCAGCATCTGAGCAGACAGCTCCTCTGAGGCTCAACCCACTAGGAGAACCCTCAGCAGAAAGGCCGGAGCAGTGAAAGCAGAGTGGGTGCCAGAGCAAGATGGTGTTTCAGGTTGCAGTGTTCCCGAGAGAAGCCCCAGTGCAAGAGAGGAGCGCCCAGGGCTGTGGGGCACAGGTACCTTCTCGTGCTCCTCTTTGCTCAGCGCAAGTGCTAGCTGCAATTGCCTTTCTTCATCTGTGCTGGAAATTGGAGGAAGTGGCTTCTGCCAACAGAGGAAATTGGGTGACATATCAGCTTGCCCTCAGCTCACAGGATTGCTCAGAGGTCCCTGTCCTCACCTCCATCTCTCCTGCAGCCTCTGCCTGGCTGCACAGCATCTTTGTGCCCATCCAGACAGCTTTGCTTGTGAAGTCCCGGCCCAGTGCCCCTACGCTCTTGAACCAGCTCCCACTCAGGGTCTGCTGTGGCCACTACTGTGGCCACTGCCCCAGCTCCTACACTTACCACATCACTTGCCTTTGCATCTAGGCTGACACAGCCCCAAATGAGGCAGCCAGCATCTCACTCAGAAGGTTTCCAGGGGCTCTGATGCAATCGGGGAAGGAGAGGGGTGGATTAGGCATCCCCTTGCCCCAGCAACCTGCTGAGGAAGAGGCCTCACTTGGGAACCCTGCCCAGCCCTGCTCTGCTGGGCAAAAAATGCCCAGACCTGAGGCAGATTTTGGAGATTTTTGAAAGAGGCTATCCCCATACCATGACAGCCCTGATCACCACCCTGTGATGCTTGTACACAGTAGCATGAGACCAGCTCTGGTTGGGAATGGGGACCCCAATAGGAGGCTGCTTGGGTGCACAGCTTGTGCGAGCATGCACATGTGTGTGTAGCCCATATGGACTCCAAGAGCCAGTGTTTGCAAGAGTCTTCCTACAGTGCTCATTGCAGCAGCACTTAATCTATAAATACTCCAGTTCCAGGACAAAAATAGGGATATACACTCTGCTCCATCTCCGAAAGAATCTCCATTGGCCAGGGAAGACAGGCAGCAGCAAGCGCTGTCTCCAAAGTATGCCCCCTGCCCTGGCAGGACAGAGCTCGTGGTGCTCAGTGCCAGCCATGAAGGAGGCCTGCTGGCCCAGGCACACAGCCCCTCAGTCATCATGTCCCTCTGACTTCGTGTGCCCAGCCACATCCACATGTTTCACACAGGCCATACCAGCTGGTGGCAGTCTCAGTGTACAAATAAGCTGTCCCCAGTGTGTGTGTGTGTGTCTGTGTCCCGTGGCCAGCAAATAGGAGAGGGGGCAGCCCAGAGGGAGGTTTCACATCTGGGGGCAGCAGAGTTGCTTGCTGCCCACATCCTGGTGGGCATCTTCCTGATGCTGCTTCCCAGTGCTTGCTTTAGCCCATTTTGAAAGGACCATCCAGTGGAAGGGAGCATTTGGCACCTGATCCAGAGCCTCAACACTCTCACAGTGAAGAATTTCTTTATAAAGGATCTTAGACCAGAAGTGTGATTGGAAGAAGGCAGCCAGGTTTAGAGGGTGTTGAGTGAATCCAGAAGACACCCTCGAGTTCACCCTGACATCTGGGAGGCTTTACAGGTCTCAGCCCACAAGGATGAGGAACAAGGACAGCCCATGCCTTCATCTGTCTGCTGGTGACTTTAGATGCTGGGCACAGCATGAACAGCCAGGCACATCTGCAGGTGCACACACTGGCCTCATGCAGCCCCAGAAAATATTCCTTCATGCCAATAAAATGACCCATTGTGCCCACAGACAAGGCAAGGTGCAGGGAGATGCCCCGCCTCATGAGATACCATACCTTCTCAGCCTCCTCCCGACTCATGGCCAGTGCAAGTTGAAGCTGCAGCTCCTCCTCACCCGTTGTCTGGGGCCTCGCTTGCTCCAGGTCAGAGGTGAACCGTGGGGATGAGGATGATGCTGGGAAATAAAAGAGGAAAAGGAGAGGCATCAGGACTAGGGCATTTTGGGGAGCACATCAGCAGCCTCTACCATGCCCCCATCCCAATGCCTGCAACTCAAGGGTTTGGCTTCTCCAGGGTACATAGTCCCACATCAGAGCTCCCTATCATGAAGAAGCCATGGGTTCCAGGCCTGAGGCACTACCAGCTGCCACCATTTTTGGGATTCACCATTGGCCCATCAAAACCTTTGCCCATGGCACAGGACAGAGATGGGCATCACCAACATCACCACTCCCAAAGGTGGAGGAGATTGTGAGCACTAAGCAGGTGCAAACCAAATGTAACACCCTGCCTCCACCCTGAGTGAGCCCAAGAGAGCCACCAGCAACACTTACAGTTAAAGGAGGAGGGCGAGCCCCGTGCCCGGCCATAGTCATCACCATAGGGTGAAGCACGACGGCCGTAGGAGGCCTGGTGGCTGCCGCTGCCCATGCCCTCGAGGGCCATGCGCTCCTTGGTCTGCAGTGCATGTGCACGTTCCTGCTTCAGCCGCTCTTCATCCTTCAGCAGAGCCATCACCTGCTTCACCTTCTCACGGATGTTGATGCCCTGGTCCTTGCCATCACGGTCTACATACTGAAAGTCCTTCAGTGTCTGGATGGTGTAGAGGTTCTCCCGGCACTGGTGAGTCACCTTCTCAGAGCCAGTTTTGATGAGGTAGTCCAGGAGGGTGAGGGCTTTGTAGACATGCCGCCAGTTCTTGCCGCTGTCATTCAGCCGCCGCCAGATCATGCCCATGACCTCAGCAAAGGCCACCGTGTTGAAGGTGAGGTCAGCAATCTCTGACATCAGGGAGCTAGGGGGCCCCCAGGGATCATTTGAGGTGGCCTCCCGCACCTTGATCTCTGCCTCTGAGTAGTTGTGCACAATGTTTTTCACCTGCCGGCGCAGTGCCGAGGTTGTCATGGCTATGCAGTGCCAGAAACCCGCTGGTGGCGGGCAGGAACAATGGAGAAAGGGAAGGGATGAGGACTCTCGGCCGCAGCCTCACTGGTGCCTGCAGCAGGGATAGGGGACACAGAGACATCAGCATTGCCTCAGCCACCAAGACCCACTCCATCTGGCACCTGGGACACTTCTCAAGGTGAAAGTGACCATTGTCATGGTATCAGATGCACCCTGACAGAATGCCACCACTCACTAACCCCAAGACACAGGATGCTTAAAGGGAAAATACATCTGATAGCAAGATGATATCCAGCACTGCAGAGATGCCAGTAGATTTGGCTCCAGATTCAGCAACATTTGGAGGAGATTTTTACCCTGCATTTCTGCTTCTAAAAGTAACCACCTGAAAATGGCAGCTCCCTCCTCCAGATCCCAGCTGCTTTAACCCCACCATCCCAGTAAAGNCTGTACCCTTAGATGCTCTGTCAACAGCTGTATGTGGCCCAGCTTGCACCAGCTGTCGCCCCAAGGCTCGTGGTGCCATTGAGCCTGCATTGTGCAAAACCAAAACCTAACCATGAGTCAGAGCCTTCCACAACTTGGCAGCAGTGGCAGCTGCTCAAGTTGGTTTGCCCAGCAAACTTGATAACTTCTGTTCTGTGAGGGGCTGTGGGTACAAAAGTGCACCTGCTGCAGGGTGACAAACTCGGGGTGCTAACCTCCACTCCCAGAATGCCTGAAGCTACCTGAGCCTGGCCTGCACCCAGCCCCAGGGCTGAAACATCAGGGGCTGGCAAGGCTATGAGCTGTCATGGCACCTCTCTGGCAGGCAGTGCCCGTCCTTGGGATGTGCTACACCCAACACAGGTGCAAAATTATGTTGGTCAGTTTGGACTCATCTGCACTCAAGCCCATCACAACTCTATACCCTACTCTATGGTAGACCTAATCCTCACCTTCTCTGTGCATGGTGGGAAGTCACCATTTACCTCATGTTGTCCAAGGGGCAATCAAAGCCAGGAGGCAGCGGCTGCCTGGAGCTGACTCACCCTTAGCTGGGCCACACCACAGGGCCAGCGAGCCAGGCTGCTCCTAGAGCTCCCACTGCAACAAAACACTGGCAACATTTCCCCCATCCAAGATAACTCTTGCAAGCAGAGAGCTATCTCCTCCACACAGCGATGTGTGGGGACGGTGATTACCAATGTACCTCCCTGGACTGCAGCTGCTGCACCATGTCCAGCTCTTTCCTTGCTTGGAAGACTGCTCTCTCTTACTGGAGCTGGGTCAAGGCCATGCTGATGTGCCCATAAGCCATGCACAGTGCCTGCCATGCTCCCACACAACCCGTGCAACCAGTCCGGCACCTCCTGCTCCCATGGGCCACCAGCCGGACGCCCTACAGCTCCACAGGCAACATCCCCTATGAGTCAGAGAGGAGCCTGGCACCACCATGCTCCCAGGTGGACAAAGTTTCTCTCAAGACACTTCCCTGTATTGATTTCCTTTCGCAATGCAGCCTGTCACCACAGCTTTTGGATCCTACCGTGAGAGCCCACGGTGCAGATGGTGATGCTGTTGCCCACCTGGCACCAAAATGCCTTCAGGACAAGGGCGATGACAAAGTGAAGTCCTCCAGAATTTAGCTCTGCACTCTGCTTTCCACTAACACCCAGGCAGGAGATAAAGTTATGCTTTCCAAAGGTGCCACCAGCCCAACAAACGCTGTCACTCCACCTCCAGGGCAGGATGGTCCTGCCTGCCAGCAGCAAGCCTGCCAGGACAGATCCCTGGTCTAATATAATGGGCTCCACCACCACTTCAGCCAGATGGACACCTGATCCCAGCTGGACTTTGCCGGCTATGCAATGGCCTGGGAAGTCTGCATGGGACGAGATGGGAAGCAGGGGCTGGGGCAGGCATGAGAAGAGTGTGGCCCTGGCTGGAGCGTTGCCAGCGGTGTTAAAGGCAGACAGGTTTATCGGACGCGTTAACCCCCCCCTCATCGAGAACATAAAGGGAGTGAAACAGAAGCTATGTCGGAGATAAGGTAGCAGCACCCAGCAGCTCATATGGAATTACTGCAGTGACCTTGAGCAAGAGGCTGCCAGGTGGGAGACGAAGACACGGGTGCGGGGACAGGTCTCCGTCGCCCGCGGCCCGGCAGAGAAGACTGCGGAGGCGGAGAACGGGGACGAGGAGGAATAACACGGATGGTGAGCGGGAGGGGATGGGCGAAAGCGAGCAGAAGGGCCAGAAAACAGAAGGGGGAGGCCGGGGGAGGATTAAAGCCTCATTCCGTCCCTAATCAGGTGCAGGGCTGTGGAAAGCAGCGCCCGACGTGGAGGAGGCAGCGGGGAACGTCTCCCAGCAGAGCCCTCGGCTGCGCCGCCGGCTCCTGCCCCGTGGCGGGGCCAGGGTGCCCGCAGCCCGCCCCGAGAGGCGCTGCGCTACCGAGCTGCCCGCCGGGGCCCGGCATCTCCCTGACCCGTCGCGACGCTCCGGCATCCGCAGAACCTTCCTCTTCCTCGTCTCCCCGCACCCGCTGCCGAGGGGCACACACCTCCCTCTCCTTACCTGCGCGGAGCGGAGCGCGGCCCCTCCGTGCCGGCGAAGCGAGCGGGAGCTAGCTGCAGCCCGCCTGCTGCGCGCCGCCGAGTTGCCGGGCTGGCTGAGCAGGTCCCGCGGCAGGTCTCGCTTTAACCCCTTAGGAGCCGCCTGGGCCCCGGCAGAGGCGCCGAGCGCCCCCCACCCACCTGGCCCCGGTGTGGTGCGACTCCGTGCAGAACTGGCCGCGGGGGATGCGGCGCCGAGCCCCGGCCC
>VWZE01003543.1:58166-104443 GCA_013396675.1 Eubucco bourcierii
TTCACTGGCAGCTAGCCAGGCGTGGCTCGCTGCTGCTTGGGTTTTTTTTTTTTTTTAAATCCTCCTACTCCATTAATTTCAGACATAAGTCATAGGCCCCAGGCTCGGCAGCGGCTCCAAGGGATGCCGACCCTCCCCACGGTGCAGCTCTCTCTCTGGTACCCAAATCTACAGNGTTCTGAATTTGGAATGGATTCTTCCCCTGCTCTGAACAGCTCCTGAAGCCTGGCTGGGGGTATAAAGAGAGGCATCAGATGACATGACAAAATAAGTCATGTCTCTCATTTCAGTGCCACCTCCTCTCTCCCAGCCTCTGCCTTCCATTTTAATCACTGACAGGCCTTCAAGCATTATGGATATATATAATCTTTTTAATATCACTGACATGTTCCGTAATGGAAAGCATCTCCTGTGTGCTGAGACATGCTGGAGGGGAATTGTGTCTTCCTGATGATGCTCTCGCTGCACAAAACACAGAGCTGAGATTCATCTTGCCCCATGCCCTGGCGTTGAAGGTCCAAAGGTCCTGTCTTGCGTCAAAGGCAGCTGGAGGGGGGGGGGCGCACATGCCTTTAGGGGCTGTGCAGATCTCAGCCTGACTTTTCCAACAGGCTCTGGCCACACAAGCTTAACGTGCATCTAAGCCCCGCTCCCAGCTGCAGCCTGACAGAGCATGTCCAGCATCCAAACCTTCCACCAGATCAAGCTGGAGAATGTCCTGGATCAAAATGCTGGAAAGGCTTAAGGTGCAGGCCTTCTTCTTCTGTTGCCATATCACCTGTGTCAGACAGCTGAGACAGCCAGCTTGCCCCTTTTCAGGCAGTGGTTTTTTTTAATACGAAATGTGAATGTCTCTACAGGTACAAAACCCTACAAGCCACAGCAGCGCTGTACAAACATTGGCAAAGCCAGGCCTAAGTGTCCCACAATCCCTCCACAGGAAGTAAGACCTAGCAAGGCTCATTTTTCTTGGCCCCGGCAGGAGCTGGCTGCTCACCTAGACCTCCTTTTCCAGTGAGAAGCCCATGGAAATGTGCTGCCACCTTTTGCTGGCAGCATTTTCCTGGAATCTCCCTTCCTGGCCTCTCTAATAGTTAGGGTGTCTTCAGACGTGACCCACGTGATGGGTTTGGTATGCAGCTCCCAAGACCAGGAAGGTCACTCACCTCAGTTATTTAGCAAACACAACACAAATTATTAACATTAATACAAATAACGCCCACATCTAGGGGAGGAGAAAGAACACTCTCCTTGACTTGCCACTGGACAGACTGGAGCATCCATGTACTCTGCAGAGTGTGGGGCTGACCAGCACTGAGGGTCTCTGCACAAATGACAGAGTCCGTGTCTCACACCAGGCCCATAAACGAGGGGTCTATGTAAAGGCATTTTGTAAAAGCCAGCTCTACTTCCGCTGCAGTCCCACTCGTGTCACTTCCACAATCATTGCAAAAGGGGAAAAAAAACAACCACAAACAACCCGCACCAAAAAAACCTACAAACCAAACAAAAAAACCCAAACAACCAAAACCAGACTTGGCTGGCTGTGAGGAAGCTGCAGCAGTCAGACAGCAAGAGAGTATTGCAACTGGTTGGCCCAGCATGTCCCTTCCTGTGTGCTGCTTTCACCTTGTCTTGTGAGGACACACTTATTTGAGGCCGTAAGAGGCACTAGCAATACTTGCGACAAAAAAATAAGAATGTGCACAGATTCAAGTTTCTTCACCTTTGCAGATGTTCTTATGCCCACTCTGGGGCCATCAGGCTCTTCCTTTGGAATGAAAGGAGACAAGTGTAGGACATTCTTCCATGGTACATGAATGATGTGAAAACCTCATCTACTCGGTTTTGTACTGACAAACCCTCCTGTGAGTGGAGATACATCTGGGGCCTGGTTTCTATAAGCTGAACTGAAGGCACAGACCTTGTGAATGGGCTTTGTAAGGTAAAGCTACCAAAGAAAAGCATTCCAGCCTTTGAAACAATCACACTGCCTCTATAACGTGCAGACTCCCTCTTGTCTAGAAACAGATGGCTAAAGTTGCTTGAGTTGGGCAGATTCACAAGCTGATAATCATCTCTAGAGAAGCAGGAGCTACTGTCAGAGCCTGTGAGACACACCCCAACTTCAAGCCCTTTTCTTTCTAATTCTCAAAATGTTGCTGTAATTCTTACTACAAGAAGGCTGAGCAGATACATCCTTCTTTGTGGGTTTGCGCCCACTAGGATAGAAGAGGCTCCTGGATTCCACCCTGCTAAGAAAAAGCATTTTGAAACATAAGAGGTCTCACCTGGTCAGCAAAAAAAAAAAAAAAAAAAAGCAAGCTGCACTTTGCTGTGGTACTGCCAGGAGCCAAGGATGAAGAATACATCCTCTCCCCAGAGACAGCATGGGAGTTAAAATGAGAAAACAGCTGTGTAGAGGAACAGTTATTTCTCACTAGGTGCCTCTCCAAGACGTGTGTCAGTGGGGCTGCCAATGTAAAGGCGCACACGCATGAGGCACACACGCCTGGCGCAAACTGCACAGTGCCATACAGAGCTTTCTGAGCGTGGACAGGGATCTGCTGCCTAAGAACCCCAAAGGTACCATAAACCTCAATTAATAACCTACAGTGAAGAGGGTCAAAGCCTCTCCAGGGAATGCTGTCTGGCTGCTCCAGCAGGACTTTACTGACATGTGCCAGGTCTCTCTTGATGTCAAGTCATCTTCTCTCTCCACCTCAGAAACCTGTTCTAACCCAAGCCCAGTGGTGGAGCATGCAACACAGACCCAGATGCCATCAGAAAAACCTCCATTCCAGCTGTGATGCACAAGGAAACCCAGGAAGAAAGTGGTGGTGAGCCCAGATGCCTTTGCAGGCTGACAAGAGATGAAAGGGTGGCTCCAGCTCAAGATGCTACCATGCTCTCAATAGTTATGACATGAATTTCACTCATTTTAATGCTAAGTGATTAGTCTTGGAAGGAAGCAAGTAAGAGTTGGCTCAGAATGGACCATGGGTACCTTGAGTTGGCAAGATCAGCACAGGAAGTAAACTCATGGCTGCAGAATTAGACAGGTTGGCACTCCCCTTGGCATCCTGAACACGACAGAGAAGCCAGCTGTCAGCAAGTCCTGAGAGGAAACTGGACAAGCAGTCAAGAATGTGGTAAATGTTTTAAGTTACTGCCCTGATACTTGGGCTCATAAGTAACAGGGACACTCTGCTCTCTCATCTGCTAGCCAAGCAAGATTGAGAGACAAAAGAACAAGATGTGTCTCATGTTGGCCAGTGCTTTTAAATTCTCATTCCTTCGCAGAAATGACAGTATTCTCTGCTTTAATGGTTTCTGAGGCTGTGATGTTACTTGCTTGTCTCTTCTTGGCAAGTAATCATCTGTAGCAGTAAGAAATGATCTCGCAATAGTCTCACATCAGCGTATCAGAAAGGAAGCCACTTATTTATTGTAATCAGCACACTGCTTCAGAAAGAACCTGTGTAAAAAGTTGTTTGGTGTTTTTTTTAAAGTGGGTCTATTCCTGGTTAGAAAGGGTTTCACTCTCCCACTTTAGAGCACCTTTTTCCTTTAGTTCCTCAAATAAAGACACCATTTTGCTCACCATTGAATTCAGCAGCCTGTAGACCTGCAGCAGCAATTAAGAGAAGATAGTTCCAGTGCCAGCACATGTAGAAATGATCATAAGGACACTGGCAGTGAGATGGTTTCTCACTGACATGAATGCATGGGCATACACACACAAACATGGCTGCCTGCTAACAGTGTTTAGTTCCAGTAATAGCTTTTCCAGCTATGAAGTGTGTTTAACATTTTCTGAGATACAATTCATGCTGCGGGTCCCTTGGCAGCCCATGGGCATGCTGAAGGCATCCCGCAGGTGGCTACGCCATGGCTAGATTTGTGTTCTCAGAAGCCAGGATGCAACAAAGGACCTCTCACCTTGTATTTCGCACTTCCCTTACTACAGAATTACAGACCTAGGTTTGTCAGTTTTCCAACAAAAGGCTTACCTCTCCATCTAAGCTTCAGCCTAAGTTACAAGCAAAGAACAAAAACATGAAAACAAGACAAGTTCTGGTCAAACTCACTTCGATGTAAAGCTTTTCCTGGTATGTTCCAAACAAAACAGTGTCCACCTGCTTCCAAGGAGGTTCTGCTCTATCTGTAGTGGCACCCTCCACAAGCTGTGCATCCTCTTTCAACTCCTGCAATGAAGTTGAAGATTTCAGCTTTTTCTCTTCTTTTAACTTTCTGCTGCTTGGACATTCCTGATTAGGGACAGGGGAAAAAAAGTCACGTAGGTCACAACATCTTTCAGGTTGTCACCAAGATGAACCTTACAGAAGCAGCAGGCTCTTTCACTTGCCTGAAAGTCAGCTCAAACTCAGGATACATAACCAGAACAGATCACATGGTCTTGGGCATTTAGGTTTCAGCAGGCATCCCAACACATACCTCTTTTTCTTTCCCTGCTGTCTTCGTTGTCCTTTTTCTGCCTTCTTTATCCTTACCACCAAATGGCCTTGTCTCTTCTTTCCTAGTGTTTACTCTCTCTCCCTTTCCTCCTTTTATAGGATGCTTTACTTCCACTACAAAACAAAAGATTTTGATTACCCAAAAGCTTACACATCCAGAGAGACAAGCCTACTGCACTCACACAGTGGAAGTGTATGACTTTTTCAACTTGTTTTCCTTTTTTTCTTAATCTGTGCTCTACTGGACTGAAAAGCAATACCTTGAAGAGTACTTTCTTTAAGGAATGAACAGGTCTCAGGAGTGTATCAGAACAAGCATGTCAGACAGCTAATAGTAGGGCGAGCTTTTCTTGGTTAGTTTGTGTGAAAAGCATGGCTACCATCTAGCTAAATTAAAAGGCTTATTTGTGTGGTGGGGTTTTGATTACACCAATCCACAGATCACAATTAGCATCACACAATCTGCATTTTCTTATAAAAAGCTTTGAGGGTGGGCTCCTGAAATCATAATTTCAGTAGAAATTCAGCTGCATTTCCAACAGTCCACAGAAACCAGCTGCTGTGCTAGAACTACTATTCACCTGCTTCCTCCGGAACAATGTCTACATAGGCATCCTTCTCAGGCAAGCCAAGCAGGGATTTCAGCTTCAGAGAGCGACTCACCAGACCATCAATTGCTTCACGCCACAGCTGGACACTGAGAAAGGTATCAGAATCAGAAGGCAGACAAGTACAGCAACTGCCATCTTGTTTTACACTGTGCCTTACAGCTAAACCAATAAATTAGGACCCACCATCTAAAAATCTGTGCATGTTTTGAGCCCCCTGGGGGTCCCAATGGTTTGCAAACCAATAGGCTCATACCAACCCAAAAATATTACTGTGAAGCATGATACACCGGTAAATCAGCACCAACCTGCTCTGTGTTTACCAAGGGGCACCTGCACTTCTCTCATTTAGAGGGCAACTAGAAACTGTTGATATCTTTGCAGCCTCAAAGCTCGGAGGACACAGAAAAATTACCCAAATATTTCATAAATACAGCCTAAAATAATCTTGCTAGAAATAATCTTTAGTCCCTAAAATTACATGAATTTAATGTTCTAAATTTGTCTCAAAAAAAAAAAAAAAAGTATGAGTGCTAGACAACTAGTACCATTCATCTACAAAACAAGGGAGCGTAAAGAAGAATGTCAGATCACACACAACTATCCATGCTCTCAATCACATGCTTGCAACAGAGCCTGCTGAGACTGCTGATCACACAAGACATTTACAAACTTTATCATGCAAAGGTAACACACCAGGTTTGGTACAAAAGGTCTGTCTGAGTTGGTCTCTGTTCGATACACAGCTCCAGTGATGCCTCATTGAGCTGCGACAGTGCTGCTTCTCGCAGCTCTTCCTTGGAGATTGACTTTATAGCCTGATGTGAGAGAAAACACAGGGTCTGTTGAGTAACTGCTGCTTCTCTGTCTCCATTCCCAAGTCATGGACCCTAAGCTTAATGGAGAACACCACAGCTCTCTTCCTGGATACCAGTCTGAAACCAGGTTGCACCCAGATTTGGCCTCATATGTACAGATGAGATGTGGCCAAGATACACATGGTCCAAGATCTGGGCATCAGTCCCAGACCCTCCAGTTAAGATTCACAGCAAGCCCCTTTGCAATGCCACTACTCAAGAACAGGGATCCTAGTGAGCTAGAAAGCTTTAAAGTAAAGATGAGTTATAAAAGCAGCAGAGAGGTTTCCAAGAAAGCACTACAGAAAAACTTTTGACAAAATTAAAACCACTCTTGCTTTTCTTTCAGGAAGTCTGTGCTCTTATCCTCAGCCTGTCGTGAGTGCCCCCTTAGTGCTCTGATGAGTAGGAAGGACCGTCCAAGGACAGGAGCATTGGGGAAGCTACAGAAGGTTTGATAGTATTAGCCTGACCCCTGCAATCAGTTCTGGGATGAGAGAAAGCTAATGGCGGAAAGCGCTTAAAATGTCCTGTTACATTGTGTGGTTTTCTTTTCTTCTTCACAGAACAGCCCTCAACATCTCTCTTGGGAATCTCTTTACAAGAGCACTGAGGGTGTGGTCAGGCAGCTGAAATGCTTTCCTGTGACACACATCATAAATCATCTCTAACTCACAGTACACTGCAGAGCCTTTGGATGCAGTCACACTGCGGTAGACCAGGCTACTTGTAGGGAACTGAAAGCTTCAGCTTCTCACAGCACTAGTGGGAACAGGAGTGACCACCTGCTTGAAGTCCTCCAAGGAGAGGTTCCACTCTGTGGGGCCTCTTTCTTCTTCCTCTGCATTCGTAATTTGACTTGGAGCCTCCTCACGTGTGGGGATCTTTGTGGTGCTGGTCTGAGCAGGGAGAACCTCTGAAGGACTCTCCTGGTACTGCATGCCCTCCACATTTCTCTTCTGGTCCAAGGACACTTTCTCCTCAAAGGCTGGAGGAAAAGTCATGTGCTGCCTCCACAGCTCATGCAGCTGCTTTACCACTCGACGCTGATAATGCAACTGCGATAAAGACAGAAAGTGTGGCATGAGTTGAGCCCTTCCTCTGCAGACCTCATCAGCAGAGCCAACCTCTTGAAATACAGAATGCACCAGACCCGTGGGTCTTCCCTCCCAGCTATTTCCATTATGTGACCCATCAAATAGTACATGTTACCATGGGATTCTTCTGGTGGAACAATTCTTCTTCTGTTGCACAGGCACCTACAGGAGATGGGGTGCGCCCTGGGGTCTGAATCTGGACAAGAAGTTCCCTCAGACTCTCTTCTACCACAGTAGCACCTGCTTGAGCAGCCAGGTCACTCTGAGACACCACAAGGAAAACAATATGTGTAAGTCTCTGTTCCATGTATGGACACACAAATGAGGCCAGTAACCATATGGATATGTTATAGAGGGTTATGAGAATAACTGCAAGCTAAGCACAGCCACATTTACAACAGCTTCTCTCTCAGAGCCTACAAATCCTCACCCAGACTGCAATTCTCAAGGTGTAGTGTCATTGGCAGTTTATACCTTAACTGCTACCACAGTGCACAATGCATCCCATCCCCACTAAGCAATTACTGACATTCATTAATGACAGGAAATCCATTCTTTAAGAGACCAGTATGAACAGTTTAAGGAGACACAATTGTGTCTTTACTAACAACACTACAATGGACTGCAGGGTTCTTGCCTTCTATTTAGAAAACCTGCTCAGGTACGTACAGATGTTCTGCAAATACATAATCACCTCCCAGCCCTAACCACACAGCAATAAACACACCTTATCCTCCACTCCCACCCTGACCCTCTGTTTGCACAGTAAGTTCAAAGCTCATGGTTACCCAGTTATGTGCTTGGTTACCTCCAGTTTCTCTCTGAGGTCAGCCAATTTATCTTCACACACAGCAATTCCCCAAAGAGTCACCTGCAGCAGAGCTCCTCCTAGTAACAGAGGATGTGTCCTAAATCCCCAGGATTCGCTGAAAATGCCTGCTCTTTCTGACTTGAAAAGAAAAGAAAACTTCCTGGTTTCTCCAGCCAAAATCACACCTGAAACAAGACAGAAACTGCATCAGTCTGCAAGAAGCCACTTGGTTCACTTGACCCTTTTCTGACCCCATCTATTTTTCTCCTTCCAATTTACCCCCAGTCACCACGTTACTAAACTGGTGTTATTTGCACTGCACGCCCTTTTTCACAGCAAGCTCAGTACTCTCTCTAGCAGGTTATGCCCAGTTTGTGACCAAAAAATTATCCACTTCTCAATATTCCACCCATTCATACAGAAGGATTCTCCTTCCATTTAAGTCCCATTAAAGAGATCTGCCTCACAAGCCTCTCTGGGTGCCAGTCAGCTCTAACGGCTTCCTAAGGAATCACCCAGGCGTGCCCTGCCCTTAGTCAGGCTCTGGGTCTCAGGTAACTCCTGAAGACATGTTCTCTGGTCTGGACAAAGATCTCAGATCAGCAGCTCTCATACCCGGTCTGGTATCAAAGTAGAAATGCATCCTCTTCCCTTTGGTTTCTCTTGAGGGAATCTGCTGGGGAAGCCTCATCCAGTTATAGCAGATGGCAGCTGTGCCATCATTGCTCACCATCATAGAGCTTTCAGCTTTCTCACCAGTCAAAGCCTCAAAGGTGAGCCGGGCAGCAATGCCAATTTCATCCTACAAGGAAGAAGAAAAAGACGAAGAAGATTTCTACTCTATCCATCAGGATTTATCTTGCCTGAAAGTCATTATTGCAAGTAAGGGGTTGAGCCTTGGTAGGACCTGTAAGGCAGGTCCAATGAAGTGGTCATTATACAGAGAGCACCTGGAAATCTGAGACTTGCAACCCCTTGTCTTTCTGCATCTTTCTGGAGCAAATGTAGGAGTACACCATTATGCTCAGAACAAATCCCTCCTTTTTTTGCCTGGGAGTGACACTCACTGTACAGCTGTGACTTGGGAACTCAAGCAGACTTAGCCTTCCTAAACAGAAAGAAGCACAGACTTACCTCGCATGAAGTGGCACAGCTGATCCAACAAGCAGGCTGGCCACAGAAATCTAAAGATGGACCCACTATTGCTTCTGGAACCACACAAAAGGAGACACTGCACAAGAAAACAAGAACATTTTAGGGGAGTCCACTTTCAGAGAGGAGGGAACCAGGCGTGATTTATACAACCCTGTAAGAAATAACCCCAACTACTGCTTTTCCACATAGTTATCTCCTTAAAGGCAGACCCTGCAGATGTGGTAAACTCCAGCTAGCTACCTGTCACCATCAAGGAGAACAGGGCAGCCAGAATATGAACAAATGATACTTGCCTCAGACACCTGAGGGTACATGACTTAAGGAGAAGAGGCCCTCGAGGTGAGCCCATTACAGATGGACAGGACAGAGGGAAAAGGCAAATTAATCATGGAAGACTACAAAAAGAAAACCAGGTGGAGGTAATTTAGAGCTGAATCACCACCCTGCCTAATGCAAGCTCTGGAGCCAGAGAGGAAAGACTGGAGGAAGTGCCTCAGAAAACAACTTTTTGCTGATTCCTGATCCTTAGGCACAAAGGAACTGCTCGATTCCTAAATCTGGTGGCTACAATGTCAATGGAATATGCCTTTTGCTGTCCTCCAGTGGAGACTCCTCTCCATTCTGGAAAAGAATGGACTGGTGGTGCATAACCAAAATTCTTTATTTCTGCCATGAAGTAAAACTTACCGGATCTCAGACTCTTCAGAAGTAGTGGAACCTGGAAAAGGCTCTGCTGAGCTAGATGTGCAAGTCTGTCCTTTACTGATCACATCCAGTCCATCTAGATCCTGGACATACAGAAAATGTATCAACTCACATTTTCTCTTTTTATGTATAAATGAAGGTAAAATACTAGAGAAATGCAGCAAACTTCAGGTATCTTGCTCCTATGATGCTTCCTAGATGTACCCAATGTTTAAAAGACAGAGGAAGAAACTGATTCTGGGCCTCCCAAGAAACCTAGGTGATTGCACTCCCCACGACAAAAGCTGCATGGATGTGAAAAGCCTCTTTCACACGTGCTTCTCATCCTCAGGTCTCCGAAAGAAAAAGTTGCAAATTTGTTCAGTTATTAACAGGAGTGACTATTCCAGATGCCTGTCTTCCACATGGGTAAAGATGTCTTCCCTCTGTCCTTAGGCACTAGATCAATGTCCTACACCAGTATGTGGTGGCCTTGTTTATTGCCTAGGTCTTGGCAGCTCCATGCTGCTGGTTTGCGGTCTATGCCTAGGCTCCTAGAGCACACTTAAAGATGCAAGACAACTCTTTCATGGGTGTGGACCTTTGGAAACCTGGGAACTTCCAAGACAAGTACTGTGGGGCTACGTTTTAGATTCTTAATGCTTTTTTGCAATCTAGTTTTGGCAATTTTCTGTCCCTCTACAGCACCTGACAAGAAACGAGAGACACAGAGTGTTCTCACTGGTCTGGTCTTACCAGCTGATAAAAATCTCGCTCCTCTAGTACAGACTTCAGCTTCTGTTGTTGGTGTTTCAGGAAAAGACCCTTATCTTGGGTTAGATGGAAAGGGATCCTTTTTGGAGGCTTTAGACCTGTAAAAATACCCAAACAAGAGCTCACCGTCTATGTACTCATATGTTTATTCATTTCGCTCCCTGTCAAACTTTGGTCTCGCAGTGTTTTGAAGAGGAGATCCAACAGATGACTGACCTCAGTCCCATGCAAGATAATGGAACAGATCATCTTGAGTACACTCACAGGGCCCCTACAGGATGGCCAGAGAATCAGACCCAGCCAGCACAGACTTAGGAGGGGCAGGTCCTGCTTGACCAACCTAATCTCTTTTTTATGATCAGGTAACTGCCTAGTGGACGTTGGTCAGGCTGCGGATGTAGTCTACCTGGAATTCAGCAAGGCCTTTGGCACTGACACAGCAAACTCCTGGCCAAGTTGGTGGACCTTGGCTTGGACGGCGGCACTCTGGTCTGGGTTAAGAACTGACTGGATGGCAGTGCTGGTGCTACATCCAGCTGATGGCCAGTCACTAGTGTTGTGCCACAGGGATCAGTGCTGGGCACAGTCCTGTTTAATGTCTTCACTGATAATCTGGATGAGGGGATTGAGTCCTCCATCAGTAAGACTGGAGACGATACCAAGTCGGGAGCAAGTGTGGATCTGTTAGAGGGCAGGAGAGCTCTGCAGAGAGACCTGGACAGGCTGGATAGGTGGGCAGAGTCCAACGCCAGGAGTTTCAACAAGTCCAGATGTCAGGTTCTGCACTTTGGCCACAACCCCATGCAGTGCTACAGGCTGGGGACAGAGCAGCTGGAGAACAGCCAGGCAGAAAGAGACCTGGGGGTACTGGTTAACAGCAGCTGAACATGAGTCAGCAGTGTGCCCAGGTGGCCAAGAAGGCCAATGGCATCCTGGCCTGTATCAGGAACAGTGTGGCCAGCAAGACCAGGGCAGTCCTTCTGCCCCTGTACTCAGCACTGGTCAGGCCACACTTTGAGTACTGTGTCCAGTTCTGGTCCCCACAATTTAAGAAATATGCTGAGGTGTTTGAACATGTCCAGAGAAGGTCACCAAGGCTGGTGAGGGGCCTGGAGCACAGCCCTGTGAGGAGAGGCTGAGGGAGCTGGGGGTGTGCAGCCTGGAGAAGAGGAGGCTCAGGGCAAACCTTACTGTTCTCTACAGCTACCTGAGAGGAAGAGGTAGCCAGTTGGGGTTGGTCTCTTCTTGTTCAATGACTGCTTGCCTGGAAGACGACACAGTGTCAAGCTGTGCCAGGGCAGGTTCAGGCTGGATAGACATTAGGAAGATGTTCTTCACAGAGAGAGTGACTGGCATTGGAATGAGCTGCCCAGGAAGGTGGTGGGGTCACCATCCCTGAAGGTGTTTAAAAAGCAGGTTGGATGAGGCACTTAGTGCCATGGTTTAGTTAATTAGAAGGATTAGGTGATAGGTTGGACTGGATGATCTCAGAGGTCTTTTCCAACCTGGTTAATTCTGTGATTCTGTGAAGTAGCTATGCTGTCAGAAGGGACAAGGATAACGCGAGCCTCCATGCTCACAAGAGTCACTGTGCCTTTCTGTTGGTCCCTCCACACTTGTAACCCATTCCTGTGGCCTCAGCTTTCTGCCACCTTCCCTTACCTGCTTGCTCCTGGACAGTGTGGAGCTTCCACAGGCAAGCGAGGGGCCCTGTGCAGCCACGTTCGCTCCAAGGCAGCGCCACGGACAGGCCAATGAGCTCATCCCTGATGCACTCAGGCTGGCTCCAGGACGCGCCGCTGCTTCGGAAGCCCTGGGGTGGAAGACAAAGCTCCTGATGACGATGCCTGCTGTTTTCACAGGCTCTAAAACTACAGAAGTCTAACTTTGCTATATGAGCATTTTGAAAGCCTGCAAATGATCACTTTCTGCAGACAAAATTTCTACCGGGCTGTTGTCAAAGACAAAAAAACTTTCTTCTAGCTAGTGCTGCGTGAAAGTTCAGAGATATTAAAAGAATGCCTCACACAAATACAAATTCTTTGATAGTACCATAAATGTAAAAACACTGTTTAACATAGAGTACTCCCATAATCCTTCCAACTTAGCCATATCCCTTTCTCAATGGCAATCACTACAATTCAAGCCTGAAGGTATCACACCTTTCTGTCCCTGGAAGAGCAGTTCTGGCACATCTCCATGCCACTTCCCAGCGCATGGCAGTCTTTGGTGCTAATCAAGATATGGCACTTGCCCACATACAGTAGCTCATTTGCAAGGAGCCAACACACACCTCTGCAGCCAGCATGGTTCTTGATTCTCAGTCACTGGACACTCTGCTTGCACACTAGAGCACCTAGAGTGGCTCTGACAAACACTTAATGATAGGCCTTCAGAGACACCACTCCTATCACCAGTCTTTAGCTCTTTCACGGGAACAGAGCAGTCAATATGCAGAGGACCTGAGGCTCTCACCTTTCCAGGAAGCAGGGCAGAGAGACAGCAGTCAAAGAGGTCATGTTCTTCCTGGGTTTGTCTGTAATCCTTAGAGTCACTCATCAGCAGCTCGTTCTCCGGCCTCTGAACAACTTCTATAAAGAAGGTCAAATCACTGGTGCTGCACTGCTTCTAAGCACACCCCTTACCAATACTGTTCACATATAACACCCTTACTCTGTTCCCCACCAAATCCAGTGTCCCCTCAGCCACAACCACAAGCTCCTTTCGCCGCAGCATCCACAGCCACAAGCACTAGCAGTGTGAGGTGCTCCAAGAACACGCAAGTAGACTGTAATGGTAATGGGATTAAGCCTATCTGGCTGTTGTGGTGCCAAACTCCTCTATCCAAAGATAATTTCACAGAACAAGGCTTCCATTTTTCTCACCTCCTAGGTATTTCCCCAGCATCTTCCCGATTGCCATATTACTGTGCCAGTTCTGGAGTGCTTTGTGTTCTGCTAGTGGGATCATAGAATGGTAAGGCTGGAAGGGACCTCGAGGATCATCTAGTTCCAACCCCCTGCCATGGGCAGGGACACCTCCCACTAGTACAGGTTACTCAAGGCCTCATCCAATCTGGCCTTGAACACATCCAGGGAGGGAGCATCCACAACCTCCCTGGGCAACCTGTTCCAGTGCCTCACCACCCTTACTGTAAAGAACTTCCTCCTAACATCTAGTCTAAATCTCCCCTCTGCCAGTTTAAGCCCATTGCCCCTTGTCCTGTCATTGCAGGACCTTGTAAATAATCCTTCCCCAGCCTTCCTGTAGGCCCCCTTCAGATACTGGAAGGCTACTATCAGGTCCCCTCGAAGCCTTCTCTTCTCCAGGCTGAAGAGCCCCAACTCCCTCAGCCTGTCCTCATAGGAGAGCTGCTCCAGCCCTCTGATCATCTTTGTGGCCCTCCTCTGGACCCGCTCCAACACTTCCATGTCCTTCCTGTGCTGAGGGTTCCAGAACTGCACACAGTACTCCAGGTGGGGTCTGACGAGAGCAGAGTAAAGGGGCAGAATCACCTCCCTTGCCCTGCTGGCCACGCTTCTCTTGATGCAGCCTAGGACTCGGTTGGCTGTCTGGGCTGCATGTGCACACTGCAGACTCATGTTGAGCTTTTCATCAACCCAGACTCCAAGGTCCTTTTCCTCAGGGCTGCTCTCCAGCCATTCACCACCCAGCCTGTATTTGTGCTTGGGATTGTGCCTACCCAGGTGCAGGACCTTACACTTGGCCTTATTGAATTTCATCAGGTTGGCCTGGGCCCAACTCTCCAGCCTGTCCAGGTCCCTCTGGATGGCATCCCTGCCCTCTAGCAAGTCGACTGTGCCACACAGCTTGGTGTCATCTGCAAACTTGCTGAGGGTGCACTCCATTCCTCTGTCCATGTCACTGACAAAGATGTTAAACAGCACTGGTCCCAGCACTGACCCCTGAGGGACACCACTTGTCACTGGTCTCCAGGTGGACATTGTGCCGTTGATCGCCACTCTCTGGGTTCGACCATCCAGCCAATTCCTTATCCAGCGAGTGGTCCATCCATCAAGTCCATGCTTTTCCAGTTTGGTGACCAGGATGTCATGTGGGACAGAGTCAAATGCTTTACTCAGGTCCAGGTAGATGACATCAGCTGCCTTTCCCTTGTCCACTGTCGCTGTGACTTCATCATAGAAAGCCACTAAATTTGTCAGGCAAGATCTGCCCTTGGTGAAGCCATGCTGGTTCCCACCAATCACCTCTGCTTTGTTTTCCATTTGCCTTAGCAGGACTTTCAGCAGGATCTGCTCCATGATCTTGCCAGGCACAGAGGTGAGGCTGACTGGTCTGTAGTTTCCAGGGTCATTCTTTTTACCCTTCTTGAAGATGGGTGTTATGTTTGCCCTTCTCCAGTCAGCAGGAACTTCACCAGTCTGCCATGACTTTTCAAATATGATGCACAGTGGTTTGGCAACTTCATCTGCCAGTTCCCTCAGGACCCGTGGGTGGATCTCATCAGGCCCCATGGACTTGTGCACATTCAGGTTTCTTAGGAGCTCATAAACATGATCTTCTACTATAGTAGGCAGATTTGCCTGCTCCCAGTCCTCACTTTTACCCTCTGCAACTTGGACATTGTGGTTGGAGCCCTTGCTGTTGAAGACTGAGGCAAAGAAGTCATTGAGCACCTCAGCCTTGTCCATGTCCTTTGTCAGCAGCTCTCCATTTTCCTTCTGTAAGGGTCCCACATTGTCCCTAGTTCTCCTCTTCTCACTAATATACCTGAAGAAGTTCTTCTTGTTCCCTTTTAATGTCCCTGGCCAGATTCAATTCCAGCTGTGCCTTAGCTTTCCTTACCACAGCTCTGGCTGCACCAACAGTATCTTTGTATTTATCCCATGTCCCCTGTCCTCGCTTCCATTCTCTATAAGCCTTCTTCTTGCTTTTGAGTGTATTCAGGAGCTCTCTATCCACCCATGCAGGCCTCCTGGCATTCTTACCTGCCATAATCTGATGAACCTTTATATTCTTCTCTCCTTCATGTTCCTCTTTTAAAGCAGTAGCATCTGGATGAGAGCCCTCCAAAAAATCTGTTGTCTGAAGAGAAAGAAAACATAAAAGAAACGTCTCCATACACGCTAAGAACGGGAGAGGAAAGGAGAAAAGAATTCTTCAGATTGACAGTACCTTTATCTTATCACACTGATAGCAACAAAAACATGGCACTAGGAACACTCAGAAACAATAGAAGGATTGATCCGAGTAACTGGACTTAACAAATGGCACTGCTGCAACACCAGCTCTTCCCTTGCAAACCTGACAGCATCAGCACAAGTAGCTATGGAAAAGGACTCCTCTGTGACTCTCCCCTCCATGACCTCATCCTGCACACAGGACTCCAAAACCTGCTGGTGCAGTTTTTCTAAGGCAAACCCTTCCCACACACAAGAGTATGATGAGGCTGGGAAAACTACACCTCAGGCCTGGCCTGTTCCTGTAGGCACTGCACTCCACCTCTAGAGGAGTGTTGCACGGCAGTATTTTTATAATTTTACAAACCAACCTGAGTATTTCCTCTGGCCAAGGCCTCCCTCTTGAACTCCTGAATACTTCCCAAAATGTGATGGGGCAGAATCTCTTCACAGCCATCATCAAACAGTCCTGGTCCTACAGCACACACACAAAAAACTTCAACAACCCCAGAGCTATGTTACTAAAGGTAGGCTTAGCAAAACCAAATTCCAAAGGCAGAAATGTGAAGTTTAACTCTACCAGAAAAAGTCACTGGCTCTCTGGTTTCCCTTAGGAAAGCAGGATACTCCATCAGGGAATGTGCCACCCTCCTTGTCTCTTTAGGTTGGTGTTTTCGAACAAGGCATTTCCTCCTAACTGGAGTTCTCTCAGCATCAAGGGAAAGGTGTGGAGCATGGAGCTTCAGAAAATAAAGTGTCACAATGCAATTAGGTACATATGACTCACCTTCATTCCATTCGATCCTTCAAGGATACACTGAGCTCCTATCAGTACAGGTTGTTCCTCCCCCAAGAGGCACATTACACAGCCACAGAGACACGACCTTAATTACACTCCTGCTCTTCTGAACTCTGCTTTATAACCAGTACTAGAAAAAGAGTTTTACATCAATTTCCGATAGTTTTCTACTGTGTCACTTGGTCTTAAAGGCATCCAATGAGCGTGACCCGAGTTTTGGAAGGGACATTGTAACAGTTACCAAGTAACTTATCAACTTCACTAGGCTAGAACGTTGGAAATGCAGTTTTGAAAAAGCAGTTATCTTACCCTTCCATTTGGAAAGATCGTGTAAGGATCAATAATCCCTTATTATAGCAACGGGGTGATATGACAAGTCATGAAAAGCAGGACAGACAAAATGGAGTAAGAACTGAACTCCAAGAGGTTTTGGTTTAAGTAAATGCAGGGCACCCTCTGTTAAACACACAGAATGAGAGTGTCAGGTAAGGTACTTGTTTCTTACTCTCTCCAGATCCTCCACGTTAACTGCAAGTGCCTGGATATCATCTCCCTGCAGCACACCTGAAATGGGCTCAGGCTCTTCTGCAATTCTTGGGGACAGTTCATGCGCCTTTTCCTCTTTGTCTGAAAAAGAGATGAAGAGACCTCCTCCTCAACCGCCTACGGGAATCCTATCCTCCTCTTTCAGCCTGGTTAATTTTTAGCTAACATATGTTCTGAGGAATTGTTTTTTGTTTTTTTTTCAGGGTTGCACATCATCAGTGAAGCCTCTCAACTAATTGGAAAATCAACCTCTGCAGACTCACCAAAGTGAATCACCAGGGCTCAGTCACCTACTTATCTAGGTGAGAGACAAGAGATAAATACAGTGTGTGCTTCCGGAAGGGACAGCCAATTCCTGTTAAGTTTAATACTCCAGTTGCAAGAGCAAGCACACGGCTTCACCAAGCACAACTCGGCAAGCCACTGCCTTTTCAGAAGCTCCTTAACAGCAACCCCCTACAGAGCCGGGCACAGCAGCGCTGCCGCAACGAGCCACAGCTGCAGCAGCCCTCACAGGAGTTTGATTCTCCCCGTAACGTGTAAGCTCCTCCAGCTAGGAGATGCTCCTCAGCATACGTGGAGATTAAAGAAAATGCTAAAACAACAAAAGGAGAGGTAGGGCCCGGGGAAGGGGCCACTCACGGGCCCCAGCAAGCACCCGAAAGCCACCTGGGCAAGGACGCCGCTGGGCCGTGCCCGGGGGAATACTGTACCCCAGCTGCCGTACTGCCCTTCGGCCGAACCCGCGGAGGCGCACGGCCTCATCCCGCCACCGGCGCCCCCTCTCCACGCGCGGGTGCCACAGCAACGCCGCGCGCACAGCCGGAAGGCCGCAGCGCTTCTTCCGGAGGACGAGGCGGCGGCGCCCCGTCCGCGCATGCCCAGCTGCGCCCCACGGGAGGCCCCGGCCCTCTGCGCGCGCACTGTGGCAGTGCCGGGCAGGACTTATAACGCCCCCCACAGGCAGCACGCAGCTTTCATCTTTTAAAGTGCCAGTAGGGGTGGGCAGACGATTCTGCCCCTCTGCTCTGCGGAGACTTCGCCCGCAGTGCTGGGGCCAGCTCTGGAACGCTCAGCACAAGAGAGCGGGGCCAGAGTGGGCCACAGCGACGGTGAAGAGGTCTGAATCCCCCTGCTGTGAGGCCACGCGGAGGGAGGTGGAGTTGTTCAGCCTCTTCAGAGAAATCACTCAGGAGCTTGCTGCAGCCTATCAGTACTTAAAGGGTCAATAAGAAAGCTGGAGCCAGGTTTAGCAGGGCCTGTTGTGACGGGACAAAGGCTGGTGGATTTAAATACGAAAAATTTACATCTAGGGAGGAAATTGTTTACGCTGAGGGTGCCGAGACCCTGACCCAAGTTTCCCAGAGAAGTAGCAGGTGCCCCATGCTGGAAGCATTCCAGGTAAGGTTGGCTGGGGCTCAGAGCAACCTGCTCTAGGTGATGATGTCTCTGCTCCCTGCAAGACTGTTGGGCAGATGACCTTCAGAGGCCCTTCCAAAACAAACCATTGTATGACTCTACAACTTTATTCTCCACTGCTGCGGTTCAGAGCTCCCCAACCTGCCCAAGCCTGCCGCAGCCTGCAGCATCACCACCAGGCCTGTCATGCCGCATCAGGCTCCTCCACCGGGCCCCGCTGCCGCAGCAGGCACAGCTCCTGACGTGTGGTGCCCCGGCGTGGCCATCAGAGCCCAGCAGTGCTGCAGCTGGCAGAGCAGGTCGGGCAGCAGGGAATCCAACAGGGCCAGGCCCTCCCATGTGCAACGCAGGCCTCTGTGGAAGCAGCAGCAGCTGAGCCCTGGCTCTAGAAGGGCCCAAGGCACCCTTCCCCCCCCACCACTCCCAGGGTTCACTCGCTGTCCAGGACCAGCCAGCCCTCCTGCTGCAGTGCCTTCGCTTCCCCCGATGCCCCAAACACAGCCTCCAGGCTGAGGTGTGGAGAGACATGCTTACCAGTGCTGTGCAACCAGGGCACTAAGGGGGTTGTTAGTGGCAGGTGGTTAGCTGCAGGTTAAAGCCGAGTTCACCCACACCACGAGGTGGACTCCTCACCTTGTGGGTGATGCCCTCATCTGTGCACAGTCCCAACGCGAGCACCTCCTCCAGCCTGTAACACACATAATTGTTAAGAACCTTTGAGTCCAATGGTAAACTCAGCACTGCAAAGTCCACTGAGGAACCATGTCCCTCAGCACCCAACCTACACATCTTCTAAATCCCTCCAGAACTAGGGACTCCACTGCTTCTTTGGAAAGCCTGTTTCAGGCCTTCAGAACAATTTTGGAGAATTTTTTTCTGGCGTCCAAACTTAAACCATCCAGGGCTCAGCCTGAGGCTGGTTCCTCTTCTTCTGTCATACCTGTGAGACTGACCTTTACCTCACTCCAGCCTCCTTACAGGGAGTTGTAGAGAACAATGAGGTCTCCCCTCACCCTCCTTTTCTCCAGACTAAACAACCCCAGCTCCCTCAGCCACTCCACCCAAGACTTATGCTCTGCATCCTTTGTTGCCCTTCTCTCGGCCTACTACATCACTTCGATGCACTGAGAGAGACCTAAAACTGAACACATGCAGAGCTGCAGGGCAGCATGGAATGTATTGGGCATGGGAGGGGACCCCCATACTCACTGCTTCAGTGGACTCAGCACCACCCGCCTCCTGGTGCCATGCCCCCCGCTTTGCATCTCCTGCATACAGGCATCAGGCTCCAGTGTCTGAACATGGGCCTCCCGGCAGCAGCTGCCCTCACCCTGCGGCACAAACCACCCATGTGCTCCTGCAGTGGTGCATGGAGAGGATAAAAATGGAGTTCAGGGAGCACATGCAGCACCACTCTCACCAGCTCCCTGCCATCCTGACTTACCTGGCCCCACATCAATATATTGCTCAGCCTGCCAGTATGAGAGGTTGTGGGTGCTAAGCGTGCCCTGTGGGAGAGTGTTGCAGGAGGTGAGATGGAGGGGCTGAGTCTGCTGTGGAGGTAGTATGGTGGGGGGAGGGGCATGCTATGGGGGACACTCCACCTTCCTTGCAAAATTGGAGACTTCATAGTGTTGGAAGCCAGCAGCCACCAACACCGCATAGGCTGTCTGGTACATGTCAGCCAAGAGGTCCTGCTCGGGTGCAGGTAGGACACCACCCCAGACCTGTGCTGCCAGCAATGTGCTTTGCTCCAACGTCAGCTGGTACAGGGAGATATGGTCATCACAGAGGCCTAGTGCTGCCTTCACTCCCTGGGCCCAGGCCTCGCAGCTCTGCCCGGGGAAGCCCAAAGATGAGGTTGAGGGAGGTTCGGCCAGGGAAGAGCCCCCGCACCACATCCACAGTGCTCTGTGCCTCTGTTGCTGTGTGCTCCCAGCCCAGAAGCCTCAGCTCAGCGTCATTCAGTGACTGTGGAGGAAGCACGATGGTAGCGAGGGGTATGAGGGGGGACTGCTGGAGACAGGATGGGAGACAGCCCTTTTCACCTGAACGCTGATGGAGAGGCAGTTGACACCAGCCACGCTGAAGTCAGAAAGGCACTGTGTGCCAGCAGAGCTGGGGTTGGCCTCCAGTGTGACCTCAGTGCCAGCAGGGAGGTGGGCAGCCCCCGTGACTGCCTCCAGCACCACTGCAATGGTGCGAGGGCTAGTCAGGCTCGGGGTCCCCCAACAAAGAAAACAGAACTGACACTGTAAGGCAGAAGGTATGGAAGCTGCATATAGGTGCTGAAGTGCCCCGCGTGCCCTCCCAAAGACACACATACACACACACCCCTGAACCCCACAATGAACCCACCACTGCACCTGGCTGAGGTGAAGCAGGGTGTGCGCCTCTTGCACCAGGCAGGTGCCCATGGCCGTCTCATCCACCGCTGGCACCACATATTTGTTGAAATGCAGTAGGAGTACCACTTGCAGCAGTAGGGCCACTGTGGGCACAGGGCGCCGCGGGTAATGGCTCACTCACCTTGGGGAGAGGTGTGCACGCCCTGTGCAAGCCCTCGGGTTCTGCACGTACCTACACATATGCCAGCCACAGACCCCCATGTGTGCCCCCGTCGTGTGCCTCCCTCGGGTCCCCGCTCACGTGCGCGCAGAGCGCAGCTGTTGCGGGGGCGACCGCTTCCGTGACAGGCATCGGGGGCGGTTCTGAAGCAGGATCCGATCTCAGAGCTCGTCCCGGGCCGCCCCGCCTCGGCCCCGCCGCCACGATCGCTGCTGCCGCCGCGGGGCCCCACCACCGCGCCGCCATCACCCCCGCGGGCGCAGTGCCACGAACCGCACCAAGCCGCGGCAGCCCTCCGCGGGTGCTTACTCCGCGAGTAAAGACCTTTGCTTCCCGCGGGGCCGTGCGGGGAATGCCCGCAAGGGATCCCGGAGTCGGTGTCCTTAAGGGCACACGATCCCGAAGAGACTCGGTGCCCCCCGGGCAGCTGCCCCCACGTCTGCTGCCTCTCCGCTGCTGTTGTGCAAACCCAGGGCAGGGGGCCCCAGATGATGGCTTCCTCCGGACTTGATCGTGGGCATTCCTCACTTCTCCACGGCTATAAACAGCACAAAGGTCGTGGCTGCAGGTTCCTGTTCGCAGGCCAGGAAGGGGCAGTTTGGAGTCACCCACCCTGACATAAGTCTTCCTTCCGGGGAAGAGGCCCCGGCTGCTCGGAGTAAGAACGGAACTCAGGAAAGGGCTGGGCAGAGACCCTGGAGCCTGCTCGAAGCCTGGCCATGCTGCCAGCCATGAAGGAGGCTGACAGACAGGACATATCAAGCAGTATCCTGTCCAGTGAAGGCTGGGTGTGGCCCAGGGAAAGGTGTCTGGTACACGAGCGAACTCCGCGTAGCAGGCAGGGGGTGTTGGGGAGCTGTACTCCTATGTGCCAGCTGTAAACGGTGCTCACTGAGCAGTGTTTTTCCAACCTAAATGATTCTATGATGAATGTGTTGTTTTTTCTTTCAGTAAGCAGACAGAAACTTGNGACCCCAGAGCCCAGCTAGGAGATTCAAGATCGTGCCCTTGCCCATCTTTCTCCTCTCTCTCTGTTGCACCATTTCCCCCTACACACTGGAGGAAGCCCCGGCATGGAGATGGAGACTCAGCTGCCAGCGGTGCTGGGGAAGGAAGCAGGAGGGAGGTTGGTCAGAATTGGGAGCAACGTTATCTCTTTCCCGGCTGGGGTGGGACACTTCTGCCAGCAAGGAAGAGCAGCTCAGCTCTTCACCTTCTTGGAGTAGAGTTTCATGATTGGGAGGTACCAAATAACTCCTGTAAAAATGCTGTCCCAAGTATGCTTGCCTTCACACTGCCGCTGGGACAGGAGCTTTGCAAAATCCTTACTGTCTGCCTTGTCCAAAACAACAAAATAAACAATGCCAAGTCTACCCTGGAGAAGTTTTTTTGAGGTGAGAAAGCCCAGGGATGGTGTGGGAATAGACCAAGTTTTTCCAGTCAGCTTTAAGGAACTCCTCATGCAAATTCTCACTCTTTAAAGCCCCTGCCTATAATTTCAGGTTCATCAGCTGTGTTTTATGACCTAGGAAGCTAAACAACAATCAAGTAGAGAAGGCATTCACCTACCTTGGAAGGCAGGCTGGGCTGTTAGGACTTAAAAATATCTATTAAATGATCTGTTCAAATCCACAGAAATGGCTGCAGCTAAATTGCTCAGAGACCAAAGATTTAAAAACCTTCATAAAGTCTTTCAGTAACCAGATAGAACTCCAGAAATAAGCATCCCTTCCTCACACCATAGCATTTCTGACAGCAAAGAAATGAACCCGACCGGGAAATGAAGGTGCCTTACTAACAAAAAGTGCTATTGGCCTGATGCTGGGGAGAAATCTCCACCATATAGCCCAATGCACAAGTTGTGGCAGGGCACTCCAAACTACCTTCCCCACCCTCCGTCTTCAAGGTTTGAATGAGGAAAAAAGGCAATGCAGAAGGAGGTATGAATGGGGGAAAAAAATAGGTGAGAAGCTGACTCCCCCACCCCTGCAGGCTTGAATGGGTAATGGCAAATCGTGCCCAGCATATACATGTGGCAGCTGGACGACACTGGCTAGAAGGAACTGGAGGAAAGGCAAGGAGAAAGTATGCAGTTCCCGCTTTGGGACCACCACACTGCATCCTGCTGGCAGGACCTGCCTCTGCCATAGACAGCCGCTGCTCGTGGGAACGCGCTGAGCAGTTTGGTTCTTTCCTGTGCTGCTAAGGCAGTGCTGCTGCACAAGTTTTGCCTCGTGGAAGCAGCGTCTGAGACACTTTGGCATGTTTACTTGCATTGGACTCTTTGCTGCAGAGATCCACAACTAGATTATGATTTGCAGTTCCAGACACTGCCGTGGAAGAGCCAGGGACTACCTCCAAATTCTGCTCCACTGCCATGAGTAGATCAGACTTTTCCTAGGGCTCCGGGCTGCCTCTTGTCAGTGGGGTAAAGCTATTTTGTGGCTTAACCTTTTCCATTTTTCCGATTTTCCTAAATTACTAAAATTGCTCATAAGCATCCTTGTGGAGATTTCCTGACTGAACTAGAACCCTTAGTTTTTATTTAAGTAGTTTGTGTATAGTTTGGGGGCAGGGGCTTTTCAGAAAACAAAAAAAAATTTTATAATTCCTGCCTCGTTAACTGCCCCAACTAATTCACAAGTGAAAAGCAGCCAGCTTTGCGTTTGAAGTGGGGCTGATTTATCCCAGTTTTTGTTCTGTCTTCCTGAGCTCAGAGCTGAAGATGCTTCTCCATCTGCTCCCTCAACTTGTATTTCTGAATCTGGAATAAAGTACAGAGAGGAGTAGGAAGAGTGACTTAAGAGAGGAGCAGGAACAGGAGGCCAGGGCTCCTGCCCTGCACCTTTCCCAGACCCTCACTTACCTTGCCCGAGACAGTGAGTGGGTACTGATCCACAAACACAATGTACCGTGGGATTTTGAAGTGGGAGATCTGGGAAGAGAAAACCAACTGCTACGCAACCTGCTGGGAACAGCACGGTCAGCCCATCTGGTACTACCCAAACTGGGACTGCCAGGGCAGGATCCTCAGTTGCTCTAAATCCTTGGCCTTTCATCTGTAAGTCCCCAGCAGCTGCTGGCTGTACTCGTCTGTGAGGGAACTGAGGACTGGGAAACTCACCTTGCCCTTGCAGAAAGCTTTGATCTCCTCCTGGGTGCAGTCCTGTCCAGCTCTCACTCGGATGCAGGCGCAGATCTCCTCTCCCATCCGCAAATCCTTCACACCAACCACCTGGTTGGGACAGGTGAGTGTTGTGACATCTGGCGATACCCCTCCCCCATGTATGTGTGCGGGCCCTGACCTGTATCATGGGATGCTGGAGTCATGGCATGGCACTGTGTAAAGGCATTTTGGAACTGCTTGACCATCCCACCAGTGCTTTCTACATGATAGTGGACCCTCTTGGAAGGCCTTTCTCATCGTATGGCAGAGGAAAGGTGGCAGAGCAGGCTTCATGTCCAGACAACACCACCTTCCTTTGGTTTTGCAAAATCACTGGAGTGAGGGCTGAGTCAGACTAAGCAGGCAGCAGCTCATCATGGCTGCAACACAAACCTGTTTATCCCTCTGCATGCCTCTATGTCCCTCCAAAGTAGTGCAACAGGTTTAATGACCAACGAGGAAACTTGGGAGGCTGCTGCAAGTGCTTTGGGGTCTCCAGGTAGAATGACAAAGAGGGATGCAGTTGATAAAAGATTCTTTGAAACCCTTATAATTGCAGATCTTAATTGCCCACTGCCTATGACACCTGAAGATGGGCTTCCCAAACCTGCTTGCTCACAGTATTTCCCAAGAGTGCTGCTGTCACCCCCTGTCTTGAACCAGTATCTTAAAATCCTAGACACACATCAACTCTTGAGCCCAGAGCAGTGACATAAAGCCCTAGAAACTGCATAAACAGATCTGGTTTGCAACCCATCTGCACTGGGAATGTTCCAGGGAGAGACACTAGCCTGGCACAGGCACAGCACTGACTAAATAACTTGTTTGTTTACAGGGAAATTTATCTAGCCCAAAAGCTGGAAGAGAACTATCCCAGCAGATTGGGAGCAGCTGCTCAGTGATGTAAACCACTGCTGTCCTGCAAAGGGCTGACATCAAATCTCACTACTCATCTCTGGGGACTCAGAGGAATCTTTTTGGATTTAGGAGTTTAGTAATTAATTATAAATAAAAAGTGTCCTTTGAGACTGCTTTCCAAGTAAGAATTTCAGAGGGGCCTAAGAAAGCAGACAGACAGTTTAAAAAGTGGAGAATGAGGCTCCGCTTTGCAGAGTTGAAGCTGGTACGTGAGAGGATTTCCCTGATCACTGTGTCCCATGGCAGAAACTCTGCTTGCCCCTTCCATGCTATGAGCCTCTCCCTCCTGCTTGCCAGCCAGTATTACACAGAAGTTGATGCTGAAAACAGAATATGACAGCCAGGTCCCAAGAAGCAGTCCCAGCAGTTTTGTGTACAGGTTTCCCACCACAGGAGCCGTTGCTACTCACTCACTCCCCCTCCCTTCTGCTCACCTGCACCTCCTCAACCTTGGGATGAGTGTGGAGAAACTGCTCAAGTTCTGCTGGATAGATGTTCTCTCCTCCCCGAATAATCATGTCTTTGCAGCGGCCTATGATTTTGCAGTATCCATGCTCATCCAGGCTTGCAAGGTCCCTGCAATGACACCACACTCCAAATCATGTCTTAGCTGGTTGGAAGAATGACTGATGCTTCCACCCAGCCTGGGCAGGAGACCAGGTCAGGGTATCCAGAGGGTAGTGGCAGAGATGACACCTGAACACACGGAAAAGGTCAGAGAGCTTGAAGAGCTCCTGCTACAGCCAGACATTGCCTTTGGTAGCATGCACACAAATATCAGGACTCGGGGACAGGCAATTCCTGCCCCTGTGGTCTACCCCAACAACCCCTCCACCTCACCGGTAGAGAAGTGACTATCCTCATCTCCAGGGACACTTGACATCAAAGGCCCAGTGCTAAAAGCTGCTCTGAAGTTTCCTGGACAGATCAAAGGGCTATGTGTTTCCTACTTTGGGAATCCCAGCTGAAGTACTCCTGTGCACCCTGCTCCTTCTCCAGTATCATCTTGCAGGACAGACTGTGAGGAGCAGGGCCGTTTTAAGACTCACCCAGTCTTGTACCATCCCTCAGCAGTGACCACTTCATTTGTCTTGGCAGGGTCATTCCAGTAGCCCAGCATGACACAGTAGCCACGGATCTGAAGCTCCCCAGGAGTGTTCAGAGGCACAGGCTGCCCTGTTTCTTGATCCTCAATTTTTGCCTGCAGTGGAAGAGAACAAAGGCTTAGGGGGGGTGTCATGTCTGAGCCAAATGTGGTGGCCTTCACTGACTCCACCACGAGACAGGGAGAAGGCCCAAGGTCTGCTGCAGGCAGAGGATTTTGAGCAGGTGGAGAGGGTTGTCACCTCTGTGTGGGGAAAGATGCATCCCACTGTCTCGGTTTTTCTGGTGATGCTGTCATTGGGGAATCCCATGAAGGTGACAGGGCTGTTTTCTGTGGTCCCATAGGCAACCTGCAAACACAAGAGAATGAACATGCCTCAAGGGGAAGGGGGACCATGCACCTCCAAGCATGGGAAAGACAAAGCTTGTTATGAGCACAGGGAAGACCCAGATGGTAGGAAGATGTTCTCACAAGTCACTCAGGTCACAGACAATCACTGCTGTCCTGGTCTGTGGATGGGGCTCTCCAGACACTCCTGTTACAGAGTCCTGGAGAGACAGGAGCTAAAGTAGCAATGTATCTGCCTGGCACAGTCTTCTTTGCCTCTGTTGCTGTCCTCCAGATCCCTGCCACCCGTGATACTCTGGTTGTTACATACTTTTGACACTCCAGCCACTGTTCTTGGAGGACTCCAGACTTTGCTCTCCTCTCTTCTATCCTATTCCTCTTGAAGCCCTGTCCTGTTGGCTTCCTGCCATCCTTACCAGACGCTGATCTTGTCTTGGTTCCTTTGTGGTTATCTACTTAAGGTGCTGAGTTCATCTTCTATAGCTCAGAGAGCACCAGACTGCTTTGGAAAGCCACTGGGGCCAGCAGCAGGCTCCTCCAGGACCCCATGTGTCCCATAATACAGCTGCTTGCTTCAGAACCTTTTGTGCAGACGTCAACTCCTGTAACACTCCGAAAGGCATCACGAGGGTGTGCAACGCTCAGTGCAGCTGCGTGTACAGATCGACAGCCTCACAGCAGGACAAAAGCTTCTTGCTGCTAAACCTCCCTCACTGCTAATCCCAATGGCAGGCTCCAAGTTACCTCAGCTGAAGGTCACTTCTCCTTAGAGGAAAATTCCAGCTCTTTTTGCCTGACTTAGTGGCACCATCATTGGAAATGCTGATTCACTTGCAGCTTTGGGAGCTGCGTGTCAGTGGTAAGACATGTTGGAGCACTGCTCTGGTCTCTCTAGCCTGCTCACTGTGTCATGTGGCATTTAGCAGGGTTTCCCTCCCACCCACTAATGTCACTGGTGACTGCTATACTGGCAGAGCACAGATGCCAGTGCAGTTTGTTCTTTTCTCCTTCAGATCTTCGGAGGTCGACATGCGAGCAGAGCTAACCCATGAAATTGCATCAGGGCCCAACCACTGTCCTGTAGCCTTGGCTCCCAGATCTGGGTTGTGCCTTTAAACACCCAGGCTCCATCACCGGCTGCAAGGGCATGTGCACGGTCAGGGCTCCTGTAGGTGCTCACCAAACTCCAGACACTGCACTCAAAATTAATGGGGGGCTTTGCAAAGGGCTGTGATGAAGGATCCTGAACAAATATCCTGAGCAAGTTATGTGGGACACTGGTGGGTGCACTCAGTGCTTTCAGCTGCTCAGGGCTGCTGAAGGTCGCACGTTGGGCACAAGTGTGATGCTCTTGTTTGTCTACTGGAGTCAGCATGAATCTGAGCTGGAGATTTGCAGAAGCCTCCTCTTAACTAGGAATCTGGAGGAAATCATCTCCATGATGCTGCAGGGACTGCCTGGTGTAAACTATTCTGCTAGGATCCTGGCAACCCACAGGGAGCAACTGCAAATAGCCTTCTCCTGCCAGACACAGAGAGCTTTCCAGTTGATGTGGAAAGCCACAGTATCTAATGCTCAGACAGGATTTCTCCCCTACCTACTAATGTGAGTCCTGTGGCTGAGTCAAATTACTGACAAGACACAAATCTCAGATCTTAAAACACTCATTAAAAATCCCTATGCCTTTTTTTTGTTTGTTTGGTTTGGTTTTTTTTTTAACTCTGCTGTATGAGTTGTAATGTCAGCCCCAGGATCTCAGCCAAGCCCTGAGTCAACCCTTTCTCCCTCTCTGGGTTACTCCAGCAGTTTAACTGGACACAGCAGCAGACAAACTCCTTGACAGAATGGTGCTGTGGGTGCCATGGCTCACCAGATGCCTGCCAGGGTGCCATGTACCCCAATCACTGGTTGTCTATGCCTTGGCTGGTGGCTTGTCCCCATCACCTTCATATCCTCAGTGATGGGCTTCCCAACTCAGTCCAGAGAGCAACACAGATCTGAACCTCCAGCCTTCAGTCTGCTGCCCAGTCACTGCCTTCTCTCCTAGCCTGCCTGCCCTGCCATTGCTGTCTGCAGCCAGACACCAGGATGCTGCTACTGACCTTTTCCAAGACAGCATTTTTCTCTTGGGATAGCGTTTTCTTCATCTGCATGCCCAGGTCCGAGGCAGTTGCTGGAGCAAGCCCTTGCACTCCTGTGCTTTCCTACCCTTGTCAGACACATGGAGCATTCTCCTATGGCTCCATCATCCCAGCCCAGCTTGGGTCATGATGCGTACCATGAAATATTTCAACAAAGCCCTGTATACCAATTTAAGTTTGGAGATATCAAAAAAGATATACGTCTTTCAAGACCCAAGGGGAGTCTAGGCATCATCTACCCTTCTTATCTGGTACAGTTCAGTCCAGAAAACCTCACCCAGCAATTTCTATATCTGCTCTGCAATCCACACTAGATAGAGGTCCAGTGGAAAAGCAAGGCTTTTTCAGATGCAAGGAGTTCACCCTTGGCTGTGAGAGGAGCTAAGCGACTACAGAATAGGACTGACTGTAAAGTCTTTTTCTCCTTGTGAGGACCACAACTGACCCTGCAGCATGTGGATCAGTCCCGCCTACAGCCATGACAAGGACAACTTCAAAACAAACTTTCAGCTAACTTACTCCAACTGACAAGAGATTCATTCTTCATGAATTCTAAGTCTGTGTCTAAACCAAGAATAAAAAGAACATCTTAGCAGGGCTGTGTTTTTGAAAGCACACTTCAAAAAAGTTTCCTGCTAGCACTGTTTAAACACTGGCTCCTGTGGAACAGGCAAAACAGCCTGAAGATGGAAGCATCTAAAAATTAAAACCAATCAGATTCCAGTGTCTTTAGTAAACATCTGGGAGGCAGACTGATCTGGTGGGGACAGCAGAGACTCTGAAAGCCCTGGATGTTTCCCAGCTGTGCCAGTTACTTACTGCGTAACTTGGAATGAGGCACATCAGCTCTCTGCTCTTTGGTGCCCCCCATTTGTTGTTCATTGGCAGTAAAACACCCACTTCTCTCCATGTTCAATTGCTGCTGAAGTCTGTGAGGAGAAGTCTGGCTTCAGTACCACTGGGGTTCAGACCAAGTGGGGTTATAGTGGGTAGGACTGGAGCAGAAGGTCGGGGCTGAAGGGCTTCAAGTCTTTGGAGAAACTCCCCTGAACCTGAACAATGCTCAGGGAGGATTTCACACCCCTTGTCACCACCTTCTGGTTCTGCCATGCTGGAGGAGTGGAGGAGGATGACAAAGCTTGAACCACCCAGCTAAAACCTACAGAAACTGAGCTCCACTGAAGGCAAAATTTGCCTCAGGGAAAAAAAAAAAAAAAAAAAAAGCAGTAAATTGACCATGAAATAGGGATTTTCGGACTTCAAAGAGGACATAATGAACAACAGAAAGCAGACTGGCAGCCCAAGAGACTGGGCTGAGGGACCTCTAAGAGGCTCTTTGAACTGCTCACAGTGTAACATGCTGAATGGATCTAATTATCCCTTAACCCATGCTGAGTGCCTTGTCCATCTCGGGTATCTCCACCTAAGTCAGCCCCAGCTCATCCCTTCACAAACAGTTCCAAATAGTTTTCAGTTGAAGAATGACATGACCCCACCCCCCCCACCAGGTGCTCACTTTAAAGTTCATCCTGAATTTTGCTTTCTCTGGAGACATATGTCTCCTTGCTTTGGAGCTGTCCCCTAGCCCAGACTGTATGGGAATATTCCTGACTCTTCAGGTCAGTTTTGCTGCTGCAAAAACCAATTTCTGCTCACATCCAGCCTATGTCACACTGAGATTTCGCTTCCTTCCCCAGCAACAGTACCACCTTTGTGTTAAAGCGCCAGGACACAAACAACCAGGTCTTGTAGGGCAAACCTCCAAGGGTGGCCACCTCATTGGCATTTCTCCCTACCCAGAGAGCTGCCTGTTCCAGTTTGGATGGGGCTTAAAAAGTTCCCAAAAATATCAGGTGCCTGAAGCAGTGTCTGTATTGCAGCACACAATGGCATTGCTTCAGGGGGAGACCACCACAAAAATGGCAACACAGCTTGCACAAGCCAAAAGATTGCTGCTGAAAATTAACCTCCTGTGATTGTACAGTCAGGACAAGCTGCTTCTTGCAGTCTGAAGTTAAAGCTGCCTCTCTTCTCTCTAGGCTGAGCAGAAGTCTTGAGGCTTGCAAGTATTTCCCCAGTCCTGCCACTATTTCAATGGCAATCAGCACAGGTGGGTGCAGTTACTTAATGGTTTATCCACAGCACGGCAGGTCTTTGCTGTGTAACTCCATCTTCCATGAAGTTAGGAAAAAAGTGTAATCAAAAGGAAGAAAGTGAGAGGGAAAGTCCAGACACAAAGTATCTTGCAAAGGTAGAAAGCCAGAGGTTTGGGGCTACATTAATGCTCAAAGCTGCTGGAGAAGGAAACTCAGCAGAAACCTAGGGGCAAAGGTACCATCCCCACAGATATGGGGAGTTCTGGTCCCACTGAAGGCATAACTGGAAGTTCAGGATTGTATTGCTTCCATGCTGTTCTTTTCTGGGTCCTCCCAAAAAAATGGGGTGAGCTATGATAAGGGCTTCTCACTTTGGCCAAGGACAAACAGGAATTTGCCACATTAGAGCCTATTTTCCACTTTGGGAACAGGGACGACTCCTGGCTGGGTAGCATTTGGGAAAGTCAGAAGTCTTGCAGGGATCTGTTGTGTTCTGCATGGGAAGAAAGTTCCACTCTTCAAAGGCTGCAAGAGCTGCAGAGCAGACAGCAGCCTCGGGCAGAGCAGTGGAATGCTGAGGGACACCTGGTGCCTTGCAGGGTCGAAACGAGGCTGGGTAGAGGCAGCAAGGGCTGGGTGAACTTCACAGAAGAGACCAAGAGCATCATGCAGCAGCTGCTGGAGATCACACAGAAAGGAAGCTTGGATGGACATCAACAGGGAGCCCAGCTGGCAACATATCAATGGAGATCATCCCACAGTGGAAGAAAATCACCAGCTCAACAAGCTCAGCAAGCTGCCTGGGCCTCCACACCACAGCAAAGGAGACCCTTCAAGCATGATAAGTAGAAGAGATAATTTGGGTCAGAACTTAGGGCTTCAGATGCCACTACTGCTGATGCAATGCTTACGTATCACTGAAATCCAGGGATTTCTCATGTGCCTCCCTGGGGAGGAGGGAGACTCTGGATATCCTGCGAGGCTTTTCATTGCCCATTCACAGGGGCTTCTTAAACACTACTTGGGAGGATGCTCTGTGCTTGGGACAATCCTCCTGAATCACCACAGAACTTGCACCTCCTCCCACTCTGCTCCATTCCCAGTACCTGGTGCTAGGCAAAGGCAGAGCTAATGCTGTGCAGGCTGCAAAAGAAGAGAGTACATTTACCCCAGGGCATCCCCTTAAACTGCCTGAGTCCTTGCCTCCAGCCCAAAAGCAGGGGACCTGCGCCCCAAAGCCAGCTATACCAGTGTCACGGCAAGAAGGTGATTGTCACATGCTCTGATAAGGCCAGACCCAGATGCCCTTGGAACTACAGATTTTGGCTTAGGCAAGCAAAGAAATATTTTTAAATTGAGCTGCCTTGATATTGTTAATACTAACAAAAATAAAAGTTAAACACGGAAAAATACCATCTTCAATGTTGTATCAAAACAGCTCTTACCTGCAGCACTAAGGAAACAACCCAAATCTATATTTATACTGTTTCAAAATCCACATTTGCTTAGCTTACAATGACTCCAAGAAAGAGAAGGGGAAGCTCAGCATCCACAAATTACCAGGAACTGGGAATGTTTGCAGAACTGTTAATCAATTAAGAAAGAGAGGACAGCGGGATAATCTTGCCTCTTCTGCCATGTCCTAGGAGCACCAGTTCCAAAGGACCTACAAGGCAGGGGCCTGGATGGGACCCAGCTCACTGCAGTATCACACCACAGGCATGGGAACACCGACACTGCTGCCACTGTCACCACTAGACTGCGAGCCACCTGTAAGCAGGACCCAGGTGAGCTTTTGAGGATCACCGCATGGTTGTTGGCCAGTTGAGGGTTGTAAAACCTAGTGTGGGAAGACCAGATCCCACCAGCAAGCAGCTCAAAACAGTCAGCAGCCCAGAGGAAGGATGCCAGTTGTGGCAGATGCCAACCAGGTCCCACCACAGGAATGTGGTCACTCAGACACAGAAATAAAAAACACATTAGAGGAAAGACTTCCTTTGTGCCTGGAGAAATGGAGCTGACAACCAGGCACCATTCCCCCAGCAGCACTGCTCTGCAGACACCATACCATGGCACCAAAGTAACCCAGCATTCACCTTAACCTCTGCTGCAGACACTGGGCTGGTGGGGGGAGCCTTGGGGTGCACACAGCTTCCCTCTATGCACCAGCATCACAGCAGCTACATCACAGCATCTTCACAAGGAAGCGACGAGTCTTGTAGCCACAGCACACGTGTCCCCGCAGTGAAATTGTCCCTGTCCCCAGAAATCTGCAGCCTCAGCCAGCAAAGAGATAAAAGGGAGAAGAAAGTCAAATTTATCCTCAGAGGAAAAAAAGCAACAAGGTGGTTTAAGGTTTGGGCAGTTTAACCTCTGAAAGGGTCTTGTTCCAGAAAAAACACATGGGTGGGATGCATTTATGGATAGACTTCATAAGGCCCTCACCAGCTTTTTGCTCCAACCTGACACACAATGGCAGAAATCTCTGCAGAAGCAGTAAGCTGTTAGCTGGTATTTTTTGCAAGGGAATGGAAATCCAAGGACACGGCAGCTGCATGCAGGGAGGGAGCATGGATACACTACCGAGCTTGTGTTCAGCAGAAACAGGCTGGATTTTAAATCTCGCTCTTGCACAGTATAGCTGGCATGTAACAGCAGAAATTGTTCATCAGATGATTCCAAGTAAGAGCAAGGTGATTGAAATTGCTCAGGAAAAAAAAAAAAAATTCAATCAGTGGCAAGAAGATGATACTTTAGAAGGGAATTCTTTCTTTTCCAATCATTAACTCATCTTCCTGTTTCAACTTTACAAGCTGCATACTCTTAGGGGCACTCTCAATCCTGAACAACCTGGAGGGGCAGAGGAGAAAATGTGGAGGTTTCTTCTAACTCTTCTTTCACTGTCTCAAAGGTCCTGATCAAGACACACAGAGAGCTACTGCAGAGCTCAAAGCATGTGATCAAAGCAGAGATCAAAACAGGTTTCCAAGGGAGGTTATGGATGCCCTTTCCCTAGAGGTGTTCAAGGCCAGATTGGATGAGGCCTTGAGCAACCTGGGCTACTGGGAGGTGCCCCTGCCCATGGCAGGGGGTTGGATTTTGATGATTTTTAAGGTCCCTTCCAGCCCGAATGAATCTCTGCATGACCATGGCAGTGCTTGCTGAATCAGACAGAAGCAGAAGTACTGTTGTTTTGATCCAAGAGTTTTAAATCCTACAAGAATTACAATAGTGAGTCCTGCAGGAGGTCCCTCCAGCAGCAGCCTGGAAGACCTATGGTCAGAGCATCTCTCTGGAAACACAGCAGAAGCACTTGGTGCAGAGGTGTGGTGGGTTGAAAATTACCCCCAAATAAAAATCACCAGACCAGCACAGAAGGAAGCAAATGAAGATACATATTTGCAGCTAGCTAAAATCTAGAAGCATATAATACAACCTGTATGTCCAAGAATATAGTTACAAAAACTTACAATTGAGAAATAACACAACCCCCCCACCCTAGGCAAAGCCCAGAAGAGGCCAACCACCACCTTCTTCTCTGCCCCCACCCCAGGAGAGAAAACCAGACAGGCCCCAACTGTTATCTACTCAGCCAAAGTTAGCGCAAAAATCAGTCAGGGTGGAGGAGAGAAGGAGCAAAGTAGAAGGCAGAAAGGCAAAGGGAAGGAAAATTGTTTATGCAGCAGATTATATACTAGTCCAGCAAACAAATAGAACAGTATAGACTATCTATTGTTGTTCTTCTGTATCCAATACAATTCTTCTTTTATAATTTCAGATTAAGCTGAAGTGTTAGCTCTAAAACCACCACAAGAGGCAAGTGGCAAGGCCCTCTCTGCTTGACAGCAGGGTATGGCACCTCAGGAGGGCTGGCAAACATTGGAAGCCTGACATGGCCTGGTTTGCACTGAGATTCCACGTTACATCACCGTTCAGCCAATCCCATCGGCCTCACACATTCACCAGAACCTGCATTCACATTCCAGAAACCTTTTTGTCCCCAAAATTCATCACACAATGGAAGCACCAATTCAGCCTGAGAGATGCTGACCAAAGTGTGGGCTGCCAGGCAGTTTGCATAACACCACTCAGAGCAGGCTCAGCAGCACTGCCCAGCTCCTCAGTGCAACAATGGAAAAACCCAGAAATCTTGGTCAACGAGCCAGGTTGTGTCCTAAGTCAGCCCCTGGATTTCCTCCCTTTCCTGAGCTGTCTTGCCTCTGCAAAGAGCTCCACCACAGCTCTACAGGCTGCCTCAAGAGCAGAAATCTCAACAAGCTCACAGTGAAGCACTCAGTTCTCTGCACTTTGCAGCAGCCAGAAATTGGCTGGAGATCAGGTCAAAATGTTCCGCTTCCAAACCCCACCCCACTACCCCTGGATTACATAAGTAGGCACTGAGGCTTTTAACTGCTTTGCTTTAGCCTTCTCTGTTGGCAAAGGACATGCCCTGTGTTAACTCACCTTTGCCACTGCTACCCCTAGATAAGAGCCAAGGCAGAGCCTAGGTCCTAGCTCCAGCAGCTATTTCCTTGTTTTCTTGCTCTGCTACCTCACCATGCCTTTACTCATGCCCACATCTCTCCTAGTGTCACCTTGAGAGGCACAGGCATCCACATCATCTGAGCTGGGTACACAGTAGGGCATGACTGTCTGGCATTTCACGTACACCGCTTCCCTGCGGGCTCTGCCGCTACCCCATCCCTCACTGGATGGCAACAGCCACTACTCCAATTAAGAAGAGACTCCTCGCACAGTTCCCATGACCTTGAATGTGTCACACTCAGCTGCTCAGAGGAAAAGATGCAGCAGAGACTAAGACATGTTGCATTGCAAAAGCAACTAAAGTGCTGTTGGCCTTAGGCACAACCCTGCGTGACCTCCATCTTCTCCCATGCCTGCTCAGGCAAACTACTTTGGAATTAGCAATACAAACACCTGTCAGAAATTTTCCTCTGTGATAACACGACAAGGTGTTTCTTCCTAAACCAGCTGAAGCTAAGTTCAGCCCAGGAGCCTGCTGGAACCTGCACCTGGGCAGAGCTGCAGAGCATGGCAGCGATCCCTGCTACACTGTTCAACCCAAACGGGTTGTTTTTCCCTGCATTGATGAATCTGGGCCGCTCTCAGCTCTGCAGGGCCCCAAGAGATTTCCCACTGAGCAGGCCTGCCTGTGTTCCTCCTGACCATTTTCCTCCCTGCTGCAGAAAGGAAAACTACCTCTGCACAGCTGCTTTGGCAGGGGGGCAAGCCAGGACCACAGACACTCCTCTGCCTGGTGCCAAGGGGTTAAGCTCACAGTAAGTTCCCGAAGTCAGTTGCTTCCAACTGGCTGCTGCCTGTGGTTTGTGGGAAGGGATTTTGCTTTTTAGTAACATTATAAATAGGGCTGTGTTCACCGTGCTGCAAACCCAGTTGCTCTCTTTCCCATTTCCCTCCTCCTGCTGCTTCCCTCCTCAGCACACCAATTCCAGAGCTGTCCATGAATTGGTCAAGCTTCTTCCTCAGTGTCCTCAGCCTACTGGTATGTCTTGCCTCCATCATGCAGGCATGTCCTCCGAGCTGCCACTGCCATGGCGGAGACCTGCAGCATGTCATCTGTGACAACGCGGGCTTGAAGAAGATCCCCAAAGTGCCTGAGCAAACTCGGCTTCTCAACCTGCAGAAGAACAACTTCCCCATCCTGTCACCCAACAGCTTCCGTGACATGAAAAAGCTGGTGTCACTGCATCTCCAGAACTCACGGATCAAGGAGATCTCAACTGGAGCCTTCCGGGGGCTCAAGAGCCTGGTCTACCTCTACCTCACTGACAATCAGATCAGTGTCATAAAACCAGGAGCCTTTGATGATCTCTCTGAGCTCACTTACTTGTACCTGGACAAGAACAAGATCCCAGACCTACCCAAAGGGCTCCTCTCCCCTCTTGTCAACCTCTTCATTCTACACTTAGGCAGCAATAGAATCCGGGAGCTGAAACCAGGGGCTTTCAAGGGGGCTAAAGACTTGCGCTGGCTCTTCCTCTCTGACAACTCCCTCACCAACCTGCTGCCTGGGGCCCTGGAGGACATAGAAAATCTTGCTGTCCTCCACCTGGACAAGAACCAACTGAGCAGCTATCCTGTGAATGCAATGAATAAGCTGAGAGTGCTGGAGGAACTGAAGCTTTCTCATAACCCAATTGAGGTCATCCCTGACAATGCCTTCCAGTCTTTCGGGCGATACCTGCAGACGCTCAGCCTGGACAATATGAAACTGAAGAAGGTGAGTCTCTTTCCATTTGTTCCAGATAAGAAACACAGAGCTTCCCCTTTACAAATCTCTTGGTTTATTGTCCCATCCTTGCAGAGGAGAGTGGGCCAAGGCACTGGGCAGCTGGTAACACCCCTGACATGACCCAGACAAGAGATGAGAGAGTACTGTACCCTTCTGTTCTTTTATGCAAAACCAAATTACCTGGAGCTCATCAAACTCCATGGAAAGGCAGCACATTCCCTCCCAAGCTGGAGGTGACACTAGTGATTTAGAAAGGTATTTGGGATGCTCCAGGACTATTAGCAACCCTCCACCATCCCAGACACAAAGTGTGGGGTGAAAGAAAAATATCTATCTCGAGAGACTGAAGGGCACTGCCACCTTGCAGAGCTTCCCTCAGCCCGCATACCTGTTGTAGGTTAGAAGGGGGAGACTCCTCAGAGGGGACTATGAGTAGTGGTTTCTTACCCACCCTTTGCCGGCAGGTAGGCATAGGGACCTTCACTTCCCCCAATCCCTCCCAGCTTTGCACGTTATAAAGAAAGGTTTGTTTATTGATGCTCTCTCAAAAGGGACTCTCTAAGCATCTTATAAAGGGGCTCTGTTCCCACTGGAGAAGAGGGACATTCAGGTATCCTGAATGGCAAAACAATCCTCCTCTTCTTCTGTGAGAACACGTGGTCCATAGACATAAGCATCACACTCAGGGAATCACTTGCCTTTGGACATCTGAAACCCCTGGCAGTTAAAGAGCAGACAGGGACACTGTGCAACAGCATCCTGTCGCAGTCTGGTGTCCTAGGTGCACCCCACATGGCTGGACAGGGAGAAAGCACAACAGTTCTCTCTGGAATGATGCAGAACTGGATCTACAGCCTCTCTCCTCCTTTTTAGCAGCTTTTTAAAGAAAGGCTCTTCCTTAAAGCTTGTGTGTTGATTGGGAAAAGATAAATCTTGCAATATCCCTTGCAAACAACCCACTGGAAATGAGATTTAAAAACCTCAAAAAACAGAGGAGGCTGAGGTGCTAGAAACCTGCCTTTATTTCTGCGCTGCTCAGATGCCAAATGTAACTTTCCACTCAGAGCCCGTGGGCACTGCCAAAGTCCACAGCACCTCCTTCAGACACCACAAACACTCCCTCCTTCAGCCAGTCCAGAAGAGGCAAAGCAAAAGGCACTGGAAGCATTTCCAGCCTTGGAAGGGAATACACACAGAAAAGACCTTTAGAATAGACAAAAATAAAGAGGGCTGCCAGACTTCGCTTTATTTGGGACTGTGGTTGCATCCCCAAATCCACAGGGATATGGGATGTAGCTCTCATCAGGCAAGAAACTTGGCCATCCATAAGCCCACCAGTCTGATGCAGCTTAGGTGTCCAAAGCTTCTAGCGAGCCAGATGCCCCCTCTGCTGCTCTTTCTCTTGCTCTTTCCATGCCTATGCCGCTGAAAGTCTCGAGCGGAGGCACTCTGCTTTGAGGTTCCCCTTCCTTAACTCATTGCCCCTCACTGTAAGCCTTTGTGCTTTAGTTTGCAGACAATGCATTTGCTGGTGTGACCATGCTGAAGACTGCTCACCTGGAGAACAACCAGCTCACCCAGCTGCCCCGCAGCTTCCCCTTCGACAGAATGGAGACCCTGGCACTCTCCCGAAACACCTGGCACTGCAACTGCCAGCTGGCACATCTGCGCAAGTATGGCAATGCATGCCCCTTTCTGCCCCGTCTGCCTTCAGGTCTCCTCGGGGGGTCCCCCCAAGGGAGGTCACTCCAAGCCATGCCAGGCAAAATGCTGCTGAAGGCTGTGTGCACACTCAGCAGCTCTCTCCCCAGCCTGCCCTGTCTCCTTGTGGTGTGAGTGATGTCCACAGCAGTTTGTACCACTTGTGAATTCCTGATCTTCCTCCATGTGTCCCAGGTGGCTGAAAGGCAATCGCACTCGCACCGAGGAGACCTGCTCCACACCTGCACAGTACCAGGGACAATCCATCAGAGATACCCCAGCACTCCGCACCTGCAAGCTCCCCACCAAGAGGTCCAAGAAGGGAAGTCGCCATTAAAGTTGTAAGACGGTTTGCTTTGAATCAGACCTGCACCAAACCCTGATGCAACCAAAGGTACAAGGATTTCTATCTCTAACTCAAGTGACCCTAGAGTTTGGCTCAAAACAGCTCATCCATTCACCCACTGACACCTCCACTCAGAGTTGCTCCATCTCCTGACAATACTGGGCTCTATGGGCTTCCAGAGTGAAGAATCTACCTGGAGCATGAGAGATTGAGTCAATTCTGTAAAACAAACACAGAGCTAAAGCCAGGCCTGGGATAGCGAGTGAAAGCGAAACATGCAATTGAATGTCAAAACATTCATGAGCTGGGACACACGCGCTTTACTTTTCTACCTGCTTAGAAATGCACAGCCCTAGGAGAGGTCCTCCAGGTGTGGTTTGAAATTCAGCGCAGGACATTGTTAGGAAATCTGGCCCCAGAATGCCCAAACTGTATGAAGACGGATGTCTTCCAGTAGGAGCAGCCTTTCAGCAACTACAGTTCCCATCCAAGAAAGTCAGGTATTTAAAAACAAAGGCTAATGTCCCTGAGAGGGAGGTTCAAGGCTGCAAATATTCTTTGAATAAAGTGTTCTGAGCCAGAAGGCAATTGCGAGACAGGACTGAGCGAGCGATAAGCTTCCTTTAAGCAATGATCTTGCTGAGATCTCCCAGCCCAAACACCAAATGTGAACAGATATCATACAAATTTGTTCCACAACTTGGAAACTACCAAGAGTATTAAATTAAGTGCACAAAGCAGCAAAAAAGCCCTAACAGTCATCACTGCACCCCAGGCATGGAACTCACACAGGTTCCAAAGGACTCTGCATGAGCCTGCAAGTCTGCAGGCTCTTGGGACAGGGACCTTTGTTTGTTTGTTAAGCAAAGAGCAGTGACCCTGCACTGCACAAACAAGTCTTGTCACTGCACCCCTTCCTAACAGAAGGGATGAGGCAAAAGCCCAAAGCCCAGCTGTGGCTGTTTGGTTCCCAATTCACTATGAACAGGCATAACAGGATGGAGAAGGCAAATTTAGGACCAAACTGTCTGGGATTATGCCAGCTGCTCTGCACCTTCATTCTCTTGCAGTGCCAGAGCTTTTTTTGGCTTAGAGATGGAAATACCAATCATTCCATGCAGGGTGGGAAATGTTCTGCTCTAAGGATAGAAAATCATCCATTTCCTAAACCACAACACTTCAGTATATTTTATTTACAGGTTTGGTCCTTCTAAACCTTCTTCTCTCCCCGCCTGAACTCAATTTGAGTTCACTCTTCCATGATGAGAGTAAGAAAATATGACAATAATACCTGGTTTTTTTCATAGAATGGTAAGGTTGGAAGGGACCTCGAGGATCATCTAGTTCCAACCCCCTGCCATAGGCAGGGACACCTCCCACTAGTACAGGTTACTCAAGGCCTCATCCAATCTGGCTTTGAACACCTCCAGGGAGGGAGCAGCCACAACCTCCCTGGGCAACCTGTTCCAGTGTCTCACCACCCGCACTGTAAAGAACTTCCTCCTAACATCCAGTCCAAATCTCCCCTCTGCCAGTTTAAACCCATTGCCCCTTGTCCTGTCATTGCAGGACCTTGTAAATAATCCCTCCCCAGCCTTCCTGTAGGCCCCCTTCAGATACTGGAAGGCTACTATCAGGTCCCCTCGAAGCCTTCTCTTCTCCAGGCTGAAGAGCCCCAACTCCCTCAGCCTGTCCTCATAGGAGAGCTGCTCCAGCCCTCTGATCATCTTTGTGGCCCTCCTCTGGACCCGCTCCAACACTTCCATGTCCTTCCTGTGCTGAGGGTTCCAGAACTGCACACAGTAGTTTTAACATACACCTTCCATCCAACTCTCCCAAAACAGGTTTACCAGTGTTAATGAAATGGAAAACCTCTGATTCCAGTCTTGTGGAAGACAAAGCTTCGGGCATCAGTGCCAAAATGCAGGCACGCAAGCCCACTCTAGTGTGGTGAGCATGATTTTGAGTACTATGAAATACCTCTGACTTTGTCATGCACCTCCTGAGAGCCAAGAAGCTTTCTCAGATGTCAGTCCCAAGCTCTGCCTTTCAGGGGTGACCAGTGACTGGAGTTGCTGACACAGGGCAGAGGAAAAGCTGCTCAGCAGTTTCTGAAAACCTACCCCCAGTGGATTTCCAGAACTGAAGCACCAAAATAACTCACTACTTCTGAATATTCACTCTTAGGTTTCTTCCTCTATGAAGGAATTCCTCACTGACCATCAGTGTTTCAGGTTGGATACTCAAAGAGTCATCAGAAGAGGTCAGAGACAGGACAAATCCATCTCCTTTACTGCGGGAACTTCTAATGGCTCCTTGAGTCCTAACTCTTGTCTTTCGAGTATGAACTTCATTCACTCACCATAAAAAAAACCCAACCAAACAAAGAAACCCAACAAAGAAACCAAAAAAACAACCAACCAAACAACCACCACCTAATGCTAGAAATTTACTTGAAAAATGCCCTCAAACATGTGCCTTCTCTCTTTTTTCCCCTCCCTAACAGGCTACAGTATGTACCTGTCTTGGTGATCAGTCACATCAACCATCAGAAAACTACTGACTTCTGAGTCCTTCCTGAAGCTTCTTCTGCCAGGAAACATTTCTGATCTATCTGAACATCTCCAGCTTCCTCCGAATCCCCTCTTCTCTGCTGACTGCAGGACACAATCCACCTTTCCAACCTTTTCTGACATCTGTATATTTTAAAAGAAGTGTTTTTAAGAACCAAACAATGCATGACCATTCTGAGACAAACTAACCTAAATCCTGCTGGTAAAACACAGTCATCTTCCCAGAGGCAATGTAATCCACATCCCTGATCAATCAGCTGGCTGCTGTCTCTCCCACTGCAATGGAGTGGGAGCAGGTAAGAAGGTAGAAGCATTCTTCCCCTACCTGCTTGATCAGGAAAACTGGTCCCAACCCATGCAAAGAGACTCCTCTGCCTTCCCAGAAAGGAGAACCCTGCAGGTCAGGGCTGTGAAGGATAGGGTAAAGCAATGACCAAGAACAAGCTGCCCTTTCACGCCAAAAGGCAGCAATCTTGTCTGGGTTGACCAGAAATCCTTTTAGTGAAGCAGTGCTGGGAAACCTTGAAACAGAAGCCCTTTGAAAACTGAATTCTCTCCCAATCTGTGTGGTCTCCAAGGTGCAGGTATGTCTGAGAGGAGAAGGTGTACACTGCCCAGCCTGCCTTGGGCACCCCTCCTCTCTCTGTCCATACTCCAGGGGATCTAGCAGGACACCAGGATGACTGTGGTTTATTGTCATGGCTATTACAGCATCACATTTTTAACTTAACTGTGGGCTTTAATCCAAAAGAGTTATATAAATACATGTATAGTTATTCCCCAGTAACTGACTGTAAATGACCTTTAAGATGTTAAAACCTCCTTTGTCTCCTGTATGAAAACCAAATCGTATATTTTCTTATGTACATCTTCTGTATAAAGCTCTTGCTGCAAAGATTAATTCAACAAGTCTCCCCGCACCTATCTTAGGGCTGGGGGGATCAGAAGTAACACGAGACCAGTGGTACAAATATAGACTTAATCCTCTTTTTCCTATGGGCAGAGCAACTGTTTGGGAGTGTTTTATTATTTCTCTCTCTGCACGTGATACCTAAAGAGTCCTAAGCACTTGCAGTAGTATCTGAAAATACTTTGTGAGGCCAGACTCAAGCCTACTATAAAAATAGGTAGCTGTCACCTGACAGAGTCTAGGCAACAGCACCAGGGCTGTCCCTGTTGTCTGCTCCAGCATTAAGAGCATCTCATCCACGAAAAATCCCTGGCCACCTCTGAGGCAGCTCTAGGGCAGATGCTCTGGACTGTCTCGGTCTGTGGCTGAGCACACAGCCACCCCCATAAAGCCTTGGTGTTGGCACAACCCAGGGCTGCCGATGGTAATGCACCGAGTGCGACTGCTAGCCCCACCTGTTCCCCCATCACAGCCATCTGCTTCCTCAGCAGATCCACTGCATGACAGGAAAGTTATTCCCCTTCAAGCAAAACAAAAAAGGCCTTTTTTTTTGTTTTTTCTTTGCTCATCCCTTCACTCACTCATGCAGATGGCTGGACCTGCCTACAAAACATGTCACCTGGAGCAATATTGACTCCTTTGCCGACGGCCTGTCCCCTGCCACATACAGGACATGCTGAAGCTTTTGCATGGGCCAAGGATGCAGGAACCAGCTACAGAGCAGCAGAACGTGTGCTGTGACATGTGCTGCCATTCTGACAAGGCAAGGCGTGCTGCTGCATGTGTGCATGGTGTCATTCCCATAGTCAGACTCAAACAGAGCATGCAACAGGGTTTTATATCTGCATGCAGTTCAGGACGGTGAAAGAAACCTGACAGCTCCGCAGCAAGATGAACACGTGTATCCACCTCCACCAATACAAACCAGCAATGCCTCTTCCATCATGACTCCCCTTTGCAGTGTGTGCAACAGGAGGCTTTACAAAAGGTGGAAATACACCAGCAGCAGTTCAGTTTATGACACTGAGTACAACAACTTCTCTTCTTACAACACCTCCTCCCCAGACTCCTCACTAGCAACCAGGCAGAATCCCCCTTCGTTCCTCCCACCCCCTCCACACTTTTCACTTCTCAATGTGGCCTCATGCCCACTGTCCCATCAGGTCCAATTCCAGCTGCTCCAGCACCACTGGGTACCGCTGCAGTAGAAAGATTCCCAAACTCAGTCTCTCCACAACAAGCACCACTTGTACCTGTACACACTGCAACCACAACTCACCACAATCTCTGGCATGTGCATCTTAGTGATAATCATCTTCATGACCTCAGGGGGAACAGGGGAACCTGCAATGACTCCTGGAAGAAAGGAAAATATTATCATCTTGGAAACCATCTCTTTATTCCCAGGAGTTGTCTCTCAGAAAGTTCTGTGCTCCCAGATGCTGGCAAGACCCTTGGGATACAGAGGTTCCTGTCAAAATACCTTCTGGTTTTAGGTACACAAGTCCTAGTCCTTCTGGAAGCAAAGGATTGAACAAGGCCAGTTTGCCTGAATGAATTAAGGGTTGGCAGAGTTCACTCGTCAGGAAAATAAACTCTACAGCACAAACCTAGTCCAAGTTGCAATTCAGGAAAAAAAAAAACAAAACCAAAAACAAACCCAAAAAAACCCAAAACCAAAGCCCCCCAAAAGAGATCAGAGCAAAAAGAGGCAGAGAGTTTTTTAGCAGGACAAATACTCCCATTGATCATCACCAATTGCACAAAGCAGTCCTTTTGTGAGAGGGCAGATCACATTTTCTCCTCTTCCATCCTAGGATGATGGAGCAAAAGAATAGGTAACATAGCTTTTGCTGGTGAGTGAAATGAGACAGGATCATTTTCTACATAGCAGAGATGATTAGGCAATCTGCTTAAACATTTCTTTAAGCTCCAGCACCATTTTCTCTCTGCTCAAAGGGGCTGGTGGTCTCACTGCTTCGGCTCAGCTATTTCCAAGGCCATCTGCTACAGCAGAACTTCATTTCATGTTAGCACACTCTCTCCAGTACTTAGATGAGTGATCTGACAAACAGGCAGGAAACTTCACAGAAATCAGAGAGTAGTTCTGCTTTAGGGAGTGCACCAGCCTAAAGTGCACACAGAATCTGCTGCCACACGGTGGTGGCCAGAGAGATGAGAGCCTAGGGAAAACAAAAACAAAACCCAAAAAAACCCAGGCTTCCCAGCTCCCTGAGCAAGCAGACAGACCCATCTGCTGCTCTGAGATGAAGGAAACCTTTCAAATTAATAATTCTTAAAGGAAACGCCAAGGAAATGAAATAAAACATCAAATCAAGAGCGAGATGCAAGGCTGGTGCAACCAAACTCTTTCCTCCAGGACAGCAATTTCCTCACAAAACTCAGTTCTAACACCCAGCAGCCAGCAACACCCAGCTGCTTTGGCGGATTCGTTCTGAGCTGTCGCACTTACCGCCCCGCAGACTTGACAGGTCATAGGAGTCAAAGTCCGGCTGGGAGAGCATGTCTATAAACATGGTTGGTGTGCCTTGGAGATAGGAGCATCTTCAGGAAGGAGAGAGAAAAGGCAATACTGTAGAGCTGGCAACAGGGTCAGCCCCAGCTCAGTCCCCCCCAGCCAATCCCATCTCTTCACGCATGTGGCCACAGAGCAGCAGCACAGAGGCAGGCACAGCAGATGTGCTCTTCATACATGCACACAGGCAATGCATACGTATGGAAAATGCATACATGTGTGTGCTGTGCAGACACAAGGACAGTCAGACATGAAGAGCAAGCTCTAAGTGCCATTGTCTCAGCAGCTGAGCTGGGATGGAGAAGGAGGGCAGGTGGTTAGGCATACAAACACACCAGCCACAGCAAACCAAGGCACTCCTGCGCTTTCCAGCCAAGGCCCCGCAGTGAGCTGAAGGAATTGTTTTCAGCACAGCCAAAAATGCAGGATTCAGGCTGCTGAAGTGCCAGTGTGTGCCAGCAGACCTGCCTCTCCCTTTGCAGGAAGAAAGGGCGTGAGCAATGGGCTGGCAGGCAAAGCCAGGGACGAAAGCACCATCACGAGGTGATGAACTTCCTCTGTAGCAAGACACAAACAAACCCTCACTTCTCTCGAGTCACTGCCTCCAGAGCAGCCTTCCCCTCAAAACTTGGTGACGAGAAGACACAGGAGGACCCATGCAGAGCCATCACCATACAGCCTCCCACCGATGCCAGGCAATGATAGAGAGGTGCGGGGACAGCAATACGAAAGTCCTGGGATGAAGCCAAAGACAACAGTGAGGAGAGGAGATCACTCAGTCTGTGACTGGCAAAGATCTGAACAAAGAAGTTTTCCCAGATTCACTGGAAACTTGCTGGAAATCAGACACTGATTGTGTGCCAGTTATGTAGAAATATGACACTGGTGCTTTCTGCCTCCAATAAAAATCAATTTGGGAAGTTTTCAATGTCAGAATTTCATTCTGTAGTTTTGCAGTGTCTTTCCTTTGCTGGACTTCTTGGCCTGCTATAACTTACACATGATTATATGCCAGAAGAGAGGAGTGGTAGTGCTATGAGAGGCATGAAATATGCAGGATGTGGCACATGCTATTAATTAAATTTGGGGGTTAAAAACACCAAAGGCTCTGAAGACTGATTGAAACAACTCAGCTTGGTGTTCTTGTTTTGGTTTGGTTTGCTTTGTACTGAAGATCATAGAATCATAGAATGGGAAGGTTGGAA
>VWZE01003550.1:0-17032 GCA_013396675.1 Eubucco bourcierii
TAATGAATACATCGAATAATACTGATCCCAGTACCAACCCCTGAGGAGCTCCACTAGTTACAGACCTCCAGCTAGACTCTGTCTCGTTGACCACAACTCTCTGACTTCTTTCCTTTAATCAGTTCCCAATCCTGGTCACCTGACTACTCCATCACCCAGACCACACCTCCTTAGTTTAGCTATGAAGATGATGTGGGGGACAGTGTCAAATGCTTTACTGAAATCAAGGTAAAGCACATCCATTGCTCTTCCTATCATCTATTCAGCTGGTTATGTTCTCATAGAAGGTTATCAGGTTGGTCAAACATAGCTTCTCCTTTGTAAAACCATGCTAACTGCTCCCAATGACCTTCTTGTCCTCAATATGGCTAAGGACAGCACTGAGGATAAGCTGCTTCATTATCTTTCCAGGGACGGAGGTGAGACTGACTGGTATATAGTTACTTGGGTCCTCCTTCTTACCCTTTGTGAAGACTGGAGTGATGTTTGCCCTTCTCCAATCCCCAGGAACCTCTCCCATCCATAATGACTTACCAAAGATGATGGAGAGTGGTCTGGCAATGACCTCCGCTAGCCCCTTCAGCACTTGTGGGTGCATCCCATCAGGACCCACTGATTTATGAATGTTCAGTTTACTTAACTGTTCCCTAACCCAGTCCCCATCAACCAAGGAAGCCTTCTCCTTAACCTTACCTTCCTCCATGGCCTCAGGGGTGTGGGGCTCCTGAGTATAGATGGACACAAAGAAGGCATTCAGCAACTTTTCTTATCTGCATCATCTGTCACCTAGGCACCCATGCCACTCAGGAATGGGCCTATATTGCCTCTAGTGCTGGTTCTTCCTACCACTGTGTGAGTACAATACGTTCTCTTTTCTTTACTCTTTTATCCCTTTTATGTGATTAATCCATGTAAGACACAGAGGTAAAGGAAAAATTAACCTTATTTCACAGGCAGATGTTGGGAAATATAGTCTTCTGTTAGCTACAGTGACAGATACAATACACTTCCCAAATCTCTATGCATGTTTAGTATAAAGAAAACAAGAGTACTTAGATGTTGGCTGGAGAGCAGCCCTGAGGAAAAGGACCTTGGAGTCTGGGTTGATGAAAAGCTCAACATGAGCCTGCAGTGTGCACATGCAACCCAGACAGCCAACCCAGTCCTAGGCTGCATCAAGAGAAGCGTGGCCAGCAGGGCAAGGGAGGTGATTCTGCCCCTTTACTCTGCTCTCGTCAGACCCCACCTGGAGTACTGTGTGCAGTTCTGGAACCCTCAGCACAGGAAGGACATGGAAGTGTTGGAGAGGGTCCAGAGGAGGGCCACAAAGATGATCAGAGGGCTGGAGCAGCTCTGCTATGAGGACAGGCTGAGAGAGTTGGGGCTCTTCAGCCTGGAGAAGAGAAGGCTTCGAGGGGACCTGATAGTAGCCTTCCAGTATCTGAAGGGGGCCNGTACTAGTGGGAGGTGTCCCTGCCTATGGCAGGGGGTTGGAACTAGATGATCCTTGAGGTCCCTTCCAACCTTACCATTCTATGATTCTATGATTCTATGTTTCTCAGACTGCTGAGCTGTCCAATCTGCTGTTAAAAACTATAACCATATCCAAAACAATTAATATTTCTGTTTCAAGTTTGAAAACAAAAATAATTTCTTTTGGATGTTAAGCAGTTGTTAACAACAAACACTCTTTCAGTTCAACCAGAAAGCATACATCTTCTCAACCGTGATGGCTAATGCAGCTACTGTGCTGCAGTCATGACAATGACTGAGAAAAGGCCTTGTGATTCTTGAAAGGCAGACAAAAGAATCTGAAAAATTTCCCAAAAGGCCTAATCTTGGAACAAAAATATCTGAGTCAGGCAAGTCTATTCTCAGACTTTTCTGATCCTAGAATATATTGGTATTGATTCTTTAGATCACTTAGGCTTCCAAAACTTCAGTTGGAAATATATAAAAACAGTAGTTATCAAAATCTCAGTTGCTTTTAAAATTCTTCTCACTTGAAGTTATAGTTCCCCACTTGATTACACAACAGCAGATACTTTAATATAAAGTTCCTTGACCTCAACTGGGATTTGCTATGTTGTGCAGATTCATGTCCTTAGGGCCACTCGTAGAGGTTTTTCAGAGAATAACAAGTAAATCAAGGTTTTTCTCCTCACTCCCTTTCTCTTTTCTAATTTTTTTTTCCTTTTTTTTTTAACTTGCATTTTTTTCACTTAACTTTTTAATTTTTTAAAAATAATTTATTTAGTATATTTGCTTATCTTTTACTCTTGCCTTTTTCTTTCTTTCTCTCTCCCTTCCTCCCACACTCAGGAAAAAAGGATATGCTCAGAGATGTGTTTGTAAGGTCAAACCTTAGAAATATTGAAGACCTTAGTACGTCTGCTTGTAGAGCAGTGCAAATATTGTGTTTATGTGATACATCTGTAGCTTGCATTATGGCCGTATAACAAATCCACTCTGCTCTATTAATGCCTAAAAACCGATGTGATGGTGCCTCAGAGTTGTTCAGCTATCAAGGATTCCTCAACATGCATCTGCTGTATAAGAATTTGAAAAAGCTTCTCTGTTCACTCTGAGTTCACTAGTAGCCACGTGCTCTTAAACAGGAAAATAAATTGCCCAAATTATTATCCCTGAGCTCCTAGTAGCACACCATTGTTCTACACCCAGCAGCACATCTCTAGCTTTCTTTAAGTACAGCTCACTTTCGTTTTCTCCCATAACTTACATGAAGATAGAAACTGTCTTAGAGCCTTTGTAACATTTACCAGTTGTAACTGAAGCAGTAAATTTGAACAGAGTCAAGTCTCACTGACAAAAATGCACATTTCTTTTCTCTTTTAATGCAGTTCATCTGTGACTGCTATTAGCTGAAGGCATAGAGCTTTCTCTGTACATGGAGGAAAGCTTTGTGCTGTAACACCAAAGTGAGACTGATGGCCCATGAGAGATACCTTTGCACTCCCTCCAGCTAATGTTCATGAGAGAGAGAGACACACACACATATACACAAATTCAAACGTGGGCATACAACGTTTTTAATAGGTTATACTTCAATTCCTTTTTAATTCTGTTAAGGTTATTTTGTGCATGTGACATTTTTAATTTGAAATACATACTGGATTTTAGATTATGAAATCTTATGGAAAAATTAGAGCAATATGGCATCTTTGTACCTCCATTCCCAACGCTTCTCTAATATTTGCAGTCAGCAGGATGTCTGGCTGTCTGCAATATGAATGGCTGAATGTTTCTTGTAAAGAATTTAATGCATTACGTTACTGGAATTGCATTAAAAAAAAGTCTTTAGTGATATGGAAAAAGGCTCTGGGACCTTGATTGTCAGTTCGAGGAGAGATGAATTTATAGGTAGAGCAATCTCTCTCCTAGAACTGACATCTGAGCTCCCAGAGGCTTTCTTCGTAATGCTGAGGATTTTCTTTTTCATGCATTTCCAACAATATAATGTATGGTGTGTGTAGTATTTTGAACAGTTTCACACTCACAGCAATAATGACAAATGTGGACTTAGAGACTGCTTACTTCCACCCTGAATAACTTCTTGTTTTAGCAGTAATTTTCTTAAGAAAAAGGGAAGAAGCTCTTTGCAGTGAAGGGCAAAGGGGACCAGAGTTCAAAATCAAATGGTTAGATTTGCCTTTTACTGAAACCTCTTCTGTGTGTTCAGAATGCATAAATAAGCCAGTCTTGAAAATTAAGCTACAAAGTCTCCATACGTCTAAATGAGACCTTTTTTCCTCCCTGGTACATCACAGATTTTCTGTCTCCTTTACATTTTACTTATCAGAGTAACTGTCTTATAATTACCTACACTTCCTGAAGAACCTACCCAAGCCTACTCCTTTTTCTTTAGAAAATACTTCAGATTTGCTACGTGTCCTTTCTTAAACACAACTATGTGAGTCTACAGGACTTTACCATTAATTTGAACAGAAACTTGGCAATTTGACTTGGTCTCACCGATTTACAGCAGCCTTACTAACCTATCATATCCCTTAAATAAAGCCTCCACAAAAATCTCTTCTCTTTACTCCACAGGTAATATAGGACTCTAATATATAGAGTATTAATACATTTTTCATTGCAGAAGTACATGCCTTAACAAAGTTTGTTATTAACAAATGGATTATGGACATTTTTGGAGATCAAAAGGTACACATTCATTTTACATGGAAATTCTCAGATTTTACATGTCAGCTGTAGAATCATAGAATTAACCAGGTTGGAAAAGACCTTCAAGATCATCAAGTCCAATCCATCATCTAACCCTTCTAATTAACTAAACCATGGCACTAAGTGCCTTATCCAGTCTCTCTTTAAACACCTCCAGGGATGGCCACTCCACCACCTCCCTAGGCAGCCCATTCCACTGGCCAATCACTCTTTCTGTGAGGAACCTCTTCCTAACATCCAGCCTAAACCTGCCCTGGTGCAGCTTGAGACTGTGTCCTCTTGTACTGTCACTGATTGTCTAGAAGAAACTGAGCCCTGCCTGGCTGCAACCTCCCTTCAGGTAGTTGTGGAGAGCAACAAGGTCTTCCCTGATCCTCCTTTTCTCCAGGCTAAACAACCCCAGCAACCTCAGCCACTCCTCACAGGGGTTGTGCTCCAGCCCCTTCACCAGCCTTGTCCTTCTCTGGACATGTTCAAGCACCTCAAAATTTTTCTTAACCTGAGTGGCCCAGAACTGGACACGGTACTCAAGGTGTGGTCTAATCATTGCTGAGCACAGGGGAAGAATGACTTGTTTGATCCTGATGGCCACACTATTCCTGATACAGGCTAAGGATCTCAGTTCTTTTAAAATCTTTAACCATTGAAAAGCATTGATGTTGTAATATCCTTCTTCAAGTCTGTAATTCTAAAATGCACATCTATCAGTATTATGGAATAGTAAAACAGGTGACTCTATGGATTATTCAGAACAGTAACTCTGAGTGAGTTCATAAACAAGAAAGTGGAGTTTAATTAGCATAAACAGTATCTCACATTTCTTAAATTAATTAATTAAATTAATTAAAAGAAAAAAATAATTCTATTGGAAGTAATTTGCCATACATAAACTGGTGTTTTTAAAGGTGGTTTTGAGGTGAAATAAATAGCATTTAAAAAACCCTTCTGCCTCCCATTTGAAGGAAATAATTAGCTAGCAAAAAGCTGAGGACAATTATTTGATAAGAAGAAGTCATTTTCCACAATACAATGAGTGTGTTTCTTTCTTTTCCTTTTGATTTTCCTGGAATATTTTCTTTATAATACATAATGTATAATATGTACTGTACAGAGACTTAAAAACATCATGTGTGGATCCATAAGAATGTACTATTAAAATATATTAAGACATTGTATTCGGCATCACCACTGCCTCTGTGTCATCAAATGTGTGAATCAATTATTTCAGATCATTTGTGATATGAGTGAAAAGAATAATTTCAGGTCATCACAAAACAGTGCTGCAAGTGTTAGTCAAAGTGGTGTTTTTTCCTTAGGGAAGCAACTGAAAATAAAAGTTTACTTTACTAGGCTGAAAAGAAAAAAAAAATTCTAAATATTTTTTATGTTATCCATACTGTTGTTATTTTATACTTACTTCATTGAAAACACAAAATTAAATTGTCAAAACATGCAGACTTCTTTAAGACATAAGCTTTTTTTGTCGAAATTGTTCAAAGAGTTTTATGTGATTTCAGAAATAGTTTGAGTACTATATTCCTCCCATCCCAATATACATTTATTTCAGGGAAGAAAGTATTCAAGGAAAAAAAATGCTTAACAAAGACTTTCTTTCTAGTAGTTGAAAGCTGATCACGTCTGTCCTTAACGGAGTGGTAGACAGCAGTAAAACCTCCTTTATATACATAATGTTGCTGGAGCATCAGAGTAGTTTAAGTTCAAATGCTAAAGTCATCCTTCATATAATGCTTTTGAAGTCACTTAAACCATGATCAGGTTTTAGCCATGGTGGTTATGGAGGCAGTTGTGCTTTGATCTCTCAGCTTTTCATTACTTGAAAGTTCAGTGTTTTGGTGTGCATGTCGCGTGGTACCAGATAGAAAGTAGCAGTCTCCCAGCCAGCACACTCGAAAGTTTTACCTCCTGTACCAGGATAGCACTATTAATTTCAATGAGACTGGTGTAACTGAAAAGAGAAACTAGACTAAGAATCACCCTTTTGGTCATACTTATACTAATTGTGTATATTTTTCTGTGTCTGTAAATTGTGTTGCATAAAAATGTATAGCCTGCCAAGCAGTAATACGGTGTCCGTTTAACACAGTGCTGTGCATTTTGCTTTCCACCCCCTGATTCCTATTTAGGTGGGAATGGCTAAACCAGGATTTAAGATAAGAAAAATTTTACTGGCAGTGATGATGGCTTTTCAGCAGACTCTGTGAATAATTTTGTGGGCAGCTTTTGAGTTGCCTGTGGATCACTCCTCGTGATTAGACTGTTGATGAGAAATCTGAGCCACCTTCTCTTCTTGTGTGTCATTTCTTTTTAATTCAATTTGATTCAGGGAGTGGGTTTTTTTGGTGTGGGTTTTTTTTTTTCCCAGCTGTGAATAAAAAATAGTCTTCTGTAAATCCAGTTAGTGAAATTACACAGAAATAGACCTGTTGTAAGTACAGAAATATGTGTATAACCTTACAAATGTACAGGTTTTATGAAGCTTAAGATATGCCATACTTTTGATGTCTCTCCCCGCATTTTCATTTTGATGTGTGCAGCAGTGGTAAAAAGGACACATTTTGTCCTTCAATCATATGAAAACATATATTTATTTCAGATTAATTGAATTAATTTTTCTTTTTTTTCTTTTTTCTTTTTTTTTTTTTTTTAAAGGCTTTACATTATGGTGTCAAACGTGTAATTTGGAAAGGTCACAATCCTATATTTGTAATTACTGAAGTGTTAGTGGATAAAGCTCATTTTTCATCCCCGAAATTTTCCTTTATTGCTTTCAGGAATAATATTTGTGTTTCCATTCTGGTGGAAATATACCTTGTCTTTTACAGTAAAATAAGCCAAATAGTTGCTAACAACCTAATGAAGAGGGACAATACCAAAACGCAATCTTTTTGACCCAAAACTAAAATTATTTTTGAGGAACACTGTTGTCATGAAGAGGATGCAGGATGATTTCTGTATTTGCTTTTGATACTATCAGTTTTCAGGGCAGAAAACAACATTGTTTGTAAGAAGGAGAGGTCTCTGCCTGGAGCTTACAGGGGTGTCAAGTGAGCTTAGTAGCCTTTGATGTGTGTTTTATAAACAGAATACTTCATTACAAAGTGTGTGCCAATGTCACCATTGCTTTCTGTGGCATTTGGTGACACTGCTGAGGATTCACAGCAGCCACCTCAAGGCCCTGATGATTAGGAGTGTGAAGTCTCTGAGGAAAGGCATATATGAAGGCAGTGTAAGGATGGCACAGATTTTGATTCATTACAAATTAAAATAAAGGAAACTGCATTCACATTCTGCTACAGATTGTATATACCTAGAGAAAAGTGCACAAACTGTTCAACCTTTAATCAAAAACAGCACTCATGAGGTGAGTGACAGTTTTGCAACTGGCTCCTGTTTGGAGGGTTTCAACCCTAATCACATCCTAAACTATAGAAGCAACTAGGAATATAGAGGTCACTACTTCAGTTTTAATTCTTGAGATTTAAGTTTCTTGTCTTGCCCTCTTGGGTGAGCAGTCTAGTGTTTCCAAATGATGAAGCCTTCATCAGAAATGTTAAAATCTCCTCCTTCTTGCATCAGTGATGAAACTTCACAAAGCAATTGCTCCAGCTCTTTACCATCAGCTCAGACTTCTTTCAGAATTTTGAACCTCTACCAGTAAATTGGATTCTAATTTATCTCCAAATCCTATTATCCTTTAATTTGTAAAGGTCATCAGACAGTAGGAATTTTCTTCAGAACTCACACAGAGGTATTTTCTCACTTGTTTTTTGTTTGTTGTTTGGTTGGATTTGTTGTTGTGGTTGTGGTTGTCTCCTATCCTCCATTCTCACAAGGACACTGCAAATAATTTATGATTTCCAACAGATCCTCCTTTGGGAAAGTATTTCTGCCCTCCACAGGTTCTTTCTCTATGTATACCATTCTAAGGGATGGATTAACTTTCCTTTTGCAGGCGCTACTTTCTCTATCTTCTTATGTTACACTGGATTACTCAGCCTGAAGACTAATATATGACAACTAAATTAGACATAGTTGAAATTTGAAGTATTAAAGATACAACTTGTGCAATTCCTTCTGAGTTGAATGTATTCACACAGCAAAGAAATACAAAATCTAAAGTGTTCTTGGTTTCAGTTGTCCTAGAATAGCAATCAGATGGAATCAATAAGCAGCACTAAAAGCATAATAATTTTTTATGCTTGTTCTGTAATAACCCCAGCAGAGTGAACTGAGTGCTTGGTATCTGTCTGATGTGTGATGCTTGGTATCTGGCTCATGTGTGAATCTTCAATACTGAGGTTGTTTCTGTATTGTTTTGGTACTTAAAAAGGTAATAATTTATTCATAGGAAATCTGCAATCTGGTAATTGCTTAGGACAGGAGGAACTATTGTTTTATAAGCTTTACGACATTGCCTAACATGTTTAAAAATCAAGGGAAAACATGTCAATGGATTCTATATTGCAAAATGTCTTACGAAAAGGAAAATATTACAAGGAGACAGAATGAGAAACTACATTAAAATGAAAGGAATCTCATGAATATTCAGTCAATAACTCTTGTCACCACTGATGTGCACTAAAAGCACCTGACTACTGAACAGTATGGGTTAGGTGAGACAAAGGCAAATCACACCTCTCTACACCCTTGGGATACTTGGGTACAAAAATAATACGTTTCTTCTTCAGTGTTCTTAAAAGAACAAACTGGGGAAAGCTTACCTTTCTTTCCCTAAAGTTGTTTTCCTTTTTTAATCTTGATTTCAAAGCATCAGACCAGAGTACAGTGTCAGACCAGAGCACAGTGTCATATTTAAAGTACTAGTAGAGCCTGTGCTTGGATATCTCCTCTTCTATCCCAAAGGTTGGTAGGAAAGGAAAAGGGTATTTCAGCAGTGTCAATGCATAAGATTGTCCCCATCACAAACTGGAGGTCTCAGAAAGAATTCCAGCTTCCTTATGACATCAGATAACTTGCAGAGAACAAAGGAGATAGGGAGCACTTGTACTCCTTTGCATCCAAAACCCTTAATAGTATCACAATATTTGCTAGCATTGAGATAGTTTTTCTGATTTCAATGCTGTGTGAGATTCAAACAGTCATGCCTATCGCTCGCATGTATGTTTTTACATTGTCAACTAAAAAGTGCAGTTACTGCTGGACAGATAATGTATACTTCTGTATGTCAATAAATATGTGTTTATGCTTTCATCTTTTGTTCTACTCATCTAATTGCAAAGTCAAGGTGTATAAACAGTTATAACATGAAAATATTATCTAAAATATTTACCAATAATTTCTCAAATAAATTCTTGTCTCACTTGTATGACACTACATGGCAGGATCTATCTATCTATCTATCTATCTGTCTATCTGTCTGTCTATCTATCTATCTATCTATCTATCTATCTATCTATCTATCTATCTATATCTATCTATATCTATATCTATATCTATATCTATATCTATATCTATATCTATATCTATATCTATATAGCTATATCAGCAATATCTTCAGTCTGAATCCTTGTATTTGCATAGTTTTTGTACTAGTCAAATCATCACTCCAAATTTTAGCCAACTGTTGAGGAAGACATCTATGGAAGGGTTAAAATTACCTGCAAAATAAAATCACCAGACTATCTCAGAAGATTTGAAACCAAAATGAAGCTGTATTTTACAGCAAAGCTAAAATCTACAAGCATAAAATACAATGTATATGTATAAAAATATATTTACTAATATTTACATATATTTACAAAGTAGAGAAAAAACAAGGACCTTCTTAAGGACCCCAGTTACCCCTCTGGACAAACCCAAAGGAGCTTCCAACAGCCTCGTTTGTCCTTTTCCTCCTTCTTTCCCTCTCCCATTACATCCCAGACAATTTGTGCCAACAAAAAGGACAGGACAGAAGTGAGGGGTATGCAGAGCAGAACTTGCAGAGGATAAGATCAAAGAAGAAAGAGAGATATTTTTTATGCAACTGAATTTTAGCCCTATCAACAAGCAAATGGAATTTTATAGATTTATCTTTGTAATAGCCAATATTTATTTATTTATTTATTTGTTTGTTTGTTTATTTATTTTCTATTTAACATCTCTGGAAAGTCCATCCCTTGTTTACAGTTAGACACAAAAAGCTAGCTAAGCCTTAAACCATGACAGCATCACTCAAAATGATGTAACTGGCTTCCCACACAGAGCATATTGAGCAGAGACTACCTGAATCAGGAATGAAATACGGATAAGGAATAGTGTGGCCAGCAGGAGCAGGGAGGTCATTCTCCCCCTGTACTCTGCACTGGTTAGGCCATACCTTCAGTACTGTGTCCAGTTCTGGGCCCCTCAATTTAAGGACATTGAGGTGCTTGAGAGTGTCCAGAGAAGGGCAACGAGGCTGGTGAGAGGCCTCGAGCACAAGCCCTATGAAGAGAGGCTGAGGGAGCTGGGATTGTTTAGCCTGGAGAAGAGGAGGCTCAGGGGGGACCTTATTGCAGTCTACAACTACCTGAAATGTGGTTGTAGTCAGGGGTAGGTNGTGGTTGTAGTCAGGGGTAGGTTACCTTCTTCTCTCAGGCAACCAGCATCAGAACAAGAGGACACAGTCTCAAGCTGTGCCAGGGGAAGTTTAGGCTGGAGGTGAGGAGAAAGTTCTTCAATGAGAGAGTCATTGACTGCTAGAATGAGCTGCCCAGGGAGGTGGTGGAGTCACCATCCCTGGAGGTGTTCAAGGCGCGTTTCGACGTGGCACTTGGTGCCATGATCTAGTCTTGAGGTCTGTGGTGACAGGTTGGACTTGATCTTTCAGGTCTCTTCCAACCCTGGTGATACTGTGATATTGTGATACTGCGATAAAAGTTTTATATGTCCACACAATCTCATATAAAATTCCAAAGAAAAAAACACGTTTATCATTAATATATTTCTCTTTCACATGAAGGATCCTTCAATACAAACTGGTTTGGAGCTTGATCATAAGCCTAGTCAATCGTACAGTTACATCATTTTGTAGAAGAGTACAATGAAGCCAGAATAGTTAAGCAGACATTTTACTTGTTTCTGTTGTAGATGCTCACTGCAGCATCAGCAATTAAACACTGCTGATCAGTTCCAGCCACTGGGCACAGCACACATCTTTCAGTCTCCTTAGGTCTGAGTGATTACCTAACGCAGAAAAGCAAATCATGCATGTGAATAGGCAACCGGCTGTCCGGAGCCCAAGTGAAAAAAAAAAACAAAAAAATGTAGAGGATGAACAGAGAAGACTTAAACCTGAAATTCTCCAGGTACTAGGAACTGTGCTGCCTTTCCATCTAATGATAAACTTTACCTCTCTCAGAGGCAATCATTGAGGGCAACAAAACCATTGCTGCCTAAACTCAAACAGGTGTGTGTGTGTGTGTACCATGGTGGAGGGGCAATTTATGTGTATGCAGTAACATCACACACACACAGAGTATCACACAGTATCACACAGTATCACACAGTATCACCAGGGTTGGAAGAGACCTCAAAGATCATCAAGTCCAACCCACTACCACAGACCTCAAGACTAGACCATGGCACCAAGTGCCACGTCCAAATGTACCTTGAACACCTCCAGGAATGGTGACTCCACCACCTCCCTGGTCAGCCCATTCCAGTAACCAACATACTAATTTATGTAGAGCAGGATTATTGAGATGAGTAATTTATATCCTTGAGAACCTGATCCTTCACTCTTGCACAGTTCTGAAAAAAAAATTACTTCTTAAAAGTTCTTTTCTAGGAGGTTGTGGTGCTGTATTACTAGAGATAACAATATAAAAATAGAAAATAAATCATCCATGGCCCATTTCAGCTTAAGGGAAAAAAAAAAAAAAAAAAAAAAAAAAAAGGTGGCAGGAGTAAACCTGAATCTGAACATCTGAAATCTGAACACTAATTCCTGAAGCAGAAAATTCCCGAAGCAACATAAAAATTCATCAATATCTTCAGGAAAAAAAAAAAAAAAGCAGAAGTTATAATATCCTGATAAATAAATATCATAAATAAAATAAAATTAAAATGATCAAACAGACTCAAGGGAACATCGGATAATTTATGACTGATGAAGGTCTTGTTCACAGAATTTAAGCATTCATACTTAGACCCAAATATATTTTTTTCAGGTGGTATTCAAAGTGTTATTCCCTAAAATCTCCCAACTGAAGCATCACCTCCAAACACAATTCTACAGATGTTTTCACCTGAGGATGGCCTTTGTTAAGATATTCATACCTGCCAAGAAAAGCCTACCTCCTTTCAGAAAGATTCTTAGCTTCTATTTAAATGTCAAAAGAAGCCTACAAATCCAAACTGTTGCCAAACCCTGACTGTCTGTGTGACTGTCACAGAGATGCATGCTACATGCATACATACTGTTTGCATAATTTTTATGCATGTCAAATTCTGTCAAATTCACCTTAAAGAAATGTTGTATTTTAGAAGCAGCTACTTATGGTCTACATTAAAATAATCCTTACACTCTGTATGGGCAAATAATTAAGTGAGTTTGCTACCATCAGGAGAAATAAAGACACTTTGCACATGTCTCTTTCCCACATTTTAACATGTTCCAGTGTCTGCTGTCATAAAATGGCCTTATTAATCACATTTCATCTACCTTTATCAAAAATACAATTTGCTTTATTTCTACACAGGACTTTTTTTTTTTTTTTTTTTTTTTTTTTAATGTAGTTTTGGTCTAATTTCAGTCTAAGTTTTGGAGGGATTTTTTTTGTTGTTCAGAGGTGTTTCAGGGATTTATTCATTTGTTTGTTTGTTTTGGTTTGTTTTTTTGTTTTGAAAGATCACAGAATCACAGAATGTCAGGAACCGGAAGGGACCTCAAAATATCATCTAGTCCAATTCCCCTGCAGAGCAGGATCACCTATACTAGATCACACAGGAATGCATCCAAGAGGGTTTTTAGTATCTCCAGAGAGGGAGATTCCACAACCCGCCCTGGGCAGTCTGTTCCAGTGTTCTGTCACCCTCATCACCCTGTCACCAAGATCTCTTGGTTAGTTAACCACAGATTTTTAAAGATCAAATTAGTATACTCAGTGACATTGAAGGGCTTGATGTGCCACTGAGTATCACATATAAGGTCATAAAACTGGATATATTTCATCCTGTGTTAACAAATTTCCAGGCTGAAATCCATTGATACAGCATGTAAGTCTAAGCTTAATTGCCTCTGCCATAAGCAGAAAGGAGCTCCTTGAGTCCATCTAGTGGGCAAACAGTGTATTGGCTGCAAGAAGTACACTGACTGCATGAACCTCCTCTTTCTGTTCAATTGAGTTCAATAATGCTGTATTATTACTAGTTATTTCTAGATCCTGTGTTATTACCTGTATGAAGTTTCCATGACCGTGTAAAGAACTGATTATTACTAAAATCAGTGATCAGGGTGGCAAGAGTTCTGAATATTGAATATTAATAAACAATATTAAACTTTTGAAATAATATCTCACATTAATTACTCCTCCATAAGAGATACAGAAAGAATTCTTGAAATCTCCTTGATGCTGCCTTTGTCCCCTATATTGCTAGAATGGGCTACCCAGGGTGGTGGTAGAGTCACCGTCCCTGGAGATGTTCAAGGTGGGTTTGGACGTGGCATTTGGTGCCATGGTCTAGTCTTGAGGTCTGTGGTAATGGGTTGGACTTGATGATCTTTGAGGTCTCTTTCAACCTTGGTGATACTGTGATACTGTGTGATATTGCCATGCCTTATAAACTTTTTCATGCACTGTAAACACTGTATTCCCTGTTGCACTGTGGCCTTTGGAAAATGGATCTTTGTGGATGGTTGCAGATAAATGCATGTACCTTTACTTGTACCGAAGCTTTGTGCATTCTTCTGAGTAGTGCTATACAGAAAAAAACATGAGAATGTATTAATACTGAAGAATCACGAAGTATCTCACTGAAGAGATACTTACTGTCTCTCACACTGGAGCTGAATGGCATGCTTTTATCAGACTTTTTATCAGATGCATAGGACTAGGATGTGACTTTCTGTAAAATTTCTTCTCAAAGTGAATTGCTGAAAGACCATGAGCATATCCAGTTAGTAAACAGAATAATTGGAGACTTTTAAATCACTATTTCTTTCTAGTGAATCTTGCAAAAAACCCATGTTTTCATCAATTTCCATGAAGAGATGCAAACAGCTGCAGACCTGGTCTTTGGACAATCATAGGGACAGTAACTTCTACTTTTGAGATTCTCAGTGGCTCATATATTTAAAAAAAAAAAAATGGGCTAAATATCTAAATATCAGTAAGGTGTCGTCTACTTCATTTTTTTCTGTATTTTTCTTTTCAAATAGTGTTGCTGAATGATTTAAAATGCTAGACAGAAAATTATGTGGCTTGTAGGATTTCATAAAACATGTTCCTACTTGCTAAGAACATCTGTGAGAAAAAAAATTTCAACACCAGAATCATAACACAACCATCCAGAGCTGGAAGGACTGCAATCCTAATTCTACACTTCTATAATGTGTGGAAGAACTTTGTATAGTAGTTGAAACTTCCACTTGAAGCCCAGCTGGGAATTTGTACTTGTAGATTTTTTTAACTGTCAGTAAGTCTACTCCAAATAATCACTGCATATTAGCTTACATAATAATTGCATAAAGGGGAACTAATGCCATGTCCTACAGAATGTCTAAGAACTAAGTATGAATTCAGTATTATATAAAAAGTGGAGATTTTTTATTGTCTAGATCTGAACCTTAGAACAGACTGTTGTTACTTTGTCACAGGACTCTAAAGAAACTGACAAATGTAAGAGGGTGTGTTAAATTTTCATTATTAAAAAAACTATATTTAAAAGTAAATTAAAGTATAGTCTTTTTTTTTTTTTTTTTTTTAAATTTTTCCTCTTTAAATAAGTGATAACACATGACACTTCCATCTGGTTTGGCCAAGTCACATCAAATTATATTACAGAATATGTTTAACCTAATGCAGTGCAATGGAAGTGCAATATCTGCATAAAAAAATTAAAGGAATAATTTAAAAGAAGTGGAAGAAAGTAAGAAATATAATGATGGATATGCTTATTCCAAACATATCTCTGCTTTTTTGGTGATAGACAGAACCTCCTATATTCTCAGAGTCAGTAACAGGGACTTCTTCCCCAGCTAGTTACAAATAATATAAAAAAGGAGGACGACTTCATTGAAATGCCACTTACTTTTTCCTTGTAATGGGTCTTGACAAGAAAATGTTCATGCTGTGTGACTTTGAAAATGCCCTTTTCTGGCAGGCAGCCTTCCTACCAGTGCTACTGTTTGCTGGCTTTAAACAACAGGAACAGGGGCCAATTTAAAGTCCAGGAATGAACCAATTTGAGATGCACAGGCTCCCCATGAAGCAATTATTCCCTTGGATGGACATACTGTCTTCATTATTCCAAAAATTTTACAGGACTTTAATATTCAACCACTGATGTACGTTCTTTACACTGTCAGTAACATATGTGGTGTGATTGTCTAAAGAAGAAAGAACATTTCTGTCTCAGAACGCATACTGTGATATTCCAGCCCACAGGGATGGGAGTAGAGAAAACATACATATATACTAGGATTAAATGATGTCCTGTGGAGATGATCTGGACAGGTTTAAAAGAAAGGAAGAAAAGTTTTCAATACTCTTTGAATAGGATATTCTAAAGTTGTGAGTATATGCTTTATTCACCTCCTGTTCAAAATAAAAAGAATGATTCTGCTTTCATTGAAACATTTTTTGTATTTCCTACCCTCTTCACTAGCTGGTAGCTTCTGGGTTTTTTCAAGTTGTTGGATATCTCAGTACTTCTTTCTCAAGCAGTTTGTTTAAGTATGCTAGCAATTCTTGTTATCCTTCAAACAGATTAGTGTGGGTGATTAAAAAAAAAAATATTAACTATGGGAGAGCAATAGAGGACTGGGGGGGAAAAAAAGAAAGGGAAAAAACCCTAAAACTAAAGCAAAAACATCTTACATTTTATAAACCTGTAGAATTATTCTCTCAAATTTTTTTTTTAATTCACTTTATTGTAAATTTAGTCTTCTGATCAGTTAATTGGTTTCTTGTAGTAATACACACTCATCCTATAAAAGTGAGGATCAAGGAAATGGTTATTCAAACAATGGCCAGTACTAAACCAAACAGATCATGATGTTTTGTCTTTAATACTTATTTAGAATGCAACTTTCATGGGCTAAAACTGCAACAGTGCAAGTGTTTAAGTATAAACAATATTGGCCTCCTAAAACATAAGGTTTAAATGCATTAAGGAGAGTCCCTACCACCTTAACAGCTCTTATTTATCTTGTCTGCTGAGCACAGGTAAAATCATTGGAAGTATGCCACCCACCAGTACATTCTAAATCTATATCTTCCAAAACACTGGAAGAAATATTTTAACACCTTTTACATGCCTCCAAGGGGAAAAAAAAAAAAAAAATCAGGAGTCTGTGAATCCTCTCCTGTTCTTAAAGAATCACAATTTCTCAAGTTTTGCTATACTGTTTGGATTATAGTTTGACCTACTGTTTCTAGTACAGAAATAGGATGGACACTTGAGACTAAGTCAAAATGGGAATGCAAATGTGAATTACACCATAAAAATATTTTGGTTAGACAAAAGGCACGGTTTCCAGTGACTGCTATGCTAGACTCTACAGACACTTTAGCTAAACATAAGGAGAGAGGGAGAAACAGACATGCAGACAGACGATCTGCTAAGTCTGTGTGCTGGTTTGAGGCTAATTGGAATATTT
>VWZE01003551.1:10466-28039 GCA_013396675.1 Eubucco bourcierii
TGAAGTCCTTATGGCAGTCTTCAGCACTTAAAGGGGGCCTGCATTTTACTGAGGCTTACATTAAACTGAAATAATGCATGTTTAGACTAAATATAATGATTTTTTTACTGTGAGGGTGATGAGGCACTGGGACTGATTGCCCAAAGAAATTGTGGATGCCTCATCCCTGGGAGTGTCCAAGGTCAGATTGGACTGGGCATTTAGCAACCCCATAGCAGAGGAGTTGGAAGCAGAAGACCTTTAAGGTCCCTTCCAACCCAAACCATTTTTTGATTCTATGTAATACATAAACTTCATCCTTAGAAGTTTATTTGGAGAACTGTAATTGTATATTAAACCCCCCAAGCCCTGAAATGAAGAATGAATTTGTGTGCTGCCTCTAAACAAGGAAGAGCAGGTGATTTGTTTAGTGTAGATAAAGAGAGATTCTTGCCAAGTCCAAGCAGAAAATGTTGCAGGTCTGATTGTTTTCCTACCTACACTGTACATTCTGGTTTTATGCCATTCTCTCTTGGAGTGTGTAGTCTGTGTCAGGATGGTGCTTTCTTTAAGCAGGTCTTCTAGGGGTGATGCTAGAGATGATTCCTCCCAGTACAGCACAAGTGACTGTTCCAGATCCAGCCAAAATGACCTGTCCGATGTAAATGATCTTTGGTAAGCCCTGCTGCTGCTATTCCTCTGCCTGAAAGCTACGCTATCTGTGGGAAGCTTTGCCTTTCACCAGTCATTTCTGGCCTTACTTCTGCCAGCACAAGCTGTAAATGCCAAAAGTGCAGCATTTGTAGGCTGTACTCCAGAAACATTTTGCCTGAAGTGAATCTCTAGAACATCCTGTTAGGACTGTAGTAATTTTTCACAACTTCCCAGCAAAGGCTGCAACTTAAAATCATCATTTATGAGGTTATTTAAGGCTGGCCAGCTACATTCTGTTCAAAGTGCCACGTACAGCCGTCAAGCTGATCAAGTGTGATTTTGCAGCTGTGATCATGTGAATCTACTTTCAGTCACTTGAGCAACTAGCAGTTAGCAGTCCTCAGAGAAGGTTAACTTCACTCTTAGTCTCAATGCAAGTCTGCCCTGAAGAGGCAAACACTAGTAACTGTAACTAGGCAAATACAATTCTGTTCCCTGCCTTTCATTATCTTGGATTTAATCTGCAGGGTTTTCTGGTTAAAGCCTGAAGTTGGTTAGAGTTGTCAGTTATTATTAGGGAGGGACAATGTTACAGATTGCTAAGTTTAAGAGTAAATTTTTCAGATATGCCCAACTGAGTGAAGTGTCTGAATTCCAGTTTGGGGAGAGAGTTGACTTTCAGTGAGGTTATTGCTTTTTCGCTTCACGAGTTCAATGAACAATGAGAGAGACTGAACTTACTGCTTAGTGGTTATTACTGTGTGGTCATTCCCCAGGTAAACATTTGTAGACCACACTAACATGAGATCTTTTGGTTGCATTACTTCACACTTAATACACCCTAAGAGACATACAGAGAAGTAGTAGATTGTATTAAGATTATTTTTATCTTTGTTTATCATTGTAACTTTGCCATGAAGACAATCTCAGAGGCTCATCAGTACATAGGAACCAGTTTCACAAAGCAATTATGGGTTTGGATGATGCAGCTAAGCATGTCTTATAAATACTGCTATCTGCATTAATAGGCATTGGAGAGTTTGACCTGTGGTAATTAGATTGTGTGATCTTTCAAATCAAGGACAAGGCTTTTAGGGCACTCAAGTGCTTTAGAGAATGGTGCTTTTTGATGTTTATCTCGTACACCAGATACTTTCTGGCATTTAATAGGGAATTTTTTTTACTACATGTGTGACTGCACCTGAATAAAGCAATCTAGATGTTCCTTCCTAACTGTTCTTCTTTTTTCTTACTTCCTTTCTAGTAGAAAGTGGTAATCAGAATAGCAGACCTCTGCCTGGTGGGAGCTGTTTTGTACAGCTTTAAGTAGTACTAAGCTTTGAAATGCTGACAGGCCTTGCATAAACCATGATGTGATTTTTCTTGCCTTCTAGCAAGACAAGATCATGATGCTTTGAATCATGTTCTTGTATAGTGTAATTAAACTTTGAAAAAAAAATCTATCACATAGTTTCTAAATTCCATTTCTATGGGGTTTGTAGTGCCAAGCTGATCCCACGGTTCTCTGCTGCAGAAGCTTTCAAGTACGTTGAACCAATGCGATAGGAAAATGGATCATTGTTTGTGACTGAAGAAAACATGAAAATTAAAACTGCAGTGGCGGAGTGAAGGCAAAAAAAATAAACTAATGCAATTTCCTAGACTTCTCAACTTCAATTTTTACATAGTTGTTATCCTCCTGAAGTTCTGCAGGTGATAAAACTGTGCTGAACTTTTTGTTGTGGCTTTTTTGGGTATCGTCTCGGAATGTTTTATGGTTGGGTTTAGTTTTTTTGTTTTGTTTTTTTTTCCCCTGTTTTTTTTTGTTTGGGCTTTTTTTTTTTTTTGTTTGTTCGTTTTTTTTAACCTTTCCCAAACATACATTTACACTTTGAAGTGATTGCTAGAGTATATCCTTTGCTAATGCTCCACTAAAATATATTTCTAATGTACTCAAATCACTGAAAAATATAGGAGCCATGGACACAAGGCTTGCCAGATACAGTTTTCTGTTAGTAGTGAATATTGGAATGTTTTCAGATTAAGGGAGGTTTTTTCCACCTCTACTCTGCCTGGTAAGATCCCATCTTGAGTACTGCCTTCAGTTTTGGGCTCCCCAGTTTAAGAGGGACAGGGATCTGATCAAGAGAGTCCAAGGGAGGGCTGTAAGGATGATTAGGGGACAGGAACAGTGCCTGATGAGAAGAGGCTCAGGGACTGGGGCTTTTTGGTCTGGAAAAGAGAAGACTGAGAAGGGATTTAATCAGTGTTTATAAATGTCTGAGGGCTGGGGGTCAGGAGGGGAGGGACAGGCTCTGCTCACTTGCTCCCTGGGATAGGACGAGGAGCAATGGATGGAAGCTGCAGCACAGGAGGTTCCAACTCAACACAAGGGGGAACTTCTTTACTGTAAGGGTCCCAGAGCACTGGAACAGGTTCCCCAGAGGGTTGTGGAGTCTTCTCTGGAAACTTTCAAGGCCTGTCTTGTTGCGTTTCTCTGTGACTTGAGCTTTGTCTGGTCCTGCTCTGACAGGGGGGTTGGACTGGATGATCTCTTTGGGTCTCTTCCAACCCCTAACATCCTGTGATCCTCTGTCGAGTGGTGACAACTGTCAGTTATGTTCACCTTGTTGAAAATAGGATGTTGCAAGCAGAATAAGCCTGGAAGATAGTATGAAAGCAATATTGTCAATAAAAGTAATCATTGATGGTGGTTATAAGCAGATGAGAGTTGCATGTGAAACAGATTGCACAGAGAACTGTGCTCTACTTCTGTAACAGCTGATGTCAGTTGATAGATAATTAATGGCTTTAATGACTAATTGCATGCTTCCTTTAAAATTGACATGGGAAGTCTGTGTAGTTCACGGCATCATCACAGAGGCTTCTTTTGCATAGCAGCTTCTGTTTTATTCCTAGGTGTATATATACAGATCATTAAATTCCTACTAGTGGTGCAAATATTTGTGTTAAGTTCAAAATCCTGAATGACCAAGCAAATTTCATAGTTGGAAGTCATCTTCCACAGGCATTTGGCTGTATGACTAATAGAATTACATATGCATAAAATTGCTTTTAGTGTAGAAGCCAAAATGCAGAATAATAGCTTGTCAAACTGTCATTTGCAAGTGAGATCATAGATTTCCTAGTCCAAATTAGGTTGTGTTCTTTTTCTTTGTGTAGGGTCACATTCTAATAACCATATTGTGCATTAAACCCTGTGATTATCTGAACACTTGACAGATGGTAGGATGTTAATTTCGATGTAAGAGACAGTGATGCCTGTGTAGTAATGGTATTCAACCAAATATGAAATGTCACAATCCACTTTTTTTTTGTTATGGTTTTACTTGAGTGATTTCAGCAAGGTGTTTCTAACAGAGTAATGTTATTTGTTTGTTTTTTTTTTTCATGGCTAAACATATGCTTCATTTAATAGTGTTAACAGGTTTTTGAGTTGTAAATCTTTTTATGTTGAGAGATGTTTACGTGTTGGTCTAGAGTACAAGAAAATTGCAGAGTACAGTGAAAAGGGAAGAAGTTATTAATTTGTTATTCAAAAGTTTTAAAGATGTATATTACTCAATTCTAAGGAAAATGAGAGTAGTTTTTGGATCACTTTAAGAATTAGTATGACACTGATTGATTTGGGTTTTTTTCTGAACTGGTGATTGCTCAGGATTAGAAGTTTAGAGAAGCGCTTGAAAAAATTCTGGACGTGCTTCGTTTGCAGAAACATCGAATTCTAGTACTGGTAACACTTTAAACACTGAAACAGCACAACTCCTGAAATAACTTTCTGAAGCTGAAGTGCAAATAGCCAGAGGAAGTACCCAACACAATGGTTTGCTTTAACAGTGCTATTTTCAGAAAATCCTTTCTACCTTTTACTTCTTGCTGAGAAATTCCTTGTTCCTTTCAGATTGCTGAACTCCCTCTGCTTATGTGCAAGTGCACAGGATAAGCTTATTTGTTAAAGAGTTGAAGGCTCAAAAGAAAACAAATTTTAAAACTTTGAGTTGAAAAACTTTTTAGGAGACCAAGTCCCCCAAATACTTGGATTTTAAACAAAGTTATTAGGGTTTGTTTTTAGGTTTTGTTTTTTAATTAATACTGGGGAAACAAAAAAAAAAAAAGTTTGGCAAGTATTTAATTTACTTGAAACACAATCCAACAGGAGAGAGCTGAAGTTGAAACTCCCAGCAGTCCTAATGTAATTTTGCAGTTTGGTTGTCTTTGGCTGACAGATTATTATTATGCATTTATAATTGATCACTGCTATACTTAAGTATTCAGTAAGNAACTTTTTAGGAGAACAAGTCCCCCAAATACTTGGCTTTTAAACAAAGTTAGTAGGTTGTTTTTGTGTTTTTTTTAATTAATACTGGGGAAACAAAAAAAAAATAGTTTGGCAAGTATTTAATTTACTTGAAACACAATCCAACAGGAGAGAGCTGAAGTTGAAAAACTTTTTAGGAGAACAAGTCCCCCAAATACTTGGCTTTTAAACAAAGTTAGTAGGTTGTTTTTGTGTTTTTTTTAATTAATACTGGGGAAACAAAAAAAAAATAGTTTGGCAAGTATTTAATTTACTTGAAACACAATCCAACAGGAGAGAGCTGAAGTTGAAACTCCCAGCAGTCCTAATGTAATTTTGCAGTTTGGTTGTCTTTGGCTGACAGATTATTATTATGCATTTATAATTGATCACTGCTATACTTAAGTATTCAGTAAGTCTTGACTTAGAGAAATAAGTTATTTAATAATGTTCCTTAATCACTAACAAAATTAGTTTACTGTAAACTGTGTTTCAGTAGACCAAGAAAGGAGTCATCAAACCCTAAAGAATGGTAATTACTTTGCTTGTATTTCTAAGAGTCACAGTATTATGTTGTCATTTTCAGAGTGTGTGTGTGAAGTCTTAAAGGCTGTGAATTGGCACTTGAGGGACAGAAGCTGCAAAGATAATTTTTATTGAGTATATGAGTAGCAGGAACTTTTTTTTGTTAGCTTCCAAACTTGGGGGAAGAAGTTTGTTATCAGTGTAGTTAATATGCATTATGTAAACACTTACTATAAAACCATAAGCTCTGAAGTGTAAGGTTCTTTAGGAAGAAGAATGTGCAGGAGTTTAATAAGCAAAACCTGTTGCAGTTCTGTTACAAGATTTGGTGCTTTTGTCTAAAGGTTCTAACCTCTTGCACGTCCTGAGGATATGTTCAGTCGTGAACACTTGTGACATTTGGAAAGGACTGCAGAAAAGTGTTGTATATGATGGTCTCTATGTTATGTTCAAATGATATTTCATGTAACCTTTTGAAATACATAGCAGAACATTGGGTTTTTTTTTTTTCTATTTTGACAATGTTCCAAGTGTGAACTGCCAAGGAGAGACTTTTAAGTCACAACCTTGCTGCAACCATCAGTTTTTCTGGAGTTTTGCCTGCCATTTCCTATAACAGTCCCATTATTCTGTATTTCAAATAGAAAATATAATTGCTAAGATGGGCTTTCACAGTACTGACCAAAAACCTACTGGGCCCTGCCTGTCAAACTGAGCTGCTGCTTAGTATTTCTTTGTAGAAAATGTATTCCTTAACTTTGGAGCAGAGTAGTGCCTGCTGCTTCTCTGGTAATTTATTAATTGATTTGGAGTCTGCATGATTTGGTTTTAAGTTGTTGGCCCATGGTCAAACAATTGTTTGTATATCTGCTGTCTCTGGATAAAAATCTTCAGTTAGACACCAGTGACTTCTTACCAAAATAACTGATGGTTTTGTGGCCTCCATTACTTATTCTTGGGTTTTCTGTTATGCACAAGGGATTGAAGCACAAGCAGAAAAATGGTTGCTAGAAGACATCACAAAAGTGCATGAAATTGTTCCATCAATTTGGATAGTTGCATTCTATAGCTCATTTAAAATATGATAAAGAGAACTTTCTCAAAAGCATTAAGAAAAGAGAAGGCCCACTGTAGGATGAAGGATAACTGAGAAATGCATTAGCTGGAGCCTTAAAGACTTTGTGGTAACAATGTTCTTTTTAAGACTGGAAATGTAAATGTTCTGCTTGTCCTTAGAATTACTGCATCTGGTTTGGGAGTTTTTGGTACCTATTTTCTGCAAGACTGAATACATTCAGGAGCTTTAACTAAAGCATACCAGAGTAGTCATAAGATGAGGCATGGTAATATTGTTGCTTTTAATTTGATTAACTTATTTGTCTATATACAAGCAACAAGGTATTGCCATGAGGGATAGTGTGGTTTGAAGCTGAAATTTTGCTGGATGGAAGTGTTATCAGAAGATTCAAACTTTGTTTGACAGAGGGCAAAAGATAAGTTCCCATGGAGTCTCCTTCTGAAAAGAAAAACTTGAACAATCTTTCTTTTTCTTTTTTTTTCATTTAAATAATGAATCATTCTGGATGCACTCTTCTTTATACAAAACCATCTTCCATTAAATTAGCTTCAGTAAGGATGTCAAATGAAGTCCTAAAAATGCACTGAATGACCCACATGCAATATTTATACTAGCAGGTGTTTAAAGGATGAAAAAAAATTTAAACATAGCTAGTGGCCTCCAGGGTTTTTTTTTCCCAGACCCTAAATGTGTTGGTGATTTCAAATGCTCAATGAAACACTAATGTTGTTAAAATATAACCTGTTATGCAGCAGCAGATTGTAGTTAGATAAGGGAGTTTAAAAATCTTTGTTCTTACTGGAAATAAAAGAAGCAGCCAAACTGAAAATAAGTGCAGGCATGAATGACTTTAGAGACAAAAGAGCATGTTTTAATTGGAGAGCAAGCAGCCTAAAAGGAATAAAGTAGGTGTGTTTGAGGTGGGGGTGGATCTTCGACCTACTACTCAATTTCAGCTTTTGCAGAGTTTTATGTGATGTAAACAGATTTCCTTTTGAGATAGCTGAGTGCTCAAAGTCCAAGTGTGTGTGAAGGTTTGGGAGTTACCCCCCCACCCCCCCCACTTTGTAAAATGACCCAAACTAGAACTCAGCCAGCTGGAAGTTAAATGATGAAGCTCTATTTACAGCTTTGCACAAAGTACAGCAGATATTTACACTATATATACAATATTTACAGAAATATACAAGTTAAAGGTAATACAGAAACACAACTCCCCTCCCAGAAATCANACAGCAAGAGCCTGAGAGAGACTGATTTATCAATTGTTTTGGTTATTGTTCCCAAACAATTCTCCAGCAAGCCTATGAGTGAAGTAGACATCATGATGTTTTCCTTTCACAGCCTATAGTGTAATTTTGTCTATTAAAATATTCCAATTAGCCTCAAACCAGCACAGTGTGCTTCCAAGAATTTGGCAACTGTTGAACCTGAAAGAAAGAATGTTGAGCCTTGTAATACTTGCTGCATCTTCTCAAAATTCCCGTTCTTCCTGAATACCTTTAACATGTTGTGATGCCTGCTGCTTACCGCATCCATTTGGGTTTCGCTTCTAACCTCATAGTTCTTGGCATGAATTACTCCCTGATGGACTCTTTTCTTGAAGGCAGGTAACAATTATTGGCCTACACAGTATATAAAAATAAGGTACAGTGAAGAGTTTTAATATTTGCACTGGAGCTACACTGGAAATTAGCTTTACAGCTTTGTAGTCAGAGCTAGGTTCTGAATTGAGAAGAATGCTAGTGCACTGGCAGACTCTGAGGAGCCCTTCAAAGTTAATTGCACTGTACATAGTTGCAGCTGACTAGGATCTGATGATCTCTGTAAATGCAGACTAATAAATTCTGTGCATGCTTGGAGGAAAAGACATGTAATATTGTAGCAGTTTTCTGTTGTTCGGCTTGTGATTTTTATGTGGTGCAGGTTATGTTTTGATTGTACTTCAGGTCTCTCAAATACTACTTACAAACTGACATTTTACTTGACAGTGGGGTGTGTTTTCAAATACCCAATGATGTTCCAAAGTCCTGTTTGAAATATTAAGCTTCTTTGTTTTTCTGTAGTATACCCATTTAAGGATTCCAGAGTATTTCATAGGCATTAATGAATTAAGTGTTAGTGTAAGGTAGGTATTATTCCAATTTCACAGATTCTGGGGAAGTTAATTGGCTTGCCCAGAGTCACTAAGTGATCTGTGATGAACTGATTTCTATTTAAAAATGCCTGGATTTGCAGTCTCACACTTGAACCATTAGGCTGTGTTTCCAAAATAATTTTTTGTGGCTGATAAGAATGTTTGCCTCTTGGTCAGTCGTAGTCATCTTTGTACATGTGCACAATGGAGTCGAAGTGCTGGCACCAGTGCTATTTAACATCTTTGTCAGTGACATGGACAGAGGAATCAGTGCACCCTCAGCAGGTTTGCAGATGACACCAAGCTGTGTGGCACAGTTGACTTGCTAGAGGGCAAGGATCCATCCAGAGGGAGATGGACAGGCTGGAGAGATGTGCTCAGGCCAACCTCATGAAATTCAGCAAGGCCAAGTGTGAGGTCCTGCACCTGGGTAGGCACAATCCCAAGCAGTCCCAAGCACAACTCCAGACTGGGTGGTGAATGGCTGAGAGCACCTCTGAGGAAAAGGACCTGGGGATCTGGGGTGATGAAAAGCTCAACATGAGCCTGCAGGGTGTGCATGCAGCCCAGACAGTAACCGAGTGCTGGGCTGCATCAAGAGCAGTGTGGGCAGCAGGGCAAGGGAGGGGATTGTGCCCCATTGCTCTCGTCAGACCCCACCTGGAGTCCTGTGTGCAGTTCTGGAAAATGCAGCACAAGAAGAACATTGAACTGTTGGAGCAGATCCAGAGGAGGGGACACAAAGATGCTCAGAGGGCTGCAGCAGCTCTACTGTGAGGACAGACTGAGAGAGTTGGGGCTCTGCAGCCTGGAGAAGAGAAGGCTTCCAGGACACCTTACAGTAGCCTTCCAGTATCTGAAGGGGACCTACGGGAAGGCTGGGGACGGACTATTGACAAGGTCTTGCAATACCAGGACAAGGGGCAATGGGTTTGAAGTGGCAGAGGGGAGATTTAGACTGGATGTTAGGAGGAAGTTGTTTGCAGTGAGGGTGGTGAGACACTGGCACAGGTTGCCCAGGGAGGTTGTGGCTGCTCCCTGCCTGGAGGTGTTCAGGGCCAGGTTGGAGGAGGCCTTGATTGACTCTGTACTAGTGGGAGGTGTCCCTGCCTGTGGCAGGGTGTTGGAGCTAGGTGATCTTTGAGGTCCCTTCCAACCTTACCATTCTGTGATTCTAAATCAGTTTTATTTTATGTAGGTTGTTCTGCAGAGTTTGAGTTTGGACATCTGAATGGAGTCGCATTTGAGCTGGTTTTAGTCTAAAAGAAACTTATATGACTAGAAAACAGTCTTAATGCTATGTTGTTGATGTGCAAATTTGTACTGGCTTATGTCAAAGCATAAATTTTTAAACCCTTCCAGTTTGGCCTGGGTGTTTAAGAAACTTTCTCATTTCACTTGAGTTTAACACAAGTAATACATTAGTAGAAAAGTGAGAGGAAAAGACATTTGTCAGATAATTTTCAATGCCATTCAGTCATTTGTCTTGTTGGTTTCTAATTAAAAAAAAAAATGTAAAAAATAGTTTCCTGTAAAATGGTTTCACTGTCATTAATGAAAGATAAAACTTTGGCTGGAGAAACTTATTAGTAAAATTTTATTCCTGGGAGAATCCATCTTTGTAGTTTTTCTGGCTTGATAGGAAAGAAAGTAATTTAAGAGAGAACACTTTTTTGTTTGATTTATAGCCCTGTTTCCCCTGCTCTTGCACCCAGGTATGCAGATCTGGTAGTAAAAGTGATGATACTTAAGTCTTAACAAACCTGCAGCTTCTTCAGACTCCTTCTCTTGGTTCTTTATGTATCTTTTGACAGGTCATTTGAAGTGATTTTAATACAGTTTCTGGATTTGCAGTATCAGCTTAATACTAGTGAAAGTCTGAAATCTGTTCTGATCAGGAAAGTAATTTTTATTATAGAAGTGTTAGAAGCTTTTCAAAATAGAATAACCTTTATTTCAAACTTTAGATTCCATCTAATAGATCTCACTTAAATGCAGTCTTGTTTAATGTATGAGCCTGGAATTCATCACTCATTCTGTTAATTAGCAGCACTTGACTTTATGGATCAAAATGCCTGATTTAAAAACTGTTATTTGTTTACAGGTTAAAAAAAATAATTAAAAATTTAGGGCATAAAAGTATTTGAAATGCTGTATAAATTTCTTGTTTTGAGTGCTAATTACAGTATCACCAAGGTTGGAAGAGACCTCAAAGATTATCAAGTCCAACCCATTACCACAGACCTCAAGACCAGACCATGGCACCAAGTGCCACGTCCAAACCTGCCTTGAACACCTCCAGGGATGCTGACTCCACCTGGGCAGCCCATTCCAGCAGTCAATGACTCTCTCAGGCAACAACTTTCTCCTCACCTCCAGCCTAAACTTCCCCTGGCACAGCTTGAGACTGCGTCCTCTTGTTCTGCTGCTGCTTGCCTGAGAGAAGAAAGCAACCTCCCCCTGGCTACAACCACCCTTCAGGTAGTTACAGACAGCAAGAAGGTCTCCCCTGAGCCTCCTCTTCTCCAGGCTAACCAATCCCAGCTCCCTCAGCCTCTCTCCATAGGGCTGTGCTTGAGGCCTCTCCCCAGCCTCGTTGCCCTTCTCTGGACACGCTCAAGCACCTCAATGTCCTTCTTAAATTGAGGTACCCAGAACTGGACACAGTACTCAAGGTGTGGTCTAAGCAGTGCAGAGTACAGGGGGAGAAAACCAATAATGCAAGTCCTGTGTGGGCCATAGAACTGTGACACAATGCAATTTTAAATTTTTTTCTTTGAACATTTCTGTTTTGGAGGTAGTGCAAGAAGTGCATAAGTGAGTGCTAAAGTTTTAAGTAGAGAAATCATGTGATGTGGTATTTTCACCTAATTTAAACTGCAATTTACAACTTCAAATGCAGTACATTTCTGACAGCCAGGTTAATGTGTTCAGTACATTTGCCTTGTGAAGAAATAAGGAGACCAATGAATCTTTCAATACATTCTCCTCCTTGTCTCTCCTTCCCTGTACCTTGTTTTTTGTTGAAGGCAAGCATCTATATGTATCTCACCAACTCTCTGCTCTTTTTCCTAGATTTCTTTCTCTGTTTTTGTCCAAGCAATGAAAAAGTTTCTGTGATGGTTTGGGAGTTCCCCAACCCCACACACTTTGTAAAATTGTCCAGGCTAAGCTTGGTGGGCTGGAAATGAAGATATGAAACTCTGTTTACAGCTCAGCACTATGTACAAGCAGAGATATACACTATAGGTAGGAGTAGTTACAGAGATATACAAGTGAAAGGTAATACAGAAACACAACTCCCCTCCCAGAAATCAGAGACCCCAGGAGGGGCTCCCATACACCCTTCCACCTTCTCTTTACCCCAGGGTTTGCCTTATGCACAAGGTGAGTTGGGAGGATGGGCCAGGGGAGTTAGAAGAAAAGTGGTTAGTGAGGTTACTCAGCAGAGAGGAGAAAAGCCAGAAGCTGCTAGACCGAGATGCTGTGCCCCAGAGACTGACTTATCTATATTTTGAGTACTTAAACATCTCAGCAAGCCTATGAGTGAAGTAGACATCACCATTGTTTTCCTTTCACAACCTATATTGTAATTTTCTCTATTAAAATATTCCAATTAGCCTCAAACCAGCACAGTTTCTAAAACTATACTAGTCTAGTTAGTGGACTTAAAACCTGTCTCTTGTTTCTAATTTTTATAATGGCATTATGGTGTGTAAATGAAATACAACAATATAAGATACTAACAAAGAAAACCAGTTTGGTTTAATAAATGTTCCTCCAAAATATAAGTCAGTCGTTGCATAGAATTATTTGGAGACTCAGAACAGGCACAGCTGTAGTGTGGCTGTTGTTAAAGTTGAGATATGTTCAGTCATGTATTCCTTAAGTTAGAAATTTTCTGTATTTCCTTCTCTTTTCTCTCTGTATTGTGTGAAAAATGACTTTGTTCAGAAGTGGATTGAGTAGGAGATGTTTTGCTGCCATTCAGGCTTCTGAGAGTAGACTGGATAGTTCTGTTACACAAGTGTGAAACTAATCATAGAATCAAAGGTTGGAAGGAACCTCAAGGATCATCTAGTTCCAACCCCCTGCCATAGGCAGGGACACCTCCCACTAGTACAGGTCACTCAAGGCCTCATCCAACCTGGCCTTGAACACCTCCAGGCAGGGAGCAGCCACAACCTCTCTGGGCAACCTGTGCCAGTGTCTCACCACCCTCACTGCAAACAACTTCTTCCTAACATCCAGTCTCAATCTCCCCTCTGCCAATTCAAACCCATTGCCCCTTGTCCTGGCATTGCAAAACCTTGTAAATAGTCTCTCCCCAACCTTCCTGTAGGCCCCCTTCTGATACTGGAAGGCTACTCTAAGGTCTGCTAATAGCAAGTAAAATCTTCCTGTCTTCATCAGGCTGTTCTTTTGAACAACCTATGATTGCTGCTTGAGGCATGGAACCACAATGAGGAGTAACTGTATGTAAATACAAATTTCTTAGTCAATTCATAAATCTCAAGAAAATGTTGCAGACAAACCCAGAGTGGCAGTCAAAGGTGTACTCTGACATTTGTCCAATTATATTTTTACTGTAAAAAATTAAAAAAAAATAAAAGTTTTATACTTCATCAGAGTATTTAAACTTGTCCTGTAGGTAGTCTTGGTCACATACTGCATTCACAAACTTACATTTGGGCCTCTTTTGGTATATGTGGCCACTTTGGCAAGGGGACTTAGAGGTTTCATTTGAACTTGAAAAGCTAAATGGAGCAGCAAGAATGTTCACATTTTTCCCTGACTTGCTTTGTGCATAATACATTGCAGAAATCAACAGTATAGGAGGCTGAATATGGTCCTACCTGATTCAAACGTGGAAAACAATTAAATTGTAGCAAAAGGTTTGTGGATTTTTGTATCCTCTACCTTTTTTTTTTTTCCCCTGTAAGAAATTCTTCCAGATTTTCCAAGTTATGGGTGACTACATTTGCTATTTCAGAGAAAGGTGACTTTCTAAAGTGAGTTGTGAGATATACTTGAAAAGGCTTCTACATATTCTAAGAATGAAACAAATTTAAGAATTTTAAACTTGAATTTAACTTGAAAATTGAGGTTATTTAGCACCCAGACTCCAGTGACGTCTTTTTCACTGGCTTGTTTTTCTGAAGATGGGGTACAAATATTTGAACTTACAGTAAATTCCAGTATCTGAAGGGAGCCTACAGGAAGGCTGGGGAGGGACTACTGACAAGATCTTGTAATGCCAGGACAAGGGGCAATGGGTTTAAACAGGCAGAGGGGAGATTTAGACTGGATGTTAGGAGGAAGTTCTTTCCAGTGAGGGTGGTGAGGCACTGGCACAGGTTGCCCAGGGAGGTTGTGGCTGCTCCCTCCCTGGATGTGTTCAACGCCAGGCTGGATGAGGCCTTGAGTGAGCTGTACTAGTGGGAGGTGTCCCTGCCTATGGCAGGGGGTTGGAACTAGATGATCCTTGAGGTGCCTTCCAACCTTACCATTCTATGATTCTAACTCCATGAAGATGTTGGGTTTTTTGTTAATAGTGATGTCTTTCGTTCCTAAAAGTGATGCTAATCATAAATGAAACCCCCTTGTAACTATTATAACAAAGATGTGCTTTAATGTTGGCTCATAGCAGCTATTACTGCCTCTGCATAGTAGCCTTCAGAGTGGAATGCCTCACCTGTATTATGTGTGAATCTTTGCAAGAGTGGAGCTGTAGCAGTTTATTAAATGCAAAATGCAAAACTTTTATAGTTCTATACTTAAGATTTTTGTAAACCAATCTATAACTTCATTGTGGCTCTGGAAATTGAGTTTTATGATAAGTGGTGTGAACAATGAGAATTTCTAAGTCTTCTCGAGGAGATAAAATAAATTGGGCTTGTGCTAGGGCTGAGTAATCTGATTTACTGTTTGGGCTCAATAATATGATTTACTGTTTGTGTTTTGGTTGTGGTGGTTGGTTGTTTTGCAGTTGTTTGTTTGTTTTAACTGAGATGGGTGTATCCTTGCACAGCCTTTAATTTGAGAACGTTTGTTTAATAAGGATCTTGTATTGCTTGCTGATTTTTCTCTCCCTGTAAGGAAAAAGCTTGTTTACCTACAGGGTCTTGGTAAAAGGCAGTAACTGTGTTTATCCCATCGTTCTTACTTTGCCATATGCCTGTTTTGGTACTCTCATCTATCATGTCACATTTCTGATCAAGACTTGAACGTTTTATCCTCCTTCTAGGCACATACCCTAGCCCAGTGAGTTGACTAATTGTCCTTGGCTCCCTTCTTATTCAGAAGGGGGTGGGGGAGGGGAGAAGCTGATGCAATGTGTGACTTAGAGCATCTCCACAAGCTAAGTCTCTGCTGCCTTCAGATGGCACCTAAGAAGCTGAAAATGTAACTATGCATGACTAAAGCTACACAGACTGCTGACATCCTTCAATGTCACAAAGTTGATTTTTTTGCTAGAAAGCAAGGTACATGATTTTTTGTTTTAAGACCTGGCTGAAATTATAGAGGCTTTTATACCAAGTCAGTACTACCTTTGTAAAATACTTTTTTGCTAGTTAGAGAAACTGCTTATAGACTTTGGTCTTTTGAGTTCATTTGTGCCCAGATTTGCAGCAGGTCTCAACTTAATGTGTGTTTTCACATAGTAGGCATGGTGTCAAACTTTGCATAACTGAGAAGGTCAGAAATTTGTGATTTGGGCTTGAGTTCTGGCAGTTCAGAGAGCATTTGCTCTCCTGGTATTAAGTTATGCATATAAGGAGGTAAAGTTCATAACGATGATCAGTGTTGTAGAATATAAAAAAAAGGTTAAGAATTACTCCCCAGAGATGCTTGGACTTGTTCTGAATATGGTGGGTTGGCTTTTTTTTTTTTTAGCATGACTCTATCTTTAGAGGTCATAGCAGGGACAAATTGGAGACATGTGAACTGAAGTAATTTCACTTACGCATCTGAATAGCTATGTGTTAATATACGTAGTGGTCTATAGTTCAGCTTCTAACCTGGTAGTGTTGAAGTATGTTAGCCTTTTGAGAGACTGGCTTTGAAGTAGCAGTGGGGTTTGTGAATACTTACAAGTACTTAGAAGAAATACTTAGAAGAGAATACTTAGAAGCAAGTTTGCTGGTAACACCAAACTGGGAGGCTTGGGTGATAAAACTGAAGGCTGTGTGGCCATTTAGTGAGACTTAGACTGGAGAGCTGGGCACAGAGGAACCAAATGAGGTTCAACAAAGACAAGTGCAGAGTCCTGCACCTGGGGAGGAATAATAAACTGCACCAGGACAGGCTGGGAGGTGATCTGCTGGGGAGCAGCCCTGTGGAGAGGGACTTGGGAGTCCTGGTGGAGAACAAATTGTCCATGGCACAGCAATGTGCCCTGGTGGCCAAGAAGGCCAATGGGATCTTGGGGTGTCTTAAGAAGAGTGTGTCCTGCAGATCAAGGGAGGTTCTGCTCTGCCTTTGCTCTCTCCTGGTGAGACCTCATCTTGAGTACCGCATTCAGTTTTTGACTCCCCAGTTTGAGAGGAACAGGGATCTGCTGGAGAGGGTTCAGTGGAGGGCTGTGAGAATGATGAGGGGACTGGAACACTGCCTGCTGTGGAGAGGCTGAGGGACCTGGGGCTGTTTAGAGAAGAGAAGACTGAGAGGGGATTTAATCAGTGTGTGTAAATATCTGAGGGCTGGGGGTCAGGAGGGGAGGGACAGGCTCTGCTCACTTGCTCCCTGGGATAGGACAAGGAGCAATGGATGGAAGCTGCAGCACAGGAGATTCCAGCTCAACACAAGGGGGAACTTCTTTACTGTAAGGGTCACAGAACACTCCCCCAGAGTGCTCCCCAGAGAGGTTGTGGAGTCTCCTTCTTTGGAGACTTTCAAAGCCCATCTAGTTGTGTTCCTCTGTGATGTGAGCTAGATTGTCTTGTCCTGCTGTGGCAGGGGGGTTGGACTTGATGATCTCTTTGAGTCCCAACCCCTGACATTCTGTGAGAAGTCTCTGAGGAGGCCTTTAAAGTGCCCTTTCAGTACCTGAAGGGGGCCTACAAGAAGGCTGGAGAAGGACTATTTACAAAGACCTTTAGTAATAGGATGTGGGACAATGGTTTGAGTATTTAAGAGTAGAACAGCTTTAAATTGGATGTTAGGAGCAAGTTCGTTACCATGAGGTTAGTCTAACACTGAAATGTGATGTCTAGGGAGGTTGTTGAGGCCCCATCACTGGAGAATTGAAGGTCAGACTCTAAGCAACCTCATCTAATGGAGGATGTCCATGCTCACAGTAGAGAGGTTGGACTAGATGACCTTTGGAGGTCCCTTCCAACNTCTAGTTGTGTTCCTCTGTGATGTGAGCTAGATTGTCTTGTCCTGCTGTGGCAGGGGGGTTGGACTTGATGATCTCTTTGAGTCCCAACCCCTGACATTCTGTGAGAAGTCTCTGAGGAGGCCTTTAAAGTGCCCTTTCAGTACCTGAAGGGGGCCTACAAGAAGGCTGGAGAAGGACTATTTACAAAGACCTTTAGTAATAGGATGTGGGACAATGGTTTGAGTATTTAAGAGTAGAACAGCTTTAAATTGGATGTTAGGAGCAAGTTCGTTACCATGAGGTTAGTCTAACACTGAAATGTGATGTCTAGGGAGGTTGTTGAGGCCCCATCACTGGAGAATTGAAGGTCAGACTCTAAGCAACCTCATCTAATGGAGGATGTCCATGCTCACAGTAGAGAGGTTGGACTAGATGACCTTTGGAGGTCCCTTCCAACCCAACCACTCTATGATTCTGTAGCAAGACAACACTGCTGTTGGGCTGCCTTTTGTGTACACAGGGTTTTTTTTGTTTGTTTGGTTTTTTTTTTTTTTTTTTT
>VWZE01003553.1:0-12647 GCA_013396675.1 Eubucco bourcierii
ACCATCCAGACTATGCTGATCCTTCTCTCTCTGACCATCCAGACCATGCTGATCCTTCTCTCTCTGACCATCCAGACCACCTTTCTGAGCTGTACCCTACACCAAGGGGCTATCAGGGAGTCATTTCCCCATGACTTAAGTGACTAACAATGTCAGGCTAATTAATAAGCATTGGAAGTGTAAACAATTGTGTCAAAGGGAATTTAATTATTGGCAATATAATACGATTGTGATTAATACAATTAGGTCCTCTAATTGCATTAGGAAAACCCAAAAGTAGCTCCAGGTCACTAATTTGATTGCAATTTCCAGCTAAATGAGCTCCAGCCCTTCCCACCTCCCTGTCAGGGTGGGATGTGGGCATGAGCTGCTGGCACCTCTGGGACAAGGGCCTGCCACACTGCCATGTCTGACCTTGGCCACCACTACCCAGCACGAGGTCACTGAGGAGTGTGAACCTACAGAGCTTCTCCCAGTTCCCATGGCCCCAGTGTGGGTTCTGGCAGCACCTGGGGGTGCAGGGAGCTGCCTGGGGGGGTGTGCCTTGGGAAGTGATAGAGCTGATCAGCATCCCATTGAAAATGGTCTCCTGCAGCACTGCTGGCTGGTCCAGCTTGGTCACAGAACCAGAGAATCAGAGAACCACAGAACCACAGACTCACAGAAGCACAGAACCAGAGAATCACAGAACCACAGAAGCACAGAATCAGAGAACCACAGAATCACAGATGCACAAAATCAGAGAACCACAGAATCAGAGAATCACAGAACCACAGACTCACAGAAGCACAGAATCATAGAATCACAGAACCACAGATTCACAGAAGCACAGAACCACAGAATGTCAGGGGCTGGAAGGGACCTCCAAAGCCCATCCAGTGCAACTCCCCTGCCAGAGCAGGATCACCTACACCAGATCACACAGCAACACATCCAGGTAGGTCTTGAATGTCTCCAGAGAGGGAGACTCTACAAACCCCCTGGGCAGCCTGTTCCAGGGTTCTGTCACCCTCACAGGGAAAAAAATTCCTCCTCATGTTTATATGAAACTTCCTATGCCTCAGCTTCCACCATTGCCTCTTGTGCTGTCATTGGGCATCACCCAGCAGAGCCTGGCTCCAGCCTCCTGGCACTCACCTTTACATATTGATAACCATTGCTGAGGTCACCTCTCAGGCTCCTCTTCTCCAGGCTAAAGAGCCCCAGCTCCTTCAATCTCTCCTTGTCCCAGGTCCTGCTGCTGGCTCAGGGAAGCAGTTCCACCTGTGGCACCAGTGACATGCCTTCTGATGTGCCCAGCCCCCACAAGAAGAGAAGTCTCTTCCTAATAACTCTGCATTTTGCCTGTGAGAGTCAGGAGATGTTGGTGCTGCTTGGCTGTGCAGCAGCTGAGGTCTCCCATCCTGCCCCTCCAGTACAGGGAGCAGAACAGCTCAGCTGCTGGGCAGCACTTTCAATTACTGGTGATGAAAATCTAATTATTGACTTTAATGGGGTCTGAATCCAGCCTGAAGAATCCAGGAACAATCATTCTGGATTCCTGTTGCATTAAAGAGGAGCNCACAACCTCCCTGGGCAACCTGTGCCAGTGTCTCACCACCCTCACTGCAAACAACTTCCTCCTCACATCCACTTTCAATCTCCCCTCTGCCACTTCAAACCCATTGCCCCTTGTCCTGGCACTACAAGACCTTGTCAATAGTCCCTCCCCAGCCTTCCTGGAACCCCCTTCAGATACTGGAAGGCTACTCTAAGGTCTCCTGGAATCCTTCTCTTCTCCAGGCTGCAGAGCCCCAACTCTCTCAGCCTGTCCTCACAGCAGAGCTGCTGCAGCCCTCTGAGCATCTTGACGGCCTCCTCTGGACCCACTCCAACACTTCCATGTCCTTCCTGTGCTGGGGGCTCCAGAACTGCACACAGGACTCCAGGTGGGGTCTGAGGAGAGCAGAGTAAAGTAAAAAGAATTGTCTGTAGCATTTTGGTATCTTCTCAAGGCATGAAGTGAGGTACTCAGCAGAGCTGGACTTGGCCCAGGGTGCTGAGAGAGCAGACATGGAGCAGACCCAGGAATATAGAGCCCTGTTCCCTGGACCAGCCTGGGAGAGCGTTGAGACTGTTCAGTCTGGAGAAGGCTACAGCAAAGACCTCCTTGTGGCCTTTCTGGGCTCAATGGGGCTGGCTAGAAAGCTGAGGATGGAGTTTTGAGCAGGACCTGTTGAGACAGAACAAGAGGTGATGAGTTTGAGCTAAAAGAGGGAGATTCAGGTTACATCTGAAGAATATAATTTTGTTTTGGTGCTGATGAGTTGGAGCTCAAAGAGGGAGATCCAGGTTAGATCTGAAGAATATAATTTTGTTTTGGTGCTGATGAGTTTGAGCTCAAAGAGGGAGATCCAGGTTAGATCTGAAGAATATAATTTTGTTTTGGTGCTGATGAGTTTGAGCTAAAAGAGGGAGATTCAGGTTAGATCTGAAGAGTAATTTTTTTGATGCAGAGAGTGGTGAGACCTTGTCCCAGGTTGCCCAGAGAGGTGGTTGATGCTCCATGCCTGGCACCATTGCAGCTCAGGTTGCAGGTGCAGCCTGCTCCAGTCACAGGTGTCCCTGCTGACTGCAAGAAGGGCTTGGACTGGATGACCTTTAAAGGTCCTTGCCCACCCAAACCAGGCTGTGGTTCTAACTGATGGCATTCAAGACAGACCTACTGTGCCTGGGTCACAGAAAGAGAGGTCAGGAAGGAGCCCAAATTTCAGAGCTGAGCTGCTAGTGGCAGTGGTACCAGGTCACTGCCCCAACTGGCAGCAGAGTGGGCAGGCAGCAAGCAATACAGGAAATCAAAACAACAGGAGCAGGGAGGTCATTCTCCCCCTGGACTCTGCACTGCTTAGGCCACACCTTGAGTCCTGTGTCCAGTTCTGGGCCCCTCAATTGAAGAAGGACATTGAGGTGCTTGAGCGTGTCCAGAGAAGGGCAACGAGGCTGGGGAGAGGCCTGGAGCACAGCCCTGTGGAGAGAGGCTGAGGGAGCTGGGATTGGTTAGCCTGGAGAAGAGGAGGCTCAGGGGAGACCTTCTTGCTGTCTCCAGCTCCCTGAAGGGTGCTTGTAGCCAGGAGGAGGTTGCTGTCTTCTCTCAGTCAANAAAACGAGAAGACCTGCATCAAAATGAAGGTGGAAAATCAACTTGAGGGCAGGATGAAATTTCTCCTTTGCTCATAGCCCAAAAAACAGCTCCACCAAAAGAAAAAAAAAAAAAAAAAAAAAAAAAAAAAGAGGCAGATTTATAGGTTAATAAACATCTCCAATAGCCCTGCGGAAAGAAAACCGCACTCAGGTAGGCAGGAATGAGTCACTCCAATTAACAATCAATTAAGATCAGGCTAATTTAAGTCCATTAAAATGGGGAAGCACAGCTCCTGTTGGAAGGAATTTGTGTTTGGTGCAAAAAATAAAAGTAAAGAGAAGAAACCAGAAAGTTTTCAACCCTTTCCCTGTTTGTTCCTTTGCATCCTTGAGCCAAGGCGGAGCGGGGCTGCGGCGCCCGAGCGGCGGAAACAGAAGGAACAATAATTAGTTATGTAAATAATGTGGCATTCTTGTTTATAATTAGTCCAAGAATCAAATCAAATCCAGGCGTGTCACAGGACTCATTTTCGTATGCAAATGAGCAATCAGAATTATAAACGGTAATCATGCAGTCGGGGAGGGAAGTGGCAGTGCTAATTTATTAGCCCAGGAGGCAAGGCAGGGCTGATGCTGGTTGACGTTTGGGAGGTTTTAGAAGGGGGAGGGGTCCAGGGTGGGGAACTTGTGTGAGGGGAAAAGGGGAGGGAAGAGGGGGAAAAGTGGAGGGAAGGAAGAGGGGGAAAAGGGAGGGAAGGGAGAGGGCAAAAAGAGAGGGAAGGAAGAAGGTAAAAAGGGAGGGAAGGAAGAGGNATGGAAGGAAGAAAGGGGGTTAAAAGGGAGGGAAGAAAGAAGGTAAAAAGGGAGGGAAGAGGGTAAAAATGGAGGGAAGGAAAAGGGAGGGAAGGGAGAGGGTAAAATCGGAGGGAAGGAAGAGGGCAAAAAGGGAGGGAAGGAAGAGGGTAAAGAGGGAAGGAAAAGGGTAAAAAGGGAGAGAAGGGAGAGTGGAAAAGAGGAGTGAAGAGTGGAAAAAGGGAGTGAAGAGGGTAAAAAGGGAGGGAAGGAAGGGGTTAAAAATGGAAGGAAGAAAGGGGGTTAAAAGGGAGGGAAGAAAGAAGGTAAAAAGGGAGGGAAGAGGGTAAAAATGGAGGGAAGGAAAAGGGAGGGAAGGGAGAGGGTAAAATCGGAGGGAAGGAAGAGGGCAAAAAGGGAGGGAAGGAAGAGGGTAAAGAGGGAAGGAAAAGGGTAAAAAGGGAGAGAAGGGAGAGTGGAAAAGAGGAGTGAAGAGTGGAAAAAGGGAGTGAAGAGGGTAAAAAGGGAGGGAAGGAAGGGGTTAAAAATGGAAGGAAGAAAGGGGGTTAAAAGGGAGGGAAGAAAGAAGGTAAAAAGGGAGGGAAGAGGGTAAAAATGGAGGGAAGGAAAAGGGAGGGAAGGGAGAGGGTAAAATCGGAGGGAAGGAAGAGGGCAAAAAGGGAGGGAAGGAAGAGGGTAAAGAGGGAAGGAAAAGGGTAAAAAGGGAGAGAAGGGAGAGTGGAAAAGAGGAGTGAAGAGTGGAAAAAGGGAGTGAAGAGGGTAAAAAGGGAGGGAAGGAAGGGGTTAAAAATGGAAGGAAGAAAGGGGGTTAAAAGGGAGGGAAGAAAGAAGGTAAAAAGGGAGGGAAGAGGGTAAAAATGGAGGGAAGGAAAAGGGAGGGAAGGGAGAGGGTAAAATCGGAGGGAAGGAAGAGGGCAAAAAGGGAGGGAAGGAAGAGGGTAAAGAGGGAAGGAAAAGGGTAAAAAGGGAGAGAAGGGAGAGTGGAAAAGAGGAGTGAAGAGTGGAAAAAGGGAGTGAAGAGGGTAAAAAGGGAGGGAAGGAAGGGGTTAAAAATGGAAGGAAGAAAGGGGGTTAAAAGGGAGGGAAGAAAGAAGGTAAAAAGGGAGGGAAGAGGGTAAAAATGGAGGGAAGGAAAAGGGAGGGAAGGGAGAGGGTAAAATCGGAGGGAAGGAAGAGGGCAAAAAGGGAGGGAAGGGGGAGAATGTAAGAAAAGAAGAAAGAGGGGGAAAGGAAAATTAAAAATAAAGAGATAAATTGGTGTGGGATCCACCTGTTGAAGTTTATATCAGGAGGAAATTCTTTACACTGAGCGTGGGAGACACTGGTTCAGGTTGCCCAGAGAGGTTGTGGCTGCTCCCTGCCTGGAGGTGTTCAAGGCCAGGTTGGATGAGGCCTGAGTGACCTGTGCTAGTGGGAGGTGTCCCTGCCTATGGCAGAGTGGGGCTGGACCTGGATGAGCCTTAAGGTTCCTTCTAACACAAGCCATTCTATGAATCTATGAACGCTGAAGGGAAGAGGATGTAGAACTCTTTAGGGCTCTGGGAAGGACAGAGCCTGCCTCCTGGCATCAAGACCAGGCAGCATCTCTGGTTGGGTCCATCCTGGGAATGTTCCTAGAATCACAGAACCATGGAATTGATGGTTTCAGTTGGAAAAGACCTCAAAAATCATTGAGTCCAACCATCAACCCAACAGCACCACCACAGCCAGCAAACCATGTCCCAAAGTGCCACAGACACAGCTTGCTTGAACATCTTCCTGGATGGTGACTCCAGCACCTCCCTGGGCAGCCTGTTCCAACCCCTGACCACTCTTGTAGCAGAGAAATTTCTCCCAACCTCCAACATAACCCTTCTCTGGCACATTTTCAGGCCATTCCCTCTCCTTCCATCACCCTTTCTGCAGTAGTAGGAGTTTCAAACACTTCTTAGATCATAGAATCATAGAATGGTAAGGTTGGAAGGGACCTCAAGGATCATCTAGTTCCAACCCCCTGCTATAGGCAGGGACACTTCCCACCAGTACAGGGCACTCAAAGCCTCATCCAACCTGGCCTTGAACACCTCCAGGGAGGGAGCAGCCACAACCTCCCTGGGCAACCTGTGCCAGTGTCTCACCACCCTCACTCCAAACAACTTCCTCCTAACATCCAGTCTAAATCTCCCCTCTGTCTGTTCAAACCCATTGCCCCTTGTCCTGGCATTGCAAGACCTTGTCAATAGTCCCTCCCCAGCCTTCCTGTAGCCTCCTTCAGATCCTGGAAGGCCACTCCAAGGTCTCCTGGAAGCCTTCTCTTCTCCAGGCTGCAGAGTCTCTCAGCCTGTTCTCATAGCAGAGTTGCTGCAGCCCTCTGAGCATCTTTGTGGCCATCCTTTCTGTCCCACAACAGCTGAGGCCAGTAACCTGAAGGTCACCCTTGAGTTTTTCCACCTCACTCCCTTTCAAGTGACTTCCCCATGAGCTTGGTCCCCAATGTCCCCACCAAGGATGCAGCAGACACCTTTGTGCCACAGCTGATGCCCTCCTTGCACATCCTACAGAACAGCTGGAGCTGGGCTGGGGACGGACACACCCTTTGAGGAGCTTTAGGAATGTAAGGGCTTATTTGGCATCAATTATTAATTATGGCTGATCTTGCTTCAGAGTGTGGAACAGGAGTCAGAATCTGCATTGGGGAGGAGAGGACATCTCAAGGAACAGTAATTCTTAGGCTTCTCTCTTAAAATATGCTTCCCACCTCAGCTCAGTACCGCAGCTGAAGGCTCTCAGCGGAGCTGTGGAGCTCAGCCGAGCGTGTTTGATAATGAAGGCAAGAACAGGAGCTTTAATTAAGGCTCCTCAGCCTGCTGCTGCTGCTGCTGCAGGAGAGGAGGCAGCTTGGACTTTCCTCAGCTAGGGCTGCTCAGAACAGTGCTGTGCTGTGTGTGTATGTAAGGGGAACAAGCATCCTCCAGCAGCAAAAACATCCCAGGCAGGGGATGAGGAGCTGGGCTGGGCACTCTCCACCCCAGCAGTGCTGCAGGAAAGGTCACGAAAAGGTTGAGTGATTTGGGTTGGAAAAGACCTTCCAGAGTATGGAGTTCAACCCATGAGCTCAGGGTTGCCAGATCACCACCACCAAACTATGGTACTCTGTGGTTTGAAACCCCTCCAGGGAAGGGGACTGCCCTGAGCAGCCTGGGCCAGGCCTTGACAACCCTTTTAGGGGAGAAATTATTCCTCATGTCCAATCTGAACCTCCCCTGGGACAACCTGAGAGGTCATTTCCTCTTGTCCTACTGCTTATTCCTTGGAAGAAGAGACCAACCCTCACCTGGCTCCAATCTCCTTTCAGGGAGCTGTAGAGAAGGAGGTCTCCAAGCAGGTCTTGAGTAGCATCCAGCATTATCCCTTTGTTCTGGATGTTTCTTTTCTTTGCCAGGTTTATGGATCCTCCAGGACAGGTTTCTGGATGGTGGTGCCTGCCTTTTCCCAAGCCCTCCAGGAAGCAGGATGAGGAAGTGCTGGAGTCCTGTGTGCAGTTCTGGAGCCCTCAGCACAGGAAGGACATGGAAGTGTTGGAGTGGGTCCAGAGGAGGCCACAAAGATGATCAGAGGGCTGGAGCAGCTCTCCTATGAGGACAGGCTGAGAGAATTGGGGCTCTGCAGCCTGGAGAAGAGAAGGCTTCCAGGAGACCTTAGAGTAGCCTTCCAGGATCTGAAGGGGGTTCCAGGAAGGCTGGGGAGGGACTACTGACAAGGGCTTGCAATGCCAGGACAAGGGGCAATGGGTTTGAAGTGTCAGAGGGGAGATTGAAACTGGATGTTAGGAGGAAGTTGTTTGGAGTGAGGGTGGTGAGACACTGGCACAGGTTGCCCAGGGAGGTTGTGGAGCACAGAATCACCCAATGTGATCTTTGATCTTTNGATTCTATGTGCTCCTGGGGGCTGCTGTCATAAAAGAAATTGCCCAGGGAGGTGGTGGAGTCAGCACCCCTGAAGGTGTTCAAGAAACATGTGAACATGGCCCTTCAAGAGATGGTTTAATGGCCACAGTAGTGTTGGGTTGATGGTTGAATTCACCATTCTTAGAGATCATTTCCAGCTAAAACCATTCCATGACTCCATTATCCTGTAAGCCCTCCATTCCCTATCCCTGGGGGATGTCCAGGAGCACCAACCCTCTCCAGGAGGCACTGAAATGCCTTCCAGCAGACAAAGGGCTGAAAACAGCGTCAGAAGAACCTGAAATCCCATTTCTGAGCCATGCAGACAAGGTTCCTGTTTCCTCCCATCACTTAGACCCTTGGATGCCAACCTCCTGACTGAACCTTTCTGTCAACCCAGCACTTTTAAGGTAATTCAACTTAATAACAGCTTTGTCTGCACATGCAGTTGTATCTGAAGGGTTATTACCAGAGGAGTTATTTTGGGTTGGTTAATGGTGTGTAGGAGATTCTAGCCTGCCAGAGCTGCTGTTCAGAGTGTTTACTCTTCCAATCCTCCCCTCACTCAACAAAAATTCCCACCCCTCCCTCCAAATGCCACCACCAATTCCCAGCAGCCTCCTCCCCCACCACCACCAGGTCCTCACAGAATCATAGAATGCATTGGGGGTGGAAGGAACCCTCAAAGGTCATCTTGACCAAGCCCCCTGCAGCCAGCAGGGACATCTCCAACTCGAGCAGGTTGTTCAAGGCCACATCCAGTTGGAGCTTGAATGTGTCAACAAGGGTTGGGGCATCAACCACATCCTTAGGCAACCTGTTCCAATGTTCCAGCACCCTCACTGCGCAGAATTTGCTCCTGATGTCCAACCTAAATCTCCTCTGCTCCCATTTCAAACCACTGCCCCACATCCTATCCCCACAGGCCTTTCTGGACAGTCCCTCCTCAGCCTGCCTGGAGGTTCCCTTCAGCTATTGAAATGCAGCTCTAAGGTCTCCCTGGAGCCTCAATCTCCCCTCTGCCAGTTCAAACCCATTGCTCCTTGTCCTGGCATTGCAAGACCTTGTCAATAGTCCCTCCCCAGCCTTCCTGTAGCCCCCTTCAGATCCTGGAAGGCCACTCCAAGGTCTCCTGGAAGCCTTCTCTTCTCCAGGCTGCAGAGCCCCAACTCTCTCAGCCTGTCCTCATAGCAGAGCTGCTGCAGCTCTCTGGGCAACTTTGTGGCCTCCTCTGGACCCACTCCAACAGGTCCATGTCCTTCTCATGTTGGGGGTTCCAGAGGTGGCCACAACACCTGCAGGTGAGGTCTCTTGAGAGCAGAGGGAAGAATCACCTCCTGCTGGCCACACTCCATGTGACACAGCCCAGCTCTGTGAGATGACTGCCACCCCTGCACAGCAGCTGGCACCTACTCAGGCACCTGCCCACCTCACAGGCATCCCACAACACCCACAGTGGGAGGGTGGCAGCTGCACCCACCCCACCACCCATCCCCTTCCCCCTTCCCACCCAGCACAAACCTCCTGCCTTCCCCCAACCCCACTTTTGGGTGACAGTGCCATTAAGGGCAGTGGGAAGGGCACCCATGACTGCCCCTGTGCCAGGGCTTGCACCTTCTCAGTGCTGCCACCACCCCTCAGTGTGTGACCTTGAGGTGGCTTTGCTCTTTGGCTCAGCTGCTGCTGGATGATTAAATTCTGCTCCTGCCCTGGGAATTTGATGATGAAAAACCCTTTCCAGACAGGACCAGGGTAATGAAGAGCTCCCAGGTTCACAGGGACTGGGGGTTCAGGAGTTATTACTCCATTAAAAACTCTCCAAAGCCAACTAAATCCAGCAGAGACGTGGAGAACCTGAATTCTTCTTCATTACAGTGAGGTAGAACCTTAACCAGTATAAATAACCCTGTGCTAATGGGCAGCTGGGCAGAGTGGGGAGCCCAAGGCTCTGCCCTGGTGGGGCTGAGCTCACAGCAGGGTGCATCCTGCTGCTCTTCCTCATCGAATCATTAGGGTCACAAGAAAACCTCTATTAGCATCAAGTCCCACCTTAGAATCACAGAATTGTTTGGGTTAGAAAAGCTCTCTAAGACCCAAGTTAAGTCAACTTGGCTCTCTAAGACCCAAGATCCAAGTCTCAAGTCAACCCAACACCACCATGGCCATTAAACCATGGCCCACAGTGCCATGACCAAAGGTTTCTTCAACACCTCCAGGGATGGGGACTCCACCACCTCCCTGGGCAGCCTGTGCCAATCCCTGACCACTCTTGCAGTAAATAAATTGTTCCTCATGTCCAACCTAAACCTCCACTGATTTAGGTTGAACATGAGGAAGCTGCTCCACTGGAGCAGCTTTCCCCTTGCCCTGTTGTTAGTTACTTGGAAGGAGAAACCAACTCCAACCTCACTGCAACCTTCTTTCACGTTGAGAAGGGCAATAAGGTCTCTCAGCCTCCTCTTCTTCAGGATAAATCAGCTCACTCATCCTCTCCTCACAACACATGGTCTCCAAGCCCCTCACCATCTTTGTTGCCCTGAACCCCTCACCAACTGTTGTGCTGTTGTTTTAGTTACTTGGAAGGAGAAACCAACCCCAGCCTCACTGCCACCTTCTTTCATGTTGAAAAGGGCAATAAGGTCTCTCAGCCTCCTTCTTCTTCAGGATAAACCAACTCCCTCAACCTCTCCTCACAAGACATGTTCTCCAAGCCCCTCACCGTCTTTTTTGCCCATAACCCCTCACCAACTCTTTTCTCACCAGCTGTTGTCCTGTTGTTTTAGTTACTTGGAAGGAGAAGTCAACCCCAGCCTCACTGCAAAACCTTCTTTCATGTTGAAAAAGGCAATAAGGTCTCTCGATCTCCTCTTCTTCAGGATAAACCAACTCCCTCATCCTCTCCTCACAAGACATGGTCTCCAAGCCCCTCACCATCTCTGTTGCCCTGAACCCCTCACCAACTTCCTGCATCCATCATACTGTTCTGCTTCAATTCCGGAGCCATCTGATCCACAGGGATACAGACTTTCAACCCACATCCAAAAGCAATGTTTCCAATCATCCCTGGTGGGTGTGCCCTTTCATGGTTGGCCCATGAGGGGCACAGAGATGGGGATGTTTTCCAGCTGTCACCCACAGGAGGGGGTGATGCCACCCAGAGAAGAGGCTCAGGCTCTGCCATGGGGCTGGTGAGCAGCCAACGCTCCAACCACTGCTGCTGCCAGCTGCCAGGAACCTACCAGAGGTGTTCCCCAAAGTGCTTTGCTCATAATCTGGGGTTTGCTTTTTTTTTTTTTTTTTTCCCTTCTATAACAGAAATCTGTAAACCCTCAGGCCCTGGGAGAGGCAGAGCATGGGATGGATTTTGGCTGTAAGAGACCTTTAAACCATCGAGTCCACCCATTCGCACAGCACCGCCAGATCACAACTAAAGCATAGCCCTCAGCATCACATCCCCATGGCTTCAGTGACCAGCAGCCTGATGCAGGGCAGCAAACAGAGTCCCACCATCGTGCCCAGGTGTTGCTGGGCCCAAGGGGACTTTGAGTTCAACAACCTTAACAGCATCAGTGATGGTGCATTAATGAGGTTCGGTGGAAAAAGGCCACGAGGATGCTCAGAGGGCTGGAGGTGCTCTGCTATGAGGAGAGACTGAGACAGTCTGGAGAGGAGAAGGCTCCCAGGTGACCTTATTGTGGCCTTTCAGTAACTTAAGTGAGCTACAAGAAAACTGGGGAGGGACTTTTTAGGCTGCCAGGCAGTGATAGGACTGGGGGGAATGGAAGAAAGCTACAAATGGGGAGGTTCAGACTGGATGTTAGGAAGAAGTTGTTCAGTATGAGGGTGATGAGAGTCTGGAAGGGGTTGCCAAGGGAGGTGGTGGAAGCCTCATCCCTGGAGGTGTTTAAGGCCAGGCTGGATGAGGCTGTGGGCAGCCTGATCTAGTGTGAGGTGTCCCTGGGCATGGCAGAGGGGTTGGAACTGTGTGCTCCTTGTGGTCCTTCCAACCCTGACTGATCCTATGATTCTAGACCATAGTATCCAGGACCAAACTTTTGCCTTGTGTCACTGGAATGTCACCAAGCAGGGACCAACTACCCAGCAGCCTAGGGCCATGGTGGGTATCATAGGGACCCTGGGGCTGAGCCTGTGTTGAGGTGTGAATTCTGTGCTTTAATTACCCAGGAGAGAAGAGAAAAAACCCAAGATGTAGAGCAGGTGCCATAAACAAAGCTGTGCCACATCTCTGGCATTCATCATGGCTGGATGGGAAGCAGAACATTTATCTGGGCAGGGTTTAGGCTCCCTGCTAATTAACAATTCCCCTGACTGCTGCAGACAGTGCTAACTCATGGAAAAAAAGTTCTCCCCCTGGGCCATGGTTGGGGCAGGGAAGGATTTACACCCTGTGGAAGTTTTATTCCTCACGAGAAGGCTGTGCTTGGGCTGAGATTTTCCGAAGGATTTGGTGAATAAAAGGAGAGTTGAGCCTCTGATGGGCAGTCTGTGGCTTTCCTGGTCCTGCTTTCATTTTCAGGACATGGTTTGATGGCCATGCTGGTGTTAGGTCAATGGTTGGACTTGATGATCTTGGAGATCTTTCCTAATCTAAGTATTTATTTGAGTCTGTGGTGTTGTCCTAAGGCTGTAGCATCCCTCCCACAGACACCAAGTTTGATTTCTCCTTCCAGAGTACCACACAGCCCAAGCCCTCTGCCACTGCAATATCACTCTGGTCACCCCTGAACTCAACACCAAGCCATTTGGAGCAGCTCAGTAGATTCTGTG
>VWZE01003560.1:1857-18045 GCA_013396675.1 Eubucco bourcierii
TTTCCTTTCCTGTGGTTGCTTCCTCAGCGCAGAAGGAGAAGGAGGGGGAACAGGGGAGCATACCTGGGCAAGACAGAGTTCTTAGACTCAGTGGGTCCAGGTTCTTTGTTCCTCTTTTCTGTGGTTGCTTCCCCCAGTACAGGAAAAGGGGGAGCAATTGAACAAGTCTGGGCAAGCCACAGTCCTTAGACTCAGTGGCTCTAGGTCCTTTGTCCTTTTTCCTTTGGTTGCTTCTCCCCATAGCAGAAGGGAGGGAGAGCAGAAAAACATGTCTGGGCAAACCAGTACATGTATAAACCTATTTTGGCCTGCTTAGGCCTACCACAACACAAGTGAGTTTGCACTGGCTGGCAAGTAACACATTAAATCTGATTGAAAATGAGTGTGAGGCATTCTCTAAAGAGCACACCAAAGAGCTCACGTAAAACCAGAGCCTCTGTAGAAGTCATGCCTCCAGGTGGCACACCCAATGCATCCACGAACACTATCTGAAATAAGGGCAGGCTGACTTTTAAACTTTTAGTGCTCACAAAGAAGTAACAAATTGGATGTTTCCCATATAGTTAAGATTGACTAGCATTATTTTCTTATAAAACTACAGCTAACTTACAATTTTGTACACCTTGTTTGGGCTCCAATTCTCTCATTTAAATGCTCAATGCAATTGAATCTTAGCTTTTTAATTTTTTAGCTCATATGTTGCAGCCCTTTCCAAGACAGGTGTGCCAAAGCAGAATTTCCACCAGTGAGTAAAAACAAAAACAAAAATCCAGAAGAAAAAAACTTTTCTTATCAGTGTATCTTTTATAAGCTTCAGTAATTTTACAGGTGAAGGAGTTGTCATAGTCACTACCTATGTAACAAGAAGGCTTTTTTTTATTCTTAAGGCTGCCACATTCGAAGGATAATCCTTTGGAAATGAGAACATTCAGAAGCTTTAAAAGATTAGGGCTGGAGCAGCTCTCCTATGAGGACAGGCTGAGAGAGCTGGGGCTCTGCAGCTTGGAGAAGAGAAGGCTTCCAGGAGACCTGATAGTAGCCTTCCAGTATCTGAAGGGGGCTACAGGAAGGCTGGGGAAGGATTATTTACAAGGTCCTGCAACGACAGGACAAGGGGCAATGGGTTTAAACTGGCAGAGGGGAGATTTAGACTGGATGTTAGGAGGAAGTTCTTTACAGTGAGGGTGGTGAGGCACTGGCACAGGTTGCCCAGGGAGGTTGTGGCTGCTCCCTGCCTGGAGGTGTTCAAGGCCAGGTTGGAGGAGGCCTTGAGTAACCTGTACTAGTGGGAGGTGTCCCTGCCTATGGCAGGGGTTTGGAACTAGATGATCCTTGAGGTCCCTTCCAACCTTACCATTCTATGATTCTATGATTCAAAAGCTTTAAAAGACTGTAGTGAAAACTGTTTCACTATTAATACTGATATCAATTTTGATATCCAGGCAGAGATTGTTAATAACTATGAACACCATGTATTAACATGAAATCTTGCCAGAAACCTTATTTACAAGGTTCAAAAACGCAGGGTTTGGACATTTACACATACAGGGAACAGGTAAGCTGGAACACTTTAAAGGCAATAACATAAGCAAACATTTTTACTGGCAGAGAAGGTTTGTGCAGTCACTCACTCCACTTGCAGTTAGTTATGCTGCTTAGCCACTGGATGGGCGCAGGAAGCTCCTTTCTGCTTATGGCAGAAGGCAATTAATGATTACAAGAGGCTTGAAGTATTTACTCACAAGAATATGCTGGGACAATACCCAAAGCATGTGGTGGGCTGCTGCTGGGTTGGAAGTTGTTAGAGATTTTGGAGTTTCCTCAGGCTCCTGGGTGCTTCAGAAAAGGAGGCAGACATCTCTGAGCTGGTCCTGGTTCTCTTGGCAGCAGGCTCTCAGGTGCAGGCTGATGTCTTGCAGTGTGCAGTCTGGGCATGGTCTCATGCTGGCTGTGCAGGCTGAACGCGTGGAGGCATCAGAGCCTGATCCTGCTCACTGGGGTCCCACCCAGCTCAGGATGGATGAGATAATAAGCAGGCAGGGATACAATAGCAGAGAGCACAATAGCACCCAGCCCAATGTGCTGCCTGCTCATCTTTTATATCCATTTCAGCCTGAGACTGATGGGCCTTTGGACACAGATTAGCCAACCAGGATGGCACTTTGCCCATATTAGGTGAAGCTGGGGCTGTTGTCCCCTTTCCTGTGGCCACCACCCCCAGCACAGAGGGAGGGGGAGCAGGGGAGCATGCCTGGGCAAGCCAGGACATGTACAAGCCCACCTTTGGGCTATTTAGGCCTACCACAACAAAGATATAGACTGCACTGAGCACAGTTCATTCCTTTGCTGTTTTACATAGCAAGCAAGCAGCAAGCACTCAGTGAGCCACGGAGCAGATCTGTGCGTACCTCACTTCAGTGCTGCGCTGGAAGGACTCTGCCTGTTGATTTTCCTCCTGACTGACAAAACAGAAAGTCCCTCTGAGTTTTCCATTGCTTCCTCTGACAGCAAAGAGCACGAAGAGAGGCAGGCTCTTTTCCTGTTTGTCCTTCATACAATGGGAGCAGGAGTCCTAGAAACAGAAACAGATTCTCACTCTGCAGATCTGTGGGAATACCACCAGCAAAACATATGTCTCTATTTTTGTAACTGCAAATTCATACACAAGCATCCCTGCTGTCTACAACTACCAGAAAGGAAGTTGTATCCAGGTGGGGGTTGGTCTCTTCTCCCAGGCAGCCAGCAACAGAACTAGGGGACACAGTCTCAAGTTGTGCCAGGGGAGGTCTAGGTTGGATGTTAGGAGGAAGTTCTTGCCAGAGAGAGTGATTGGCATTGGAATGGGTTGCCCAGGGAGGTGGTGGAGTCACTGTCCCTGGAGGTGTTCATGCAAGACCTGGATGGGGCACCTAGTGCCATGGTCTGGTTGATTGGCTAGGGCTGGGTGATAGATTAGGCTGGATGAGCTTGGAGGTCTCTTCCTACCTGCTTGATTCTATGATTCTCTGATTCTATGACTGTGCTCTGGTGCTTCGGGCCCCCATTCTGGTGGTGACTCATCTAAAGTAAAGTAAAAGGCAGGCTGAGGTCTTTTTAAACACTCTCCACTAAATTCTAAGGCAAGAAACCTAATTACAATTTATGCTTTAGTGCCCTTAGAAGAACAGCATGATTTGCAAATGGTCCTTTTCATAAAATGGCTTTGTGGAACACATTTGAGAGTGGCTGCTTTCTTGAAAGGAAATGTATGAATTCTTCTAATTATATAACTGGGGAGGGGAGAAAGAGCCTTTTTTAAGACTGCAAATATCTGAAGAACCTATAAAAGGACAGGACAGGTTCTCCCAGTATTCCTTTTTTAGTATGCTTTCTATTCCAGCTCTACATACAAACAACCAGTGAGAATGCCAGCACTTTCTTTCTTGTACTTATGTTACTCTTAGAAAAAAGAAAGGCAGGATTTAAAGTTGCAGCTTGTTGGCCCTAATTATGCAACAACATCACATGGAAGTTGGGAGCCCATGAGCACTATCACATGGAGCTCAGAGAAGTGTAAGAAATGTCTGCAGGACTTCCTATTACAAACCTTAATTTGTCTTTATCCTGACAGGCAAATAACATCCCTGTACGAAGCACAGCATCTGATTATCTGAACATGCAGCTGGAGAATTTGTATTTTTAGTTTCTTTCCATGTAATCTCACAGCAGGAAGCTGGAAAAAACAAGCATCTGCCTGCACCTGAGCTCCTTTCTAACAAGATTTTAGAGAATAAAGCAGCTTCTGCCCTCACTGCTTACAGATGGGATCATCATCAGGACTGAGTCTGGAGATCTCTGCTCAGTTTTATGTAGTGGGTGTTGGTAGGTAGTCCACTGCAACTTTTATTTGAAACTCTTCAGAGTCAGTCAGTCAACTCCCACCTGTCTCATTGGAGACAGTATCAGGCAGAAAATGATAGTCTACATGCCTTTCCTAACTGCAGGAGAAGACCTGGCCTGTAGGTATTAAGAACTTGGTCTGAACTCCTCTCATATGAGTGTCTGCGTATCCAAAAGTGGCATCTGCTCTTATTCTTCTCATGATTTGTACTGGTGAGCAAGCCCAGGTCTCTCAGCCATCTCCTGAGATCACAGTATCACAGTATCACCAAGGTTGGAAGAGACCTCAAAGCTCATCAAGTCCAACCCATCACCACAGACCAGACCATGGCACCAAGTGCCACGTCCAAACCCACCTTGAACACCTCCAGGGACGTTGACTCCACCACCTCCCTGGGCAGCCCATTCCAGCACTCAATGACTCTCTCAGGCAACAACTTTCTCCTCACCTCCAGCCTAAACTTCCCCTGGCACAGCTTCAGACTGTGTCCTCTTGTTCTGCTGCTGCTTGCCTGAGAGAAGAAAGCAACCTCCTCCTGGCTACAACCACCCTTCAGGTAGTTGGAGACAGCAAGAAGGTCTCCCCTGAGCCTCCTCTTCTCCAGGCTAACCAATCCCAGCTCCCTCAGCCTCTCTCCATAGGGCTGTGCTCCAGGCCTCTCCCCAGCCTCGTTGCCCTTCTCTGGACACACTCAAGCACCTCAATGTCCTTCTTCAATTGAGGGTCCCAGAACTGGACACAGGACTCAAGGTGTGGCCTAAGCAGTGCAGAGAACAGGGGGAGAATGACCACATGTAAGAGAGCATATGTGACTTCCAAGGGGTGGTCCTTGCAGGGCCTCGCAGGGTTTGGCACGGTGTGGCCTCCATCCCTCTGCCATCCACCACAGACCCTGCCCCTGTGGGCCAAGAGGACACATCAGGCAGTCATTCACAATGATCTTTGTGGAGAGATTTCCCAGTTCTCAATCATCACGTTCACAAGGTGATTTATGAGTTCAAGTGAGGATTCCCTCAAAAACGTTTGGAAATTAAGCCACATGTTGAAGGTATCACTCAAGACATTGCAAAAAAAAACACCTCTGGCCATATTTCCAAGACCATTCTGAGCAAATTGAATCACCACTAAAAGCAAAGGCTCTCATGGCTTGTTTACATTCAGGGAAAAAGCTTTGAGAGAGACTTGTGATGCCTGCTGGCAGAGGGAAAGTCTGTGCCTGCCCTTTAAAAGAAGAAAGACAGAAGGCACCAAAAAGCAGCCTGGTTTTGACAAGCTGAAGAAAAAAAAAATAACAATCAACCAAACAACAACCAAAAAAACCAAAAAAAACCCCCACCAATTCAAAATGATGTAAAAGAAACTGAAAACCCAGAAAAAATGAAAGCCTATTCTGTGACTAGGAAAGGAGATGTATTTTTTAATAGGCTGTTTAAATTTAGAAACACAGAATAGAATCATAGAATGGTAAGGTTGGAAGGGACCTCAAGGATCATCTAGTTCCAACCCCCTGCCACAGGCAGGGACACCTCCCACTAGCACAGCTCACTCAAAGCCTCCTCCAACCTGGCCTTGAACACCTCCAGGCAGGGAGCAGCCACAACCTCCCCAAGCAACCTGTACCAGTGCCTCACCACCCTCACTGCAAACAACTTCCTCCTAACATCCAGTCTAAATCTCCCCTCTGCCAGTTCAAACCCATTGCCCCTTGTCTTGTCACTACAAAACCTTGTCAACAGTCCCTCCACAGCCTTTCTGTAGGTCCCCTTCAGATACTGGAAGGCTACTATCAGGTCTCCTGGAAGCCTTCTCTTCTCCAGGCTGAAGAGCCCCAACTCTCTCAGCCTGTCCTCATAGCAGAGCTGCTGCAGCCCTCTCAGCATCTTCATGGCCTCCTCTGGACCCACTCCAACACTTCCATGTCCTTCCAGTGATGAGAGCTCCAGAGCTGCACACAGGACTCCAGATGGGGCCTGACAAGAGCAGAGTAAAGTGGCAGAATCCCCTCCCTTGCCCTGCTGGCCACGCTTCTCTTGATGCAGCCTAGGACTCGGTTGCTGTCTGGGCTGCATGTGCACACTGCAGGCTCATGTTGAGCTTTTCATCAACCCAGACTCCAAGGTCATTTTCCTCAGGGCTGCTCTCCAGCCATTTAAGGCTGCTCAGAATAATCAAACAGCAAACCAAAGCAGGATTTGTGTGACAACACCAGTGCAGACTAACACTGAGTGAAGACTGTTTGTAGGGGTATCTCAGCTTTCCAGTGTGTCAGTCTGCACCTCTGGATTTTTTCATAGAATCATAGAATGGTAAGGTTGGAAGGGACCTCAAAGATCATTTAGTTTCAACCCTCTTCCATAGGCAGGGACAACAGGTTGAAATAGGGAAGATTGGAGAGATCAATCTGCTGTACCTGTGCTGCAACACTATGAAATATGGGGCTGGAGGTGTGGCAGGGTCCAACCTCAGCATCAGTGAAGTGAAAGGTCTTGCCAGCCTCTGCTTTCCATCTTTCCTGTTGAGAACAGGAAATATTTACACACCAGAGCAACAACTGCTACACCTCCTAGTTACAGCAGCCACCCTGTCCACACATTTCTCCACGGGGCTGTTGTGCAAAGACAAGCAGCAAATGGGAAGCAGTCCAGACAGCACTCAACTCTGATGGCCCAGAGTAGGAGGACCAGGCACTCTGCCATGATCTGTTCTTTTAAGAAAAGCTTTTGTGAAACCAAATGGATTTAAAAGTCAGGCTGAAGAGCAGCAAAGACAGCATTTGTTTGATGAGCTCACCTGCAACAGAGGCCTGCAAGCCACTTATAACCTGTGGGTTGTTCTTTGTGAAGAGAGTGTGGGTGGCAGGCAGGGTACATTTGGGGCACGTGGAGTGTTTACCCACGACCATTGCTAAGTACCTGGTTGACAGGATGGGCATGAAAGCAATCAATGTTAGGAGGCAGGCAGCCACCTCAGCAACCAGCAACGTTTGTTTCTGGGACAGCTGCCCAAATTTGTTGTTATTGTGTTGACAGATAATGGTGCCTTTAGCAGCAATTATGTTTAGAATTGCTTTCAGTTTCAAACATGGAGGTATACATTTGGTGACTGCATTTGTGGATGTAGAACAAACCTTTGTGAAACCACAACAGCTTGATATTAGGAATGGCTCTTGTGTGAGAGACCCTACAGAGGATTGGCAGCTATAGGAAAGAGCACATATGCTGTAAGCCAACAGGGAAGAGTTCAGCCCTGTCCCAAACAGGTTAACAGGTTAGTAGTAGGTGTCCCTGCCTATGGCAGGGGCTTGGAACTAGATGATCCTTGAGGTCCTTTCCAACCTACCCTTCATTTGCTACTGGAATGGGCTGCCCAGGGAGGTGGTGGAGTCAGCGTCCCTGGAGGTGTTCAAGGCAGGTTTGGACGTGGCACTTGGTGCCATTGTCTGCTCTTGAGGTCTATGGTAATGGCTTGGACTTGATGAGCTTTGAGGTCTCTTCCAACCTCAGTGATGCTGTGATACTGTTTAATACCTTACCATGCTATGATTCTATGAACTCCTAACACCACTCCTGGTACTCCTAACACCCATGGGTACCTTATTATTTTACTGATCAAGTCTTATGAATACCTTTCACACCTTATTGTGTGAAAACCAAATCTCCATATATCCCATTTAGCTTCCAATTCACTCAGGAAAATCTTCACAAGGATGCTTATAGGCAATTTAGTAATGTAGGAGAATCAGAACATTGGAAAAGGTTTAGCCACAAAATAGCTTTGCCCCACTTGTAAATCAAAGGCAGCCCAGAGCCCTAGGGAATGTCCGTTCTACTCACGGTGCTGGAGTAGGAATTTCAAGATGTTTCCTTGGCTCCTTTGTGCCATTGTCCTTTGCAGCAGTGTCTGGAACAGCAGTGGATCAGGGTGGCACAGGATCCAATGTGAGTAAACCCAAAGTGACTGCAGACACGGCTGCCACAGGCGAAGACATTGGGGCAATGCAGGGCAAAGCTCAGGCTGCTCGGCAGTGTTCCCATGAGCAGCGGCACTTTACAGCAGACAGGTCCCCACAGCAGGAAGTCAGGATGCAGCAGCCTGAAAGCAGGGGCTGTATTTTCTCCTCACCCTTCTTCCAGATGCTCCTCAAGAGCCCCCTCAAGCTCCAACTAGACAATGTGTGCAGTTGACACGTATCTGTGCGGGTGTGATTTCCTCTTCCCCATTGAGCCTGCAGTGTGAGTGCAGCCCAGACAGCAACTGAGTGCTGGGCTGCAGCAAGAGCAGTGTGGGCAGCAGGGCAAGGGAGGGGATTCTGCCCCTTTGCTCTGCTCTCCTCAGACCCCATCTGGAGTCCTGTGTGCAGTTCAGGAGCCCCCAGCACAGGAAGGACATGGAAGTGTTGGAGCAAGTCCAGAGGAGGCCATGAAGATGCTCAGAGGGCTGCAACAGCTCTGCTATGAGGACAAGCTACAAGAGTTGGGGCTCTGCAGCCTGGAGAAGAGAAGGTTTCCAGGAGACCTTAGAGTAGCCTTCCAGGATCTGAAGGGGGCCTACAGGAAGGCTGGGGAGGGACTATTGACAAGGTCTTGCAATGACAGGACAAGGGACAATGGGTTTGAACTGGCAGAGGGGAGATTGAAACTGGATATTAGGAGGAAGTTGTTTGCAGTGAGGGTGGTGAGACACTGGCACAGGTTGCCCAGGGAGGCTGTGTCTGCTCTCTCCCTGAAAGTGTTCAAGGCCAGGTTGGAGGAGGCCTTGAGTGAGCTGTACTAGTGGGAGGTGTCCCTGCCTATGGTAGGGGGTTGGAACTAGATGATCCCTGAGGTCCCTTCCAACCTTACCATTCTATGATTCTATGACAATATAGAAAGCCAACCTAGTTTGGTAGCAGGCTAAGGTGGAATTGGTTAGAGTCAAGTTCAGATAACTATCTGAATAATAGGTTTATTCAGGTTGCTATTGTGCAGACCTCTGGACTAGCTGAGGGACTTTGGTAGGGCTTTCTTAGTGTCACAAAAGCAATGGAGAGAGATGCACATGCACAGAGAGGAAGTCAGGAGTCTGTAACGAGGCAATGCAAGGATGCCATAATGATTGCCTTGGTATTGTCCATTTATTCACTGCTAACTTTCACAGATGCATTATCTTCTCTCAGTGAAGATTAATTGCCCTCTCTGTGAAGCTCCCTTGGCTTTGACAGGGGTGTTAGTCATAATGGGAGCCTAGGTAATGGAATTCAGTTCCCCCCCACCCCCATTTGCAGCTTTTTTTTTTTTTTTTTTTTTTAAAGGAGGATATCTCCTCAACTGAACTCAATTGTCCTTGTTACTTGTGCCAGCTGGAAGGACCACTAGAACTTTACCACTTGTTAGCTCATCAGAGTTCCTTGCCTGATTTTCTCTCTGCTAAGGAGGAGAATGTAATCACTGTAGCTGTTTCTCTAAGGCAATTTTCCTTTTACAGGAAGTTAAGAATCTGTCATTTGATTCTGGCAACACCTGAGTTTCCTGTGTGCCACAAATCTGTAATTCAGCAGTAGGACATTTACTCAAACACCCAAACAATGTCTTACGTTACTGACTTCTGCCTTATTGGAAGAAAGGTCCTTCAGGACACATAATTAGTAAATCTCTGAATAAACTGAGCCTCAAGATTTTACATGTTGCAAATTCTGTAGGTGCTCATTTTGTGCAAGGCTTTGTATCAGAATATGGACAGGAAAAAGAAGCTACCTCATAAAAATTAGACAAATCTTTTCCTAACTTTGTAATAGTTGCTTAATTGTACATTTAACTCTGGTTAATATCAGTCTCCAATTTGTCATGACAAATTAAATTTTCAGGTCAGTTGTAGTTGTGGAAGTTGAAAATCAGCTGTGGTTACATGGATGCTTGGCCTGTACACACTGAGACTGACTGAAGCAAATTAATAGCTCTTTTTTGTTGCTCCTGGTCACATTCCTCTTGTGGAAATTAATAATTTAGAGTCCTGTGTGCAGCTCTGGAGCACCAAGCACAGGAAGGACATGGAAGTGTTGGAGCAAGTCCAGAGGAGGCCATGAAGATGCTCAGAGGGCTGCAGCAGCTCTGCTATGAGGACAAGCTACAAGAGTTGGGGCTCTGCAGCCTGGAGAAGAGAAGGCTTCCAGGAGACCTTAGAGTAGCCTTCCAGGATCTGAAGGGGGCTACAGGAAGGCTGGGAAGGGACTATTGACAAGGTCTTGCAATGACAGGACAAGGGACAATGGGTTTGAACTGGCAGAGGGGAGATTGAAACTGGATATTAGGAGGAAGTTGTTTGCAGTGAGGGTGGTGAGGCACTGGCACAGGTTGCCCAGGGAGGTTGTGGCTGCTCCCTCCCTGGAGGTGTTCAAGGCCAGGATGGAGGAGGCCTTGAGTGACCTGTGCTAGTGGGAGGTGTCCCTGCCTATGGCAGGGGGTTGGAACTAGATGATCCTTGAGGTCCCTTCCAACCTTACCATTCTATGATTAGATGATTCTATAATTATGAATATTATTTTAGGTATTAATGTTTACTATTAAGATTTTAATTCAGGGAAATTCCCTAAGATTCTTTTGGATTTTCAGTCAACAGGAAGTAGTTGCACAAAAGAAATTTATGAACACAGAATTAAAGAGTCTAAACAATCAGAATTTGGGAAACAGGAACGCAAAAAGAGGAACAATTCTAACTATGCTTATGGAGCCTCAGCATTAACTCCAGCAGATGTACTCACATCACCTTGGTCCCTGAGTAGGTTTCCTGTACAAAGATGCTTCCAAAAACTGTAATTATGATCCCAAAGGTAAATCCAAAATATTCCATGCTGAGGGAAAAAGAGGAGAGTGAATTGCTGCTAAGCTGCTGGTGCAAGCTGCAAACACGTGGTTGCTGTGATTCCCAGTTAAATGAGCCAGGAATGGGGTGCTGCTCCACCTAGACAGTCAGCACTGAAAGGTCTGGCTTATAAATCATCCTCCATGAAACACATCCTTTAGAAAATGGAACTGCCAAGCGGCAGCAGCATCATTGTTTTGGCCAATGAATTCAAAGCTTCCTGCCTGTGTGACTGCACAGACAGGTTGAGGGGCAGCACAAACACCTGATAAATGGTGCTGGCTGCTCCTGGCCCTAGGGACTCGGGTTTTTTGGGACCAAACCCTCCATTCTTTGACTGCCCCTTTGACTCAACTCCGAGACTCTGACATGGGAGGAGGAGAGGGGTAGCCAAAACCAGTATAGCAGGATTTCTTCCCTTCCAGGACAATTCCCTCAATGAAGAGCTAAAAGATTGTTATGGTCCTTAAAATGAAGAGGAACATTTTGTTTTAAAAATTTAATAGTACAGTTTCTCATTTCCCTGCTATTTCAGATGTTTGTTACTAAGCAGTTTTTCCTCTCCATCTGAATTAAAAAGTACAATCTCTCCAGTGACCATCAAAGTATTTCTTTGCTGCCAGCTTATTATATATAATCTCTTCCATCTATGTTGTCTTTGTAGCTAATAGCATACAGTTGGAATCCCTCAAGAAATTCAGGCAGTGACAGCGTAGACACTGTTAAACAGTCCTCAAAATAAACTGTACCTTTTTCAGCAGACATAGGGAATAATTTATCCCTTGTGGACAAGCTAAGTCCATTTCTGACCATTTTCACTGTGTGACCTGAACAGCTGGACCACTTCAACTTAATAAATTTGTGGTTTAATAAACTCATGTCAGCTACAGCAAATTATTTGAGAGATACACAAAACAGTAAATGGAACAGTAATGGATACATATCCTAAATATGAACTTCTCAGCCATGATTTCTCCTGCACAGTGATAAATGTGCAACAAATTAGTTTCTGGTTTACACTCAGGTTTTGTCTGGGGCCTGGTTCAAATTCACTACAGGTATCAGCTTTTCAGTCATTTGACACAAAATTCACAGAGAAATAGTAATGATGTTACAGATCTTCTTGCTGTCTGCAGCTACCTGAAGGGTGGTTGTAGCCAGGAGGAGGTTGCTTTCTTCTCTCAGGCAAGCAGCAGCAGAACAAGAGGACACAGTCTCAAGCTGTGCCAGGGGAAGTTTAGGCTGCAGGTGAGGAGAAAGTTGTTGCCTGAGAGAGTCATTGACTGCTGGAATGGGCTGCCCAGGGAGGTGGTGGAGTCAGCGTCCCTGGAGGTGTTCAAGGCAGGTTTGGACGTGGCACTTGGTGCCATGGTCTGGTCTTGAGGGCTGTGGTAACGGCTTGGACTTNAATGGCAAATATGATGTATGTGTATTTTAATGTATCTTCAGCCTAGATAATTACTAAAGCTACCTCTTCTTTGAGCTTTCCAAGGACAGCCATTTAACAGCCTTCAGTTTACAGCCTTCATTGTCCTGGTAGGGCATAAATCATGCCAGGTTGGTTTAACCCTTGCTCTCCTCCTCTTCTTGTGGGAGATTGCCAGGTAAAGAGTTAGAAGCAGAGTGATTACTTGGGATTACACAGACTCAGGCAGAGATAGTTAATGCAGCAGCAGCAGTCAGAGACACTGACTGACTTTGTTCATGTTAGGGGGTTGGAACTAGATGATCCTTGAGGTCCCTTCCAACCTTACCATTCTATGATTCTTGGTTTTATATCTCTCAGCAGAACCTATGAGTGATAGAGACATCAGTACTATTTTATTTTCACACCCAATGGTCTGATTTCTCAATATTCCAATTAGCCTGGACCCAGCAGAGACTGGAACATCCACCTTACAAGGAAAGATTGAGAGAGCAATGGCTCTGTTTAACCTGGAGGAGCCTGAAGGGACATCTCATTAACATTTATAAATATTTACAGGGCAAGTATCAGGAGGATGGAGCCAGGCTCACTGGTGCCAAGGGACAGGAAAATGGGCAATGAACACAAACTAGAACACAAGAGTTCCACATAAACATAAGGAAAAAAATCCTTCACTCCGAGGGTGGAGGAGCACTGGAACAGGCTGCTCAGGGATGTGGAGCCTCTATCTCTGGAGGCATTCAAAACTTGCCCAGATGTGCTCCTGTGTGACTTACTCCAGGTGATCTCTCTCTCACAGGAGTTTGGACTAGATGATTTTCAGTGGTCCCTCCCAGACCCTCCCATTCTGTGATTGGAGGGAGAGAAGTTTGTAATGTCTAATCACCATCAGCTTTATACAAGGTGCTGGCTGTATGTACAAAAATGAACTGGTGCAGAAAGCCATTTCAGATTGACACTTGTGTATATGGAGGTGACAGAAGTGAATCAGAAATGTGGTGCTCTTTTCCCTACCCATTCTGCTCCCCACTTCCCACCCAACTCTACAAAATTCCTAATTGCTCTCCAGTTACCACCCAGTCCATTTGCAGCTCACTGGGAGCTCAAGAGTAACTTCAGAGAGCAGAGAGGAGCTGCTGAGCTTGCCTTTGGATGAGATGAACACTGCTGCTTCCACATGTAGACATATAAAGAAACAAGCTGGAAAACCCCGCAGAGAACTGCTACACCATCCAGTCTCTCATGCAATCTGCCTGCTACTGGTAATCATCACAGTGTCACAGTATCACCAAGGTTGGAAGAGACATCAAAGATCATCAAGTCCAACCTGATACCACAGACCTCAAGACCAGACCATGGCACCAAGTGCCACGTCCAAACCTGCCTTGAACACCTCCAGGGATGCTGACTCCACCACCTCCCTGGGCAGCCCATTCCAGCAGTCAATGACTCTCTCAGGCAACAACTTTCTCCTCACCTCCAGCCTAAACTTCCCCTGGTGCAGCTTGAGACTGTGCAGCACTGCTCTTCTCCCCAGGGTTAGGGACAACTCACATCAGTGTTTTGTAGACCATCCTGTGCAGAGTTCTCCAAGAAGTCTTCTTTGGACACGGTTTGTAAAAGAGCACTACAAAAGTTGAAATGAACAGCTGTAATTAATAGCTATGCATAAGTGTGTCATTAGGAGCAGCCATCCCAGGGCAATGGTTCCTGACTAGAGGTTACAGAAGATAGAGGCTGTAGACTGGTTTAAAAATTTGCTGTAAACTCTAAACTGATCATAGATTGTTGTGCAAGCTACAGTACAGTAGTCAAGACTGAGATAGATCTCTCTCTTGATTTAGAGCCAAAATAATGTATGTTCAAGCATCTCCTTTTTGCATCACCGCAGACCCTCCATTTATGACCTGAGCTAACAAGGAACTGTTAGAAAAAAACTGCAGTATCAGCTAGAGCAGCAAGCACAGCAAGAAGCAGGTGTGGCTAGAAGAGCAAGCAATGAAGGGAAACAGCAGCAAAAATGGAGAGCAAAACATGCTCACAGCACAAGCTCCACATCAGATCTTCAAATATGTCTGTAAAGCTATAAATGTAATTGTTGCAAATGGACTAACCTTCTTTTTGTTTATTTTGACCTCTTTTAATGCTAGCTTTACTACTTCAGTCCTCTAGGGTTTATTTTGTAGAGCAGTGAGCACATTTGTAGGCTGCTGTATTATCCTCCCTGTCTTTTCTAAGCTGTAAAGTGACCTGGCAGTTGAACAGATGTGTACAATGGAACAATGGTATGCATCACCCCCTCCTCCAATTCACATTTGGTATGCTATTTGAACTATTAATGGGTGCTGAGCTAATGCTACCACAAAATCATTTGGCATAACCCCACCATCTTACCCTCAGCTTGTACTGATCAGCTCTGAGCCAATCATTTTACAGTTGAAGCTATGCATATCTTCCCTCACCATGCATCATTTCACACTTACCTCTGCTGAATTTCAGCCGGGTAAGTGTGATGGTTTGTGAGTTCCCTGCCCCCCACACTTTGTGAAATAACCCAGACTAGAACTCAGCCAGCTGGAAGTTAAGGACTGAAGCTCTATTTACAGCTCAGCACAATGGACAAGCAGAGATAGACACAACAGACAGGAATAGTTACAGACATAGACAAGTTAAAGGCAATACAGAAACACAACTCCCCTCCCAGAAATCAGAGACCCCAGGAGGGGCTCCCAACCACCCTTCCACCCTCTCCCCACCCCTGTGCCTTACCTCAAGGTTTGCCTTACACGCAAGGTGAATTAGGAGGATGAGCCAGGGGGGTTAGAAGGAAAGTGGTTAGTGAAGATTAACAGGCAAGGAGAAGCCAGAGCCAGAAGCTGCTAGACCGCCCCAGATGCTGTGCTGTGTCCCCAGAGAGAGACAGAGACTGACTTATCTATATTTTGGTTTCTTTTCCCAAAACGTATCTCAGCAAGCCTATGAGTGCAGCAGACATCACCATTGTTTTCTTTTCACAGCCTATAGTGTAATTTTCTCTATTAAAGTATTCTAATTAGCCTCAAACCAGCACAGTAAGTTTCTTGCAAGACTGAGTGACTTGGAAATGTCCTTTGAATCTTTGTAGCCTGCTCTTAACTTTCCTGCTGTAAAGAACTTCACACTATCAGCAATTTTCTGAACCTGCTGCTTATCTTTTCTGACGAGAAGCACCAGTCCTTGTAGATCTGTTGGTGATCTATTTTTAGCCTGACCTAACCATTTATTCTCTGTTACTCACCTTTTTAACCAGTTGTATATTGATGGATGAGCCTTCTCTCACAGCTAGGCAATTTCTCTGAAAGATTTGGTGAGACTTTCTCAAAAAATACCTTTCTGTTTGAGTTGGTTGTAGGAATTAACAAGGCAGGAATTATAAAATCTGTAGTTATTTTATTTCCCAAAGCCCTGCCCACAAACTCTATACAAATTAGTTAGATTGGGTTCAAAATTTGTTTGGGAAGATCTTCACAAGGATGCTTATAGGCAATTTAGTGATTCAGGGAAATCAGAAAGTTGGAAAAGGTTTGCTACAGAAATAGCTTTGCTGCACTTACAAACAAAAGGCAGCCCAGAGCCCTAGGGAATGTCTGTGCTACTCGCGGTGGTGGAGTAGGAGTTTGGAGCTGGTCCCTTGGCTCATTTGAGGCAGTGTCTTGAACTGCAAATTGTAATCCAGTGGTTGATCAATGAGGCACAGGATCCAATGTGAGTAAACCTGCCAGAGCCCAAACTGACTGCAGACACTGCTGCCATGGGCACAGAGTGTGGGGCGGCACAGAGCGTGGGGCAGCACAGGGCACGGAGTAGAACAGGGCACGGAGCGTGGGGTAGAACAGGGTACAGGGCACGGGCCGGCACAGGGTACAGACTGCAGGGCAGCACAGGGCACAGAGCGCAGGGCAGCACAGGGCACAGAACGCGGGGCAGCACAGGGTACAGAGCATGGGTCAGCACAGGGCACAGAGCGTGGGGCAGCACAGGGCACAGAGCGCGGGGCAGCACAGGG
>VWZE01003560.1:19519-30767 GCA_013396675.1 Eubucco bourcierii
TTTCTCGTCACCCTTCTGCCAGATGCCCCTCAAGGTCTGACTCCAGGTCCCCCTCTAGGTCTGGCTCAAGGTCTGTGTCAAAGTGCCAGTCAAAGTCCCCCTAGACACTGTGTCCAGTTGCCATATCTATATGCTGGGGCGATTGGTTCTTCCCCATTCAAGCCCACAGGGGTGGGGTAAGGAGCTTGGCACCTACTTCTTTCCACATTCCAAACCCCTGGAGCCGGAGGTGGTGGGGAGCAAAACAGTTTCGTGCCCCATTCAAAGCTCCACTGGGGCAGGGACTTGGGTGTGCCCTGCCACACTGTTCAAGTTATTTATCCATACTCTGGAAGCTGTGATGAACCAGGTGTCCCAGGAAGTAAATCAGCCTGCTGATGAAGCTGTCTCACTAATAGGCCTCACGCAGTGAAAAGACTCCTCAAACACAAGCAGCACATGCAGCATTTAAGAAGTGCCAACACAAGCACAGCTGATGGAACAAACACAGCGATGAACTGCAGGCTGTTGCAAAGGGAAGTGTGCTGAGCAGGGCATCTATTGATTGCTAATGTGAGAAAGAGCGTGCAAAATCTGGGGGGCACATACTGAGCCAAGGGTGTCTCTAAATGCTGTGTTACATGGGAAGAAAAGAGGAGACTGAGAGGTGACCTCATCAGTGCTTATAAAGATGTAAAGGTGAGTGCCAGGTGGCTGGAGCCAGGCTCTGCTGGGTGATGCCCAATGACAGGACAAGAGGCAATGGGTGGAAGCTGAGGCATAGGAAGTTTCATTTAAACATGAGAAGAATTTTTTTTCCCTGTGAGGGTGACAGAGCACTGGAACAGGCTGCCCATGGGGGTTGTGGAGTTTCCCTCTCCGGAGATATTCAAAACCTGCCTGAAGCTTTCCTGTATGACTTAAGGGCATTTGCCCTTGTCCTATTCTTCCTTAGGAGAAAAGACCAAGCTCCACCTGGCTACAACCTCTTCTCAGGGAGCTGTAGAGAGCAATGAGGTTTCCCCTCAGCCTCCTTTTCTCCAGACTACACAATCCCAGGTCCCTCAGATGCTCCTCACTAGACTTCTTCTCCAGACCCTTCACCAGTTTTGTTGCCCTTCTCTGGACATTCTCCAGCCCCTCAATGTCCGATCTGGAGCGAGGGACCCAAAACTGAACCCAGTACCCAAGTACCAGTTGCCCATGCAGGAAGAATATCTACAGCCAGACAGATGTTTTTCAGAGATGACTGAATCTAGAAAACCCAAAAGATCAATTTCTCTGGCTACTGCTTTTCTAAATCCAAGTGCCTGAAGGTCCTGGACTTTGTAGTTCAGGGCAGCCAGAGGTACTACTGTGATGAATCTGATGAAAGAATCAGAAAAGAAATTTTGTTGTGGGGGATTACCCAGATCCCCACAAATTTTACAATGAAACCAGATTTGTTGAAAGAAAAGCAATGCCTTGGAAAGAACTGGTTTAACATTGCAGTTCAAGTCACACAATTTTTGTCTAAATAAGAATTTGTAGGCTTATTTTCCTCCACCTACCATTCTGAAAACTACATTTCAGATCTGTTTTGCTAGAGTACAGAAATACACTGCATGTAATGTCATTACCTGATGGCATCTACCTAGACCTGAGTAAGGCATTTGACTCTGTCCCACATGGCATCCTGGGCACCAAACTGGAAAAACATGGACTGGATGGGTGGAACACTGCTGGGCAAGGAATTGGCTGGATGGTGGCACACAGAGAGTGGTGATCAAGGGCACAATGTCCACCTGGAGACCAGTGACAAGTGGTGTCCCTCAGGGGTCAGTGCTGGCACCAGTGCTGTTTAACATCTTTGTCAGTGACATGGACAGAGGAATGGAGTGCACCCTCAGCAAGTGTGCAGATGGCACCAAGCTGTGTGGCACAGTCGACTTGCTAGAGGGCAGGGATCCATCCAGAGGGACCTGGACAGGCTGCAGAGCTGTGCCCAGGCCAACCTCAGGACATTCACCAAGGCCAAGTGTAAGGTCCTGCACCTGGGTAGGCACAATCCCAAGCACAATTCCAGGCTGGGTGGTGAATGGCTGGAGAGCAGCCCTGAGGAAAAGGACCTTGGAGTCTGGGTTGATGAAAAGCTCAANTGCAGTAGCTCTGCTGTGAGGACAGGCTGAGAGAGTTGGGACTCTGCAGCCTGGAGAAGAGAAGGCTTCCAGGACACCTTAGAGTAGCCTTCCAGGATCTGAAGGGGGCCTAGAGGAAGGCTGGGGAGGGACTATTGACAAGGTCTTGTAATGCCAGGACAAGGGGCAATGGGTTTGAACTGGCAGAGGGGAGATTGAAACTGGATGTTAGGAGGAAGTTGTTTGTAGTGAGGGTGGTGAGACACTGGAACAGGTTGCCCAGGGAGGTTGTGGCTGCTCCCTGGCTGGAGGGGTTCAAGGCCAGGGTGGATGAGGCCATGAGTGAGCTGTGCTAGTGGGAGGTGTCCCTGCCTATGGCTGGGGGCTTGGAACTGTCTGATCCTTGAGGTCCCTTCCAACCTTACCATTCTATGATTCTATAACACAGCGAGATTAAGTCTGTTAATATAAAAGAAAAAAAAAAGAAAAACAAAACTATATTAATTCTGAAATAATGAAACCTGCCCATACCCTTACACCTACACAAGCTGCTAATGTGATACAGTAATAACAAAACAAAAGAAAACAAACCCCAAAAATACAGTCACAAAATCTGTCAGTAGTGGTATTTCTCATAGATGGAAAATTGCTGTTGTGAGCCATCATCTCAGTAGTGAATCCAAGTTTGATGACTTACACCCAAGAAAAAATAATTTTAAAAGGCATATGGAGAAAGCCTACCTGGAAATAGATGGGAGGGGGAGGCTGTGTTGTGAGTGACTGTGAGAAACTCTTTGCTATTTGGTTCCAAGCAGTCCTCCTCTAAAAGGCAAAGAATTCTTTCTACCATGTACACCTATTCACATAATAGCAGATATCTGAGTTGATAGCATGGAAGAAAATGAATTACTATGCACGAGAACAAATGACTCTTAATGAGCCATGAATAAATATCCATTTGAAATGAGAAGAGGATATCTAGACTACTGATGCCATCAAGTTCTGAAACGGGATTTTGAGAAGGCAATTAGGATCAAAAACCTCAGTTTAAAAATGGGTCTTAGTAGGTTGATGTTTGCAATACATCTGGGCTCATTTGGCCACCCAAGATACGTTTGCAAGTCCCATTCACAGTGACAAAGTTTGGCAAGGAGCATAAGCATATTCTGTGGCCATCTCCCTATCTGTAAATTACTGTGAAGTTGAAAATTAAATCATTGAAGCCCATGAGAACAGCCTTTATGAAGCAGAAAGTGGATAAAGAAAACCCTCAGGTAGCTCAGTCTTCTATCTGTACTTTTAAAACTGTTTAACTAGCTTTATATTCAAAGTTTTCTTCTATTTGTGGGTATCTCTGTCTAAATTCTTGTTAGAACGGCATCTTAAGTAACTGTTAGTGATAATTTTCTATTCCTAGCCAGCCTCATCCTTGCTCCTAACTGACAGATTTTTATTCATGTCCACTGCTAGGTGCAACATGCAGTCTCAGACCTTTTCATCAGTCTCCTGAAGGTTCAGTCTTTAATGAAAATTAAATGACTTACCTGATACTGAAACATTCAAAGCCTCTTGTAGAAGACCCAAGGGGATAGTTCTTCCAGTAGACAAAATGAAGAATGACTAAAACCTACAAATAATCATAGAACCATTTGGATTAGAAGGCACCTTGAAGATCATCTAGTTCCAACCCCACCTACCATGGAGAGGGATGCCCTCCGCTAGAGCAGGTTGCTCAAGCCCCTCTCCAGCCTGGCCTTAAGTACTTCCAGGAAAGGGACATCCACAACCTCCCTGGGTAACGTTTTCCAGTGTCTTACCACCTTCATTGTGGAGAATTTCTTCCTAATAGCCAGTCTAAATTCACCCTTTTCCAGTGTAAAGCCATTACACCTCGTCCTATCACTACAAGCCCTTGTAAAATGTCCCTTCCCAGCTTTCTTTTAGCCCCCCTTCCGGTACTGAAAGGTCAATATAAAATCTCCTCAGTGCCTTCTTTTCTCCAGGCTGAACAGCAACAGCCCAAACTCTTGCAGCCTGTCCCCATAGGAGAAGTTCTGCAGCTCTCTGATCATCTTCACAGCCCTCCTCTGCACACACTCCAACAATTCAATGTCTTTCTAGTATTAGGAGCACCAGAACTGGACACGGTGCTCCAGTTGGGATCTCACAAGAGTAAGTGAGCATCACCTTCCTTTACCTGCTTCTCAGACTTCTTTTGCCAGCCCACACAGAATTTTTCACCAGCTGACACCCCCAAGTCTTTCTCATCAAGACTGCTCTCAAGCCAATCCTCACCCAGCCTGCATTTGTGTTTTGGATTGCCCTGGCCCAGGTGCAGAACCTTCTACTAGACATTGTTGAACTTCCTGAGGTTGGCTTAGGCATACCCCTCAAGTCTGTCCATCCTCTGGATGGCATCCCTTCCCTGTAGCATGCCAACCAGAGCACACAGTTTGGTGCCACCTGCAGACTTGCTGTGGCTGCACTCAATGCCACAGTCCATACTGCCAACAAAGATGGTAAACATGGCTGGTGCCAGTACCGATCCACAAGCAATGCCACTCCTCTCTGTTTGGGCTTGAAGCCATCGACTACAAATGAGTGCCACCATCCAACCAATCCCTTCTCCAGTGACTGGTTCATCCCTCAAGTGCATGCTCTTCCAGTTTGGTGACCAGGATGTCATACAGGACAGTATCAAATGCAAGTCCAGGTAGGCAATTTCAGTTGCTCTTCCCTTATCCACTGATACTGTAAGTCCATCACAGAAGGCCACCAGATTTGTCAGGCATGATTTGCCCTTCGTGAAGCCATGTTTGCTACCACCAATCACCTCTTCTTTATTTGCCATACGCCTTAGAAAAGCCTTCAGGAGGATCTGCTCCGTGGTCTTGCCAGGCACAGGGGTACAGTCCCACAGGAAGGCTGGGAAGGGACTATTGACAAAGTCTTGTAATGCCAGGACAAGGGGCAATGGGTTTGAAATGGCAGAGGGGAGATTTAGACTGGATGTTAGGAGGAAGTTGTTTGCAGTGAGGGTGGTGAGACACTGGCACAGGTTGCCCAGGGAGGTTGTGGCTGCTCCCTCCCTGGAGGTGTTCAAGGCCAGGTTGGAGGAGGCCTTGAGTGACCTGTTCTAGTGGGAGGTGTCCCTGCCTATGGCAGGGGCTTGCAACTAGATGATCTTTGAGGTCCCTTCCAACCTTACCATTCTGTGATTCTATGAAATGCTGTAAAAGGTAGCAGGAGGGCAAAATGCTGTAAAAGCAATCTGCTGTTTATGTAGTTCCTTGTGTATTTCATGCTGCTGTCTGGTGAGGTCAGCCAAACTGGACAAAGAAAAATGGAATCATAGAATAGGTCAGACTGAAAGGGTCATTAGCCTCAGAAGGTCATCTAATACACTGCTGCTCAAAGCAAGATTAGCAAAACATTACTCATAGAATCACAGAATGGTAAGGTTGGAAGGGACCTCAAGGATTGTCTAAGTTCCAACCCCCTGCCATAGGCAGGGACACCTCCCACTAGAACAGCCCCCTCAAGGCCTCCTCCAACCTGACCTTGAACCCCTCCAGCCAGGGAGCAGCCACAACCTCCCTGGGCAACCTGTGCCAGTGTCTCACCACCCTCACTGGAAAGAACTTCCTCCTAACATCCAGTCTAAATCTCCCCTCTGCCAGTTCAAACCCATTGCCCCTTGTCCTGTAATTCAAGACCTTGTAAATAAATATTCAAGGTTTTATCTCATCTTGAGAACTTCTACTGGTGGAGACTACACAGCCCCTCTGAGCACCCCAAACCCTTCTGACTGTTGTCATGCTTAAGAGGTTTCTCCATAAAACCAGCCAGAACCTCTCATTTTATACCCACTGCATCCTACTTTCCCTTAAGACATCTCTATGAAGAGCCTGAATCCACCTTCTTGGTAACCTCCTTGTGGTTCCTGGCAGCCCATCAGGTCCCCTGAACTCTTCTCCATGCTGAGCCAGCCCCAGTCCCTCAGCCATTCCTTATGGAGGAAGGGTGCACAGTCCCTGCAGGAACTCCCTTGCTGCAGCTGCCCAGAATTCTGCAGCTGGGAGAAGGGGAACCATGAATACCAGATGTGAGATGAATACACAGGACACCAAACTTCAGGCACACCTCAGAGGATGTGGCAGCCATAAGGCCACAGTCAGCAGGAGAGCTACAGCTCCTCCTCAGTGACAGGCTTGTGCCCAGTGGTCGTATCAGAGGTGACACAAGGTACACTGGGATGGAGAGCAGGAGGCAGAAGTAATTAAATCAGAATGAAATTCATTCATTCTGCTGCTCATAAACCAGCCTGCTTCTATCAGCTTTTGTTTTCCTCAGATAGAGAATTCAATGAAACTCGTGATGTAAGATCTGTATTTGACACAGCCCTTTGAGCATGTTGCTTCTGCATAGATATTAATTGCTCTTCTTTTTATAGTTAAAGGTGAAGCAAATAGGACAGCTTGAAACACTTTCTTCTGCCTCATTCAGCTCAATCCAAATCATCTTGTAATGCCAGGACAAGGGGCAAAGGGTTTGAACTGGCAGAGGGGAGATTTAGACTGGATGTTAGGAGGAAGTTGTTTGCAGTGAGGGTGGTGAGACACTGGCACAGGTTGCCCAGGGAGGTTGTGGCTGCTCCCTGCCTGGAGGTGTTCAAAGCCAGGTTGGAGGAGGCCTTGAGTAACCTGTCCTAGTGGGAGGTGTCCCTGCCTATGGCAGGGGGTTGGAACTGGATGATCCTTGAGGTCCCTTCCAACCTTACCATTCTGTGATTCTATGATCAATATGTGACCTTTTTCAGCATGGTAACTGGTTGGTTTTTTGTTTTGTTTTGTTTTGGTTTTTTTGCTGTTTGAGAATAAAAGTAACTTTTGCAAACTGAAAAGAACTTATGTAAAATGAAAAGAGCTTTAGTGGATATACAGTGGCTGTTCCTGGTAAATTACAGCCCTGTGTGTGGACATTTTATTCCCTGGGACTCCTTGAGGTGAGCTATACTTTTGGGTTTTTTTTAAAGACTGTCAGCTGAAATACTGAGCAGCTTAATTAGCAGCAGGATTTACCTTCTAAGAATACACAGCAGGCACCTGAGGCAAGAAATGAGAAATTTTTAATTAAAACATTCTCCAGTTCTAAATCTTGATGTCTGTCACACAGAAACCTGTTGTGCTCCAGTGTGCACCCATTGCCCCTCGTCCCATCATTGGACATCACTGGGAAGAGCCTAGCTCTGTCCTCCTGACACTTGCCCTTTACATACTTACAAGCATTAACAAGGTCACAGGATCACAGGCTCACAGGGTGTCAGGGGTTGGAAGAGACCCAAAGAGATCAAGTCCAACCTCCCTGCCAGAGCACGACCAGACAATCTAGCTCAGGTCACAGAGGAACACATACAGAAAGGCCTTGAAAGCCTCCACAGAAGGAGACTCCACAACCTCTCTGGACAGACTGTTCCAGTGCTCTGGGACCCTGACAGTAAAGAAGTTCCCCCTTGTGTTGAGCCTCCTGTGCTGCAGCTTCCATCCATTGCTTCTTGTCCTATCCCAGGCAGCAGTGAGCAAAGGCTGCCCCACTCCTCCTGACCCCCAGCCCTCAAAGATTTATAAACATGGATTAAATCCCCTCTCAGTCTTCTCTTCTCCAGACTAAGCAGCCCCAGGTCCCTCAGCCTCTCCTCAGCAGGCAGTGCTCCAGTCCCCTCATCATCCTCATAGCCCCCTGCTGGACCCTCTCCAGTAGATCCCTGTCCCTCTTAAACTGGGGAGCCCAAAACTGAATGCAGTACTCACACCTCCAATCTGAACAGCCCCAGCTCCCTCAGCCCTTCCTCATAAGGGAGATGTTCCATTCCCTTCATCATCAGCTCCCATCCATTACTCCTTGTCCTATCTCAGGGAGCCAGTGAGCAGACCCTTCCTGACACCCAACCCTCAGGTATTTATAAACATTATGAACAGATACTTATAAAAGTGTTCCTGTTACACAAGTAATATTGATAATCTCATTCATAGAGAAGCAGGCAGCTGAAGGGTATAAGATGCCATTAAGGTAAGTGTTCTGCACTCTTCTAGGATAAACACCTTTTAATAAAACCTCATACACCTTAGTAGTTATATAATGAGTTTTATATAAGCCCCAAACTGAATGTAGTACTCACACCTCTAATCTGAACAGCCTCAGCTCCCTCAAACCTTTCTGAAAAGGGAGATGTTTCATTCCCTTCATCATCAGTTGGGATTGTTTAGCCTGGAGAAGAGGAGGCTCAGGGGAGACCTTCTTGCTGTCTACAGCTACCTGAAGGGTGGTTGTAGCCAGGAGGAGGTTGCTTTCTTCTCTCAGGCAAGCAGCAGCAGAACAAGAGGACACAGTGTGAAGCTGTGCCAGGGGAAGTTTAGGCTGCAGGTGAGGAGAAAGTTGTTGCCTGAGAGAGTCATTGACTGCTGGAATGGGCTGCCCAGGGAGGTGGTGGAGTCAGCGTCCCTGGAGGTGTTCAAGGCGGGTTTGGATGTGGCACTTGGTGCCATGGTCTGGTCTGGAGGGCTGTGGTAATGGGTTGGACTTGATGAGCTTTGAGGTCTCTTCCAGCCTTGGTGATACTGTGATCTTCATGACTCTGTGCTGGCTCTTCCAAGCACTTCCCTGCCCTTTTCGAACTGAGGAGCCTAGGACTGGACTCAGTGTTTCCTGCATGTGGAACAACTGGATTTTCAGGAAGGAAAGTGTTTTAGGTTTAGGCATTATTAAGTACAGGCATGAAGAGTATCCCTGCACACTTCTAGCAAACACTGTATCTCTTGAGTTACATAAATTGGAAGAGTATATATTTAGTTAAAAACAAACAGAAAACCCAGTGTGATCAAAGGGCTGGGACACCTCTCCTACAAGGATAGGCTGAGGGAGGTGGGTCTGTTCAGCCTGGAGAAGAAAAGGCTCCAGGGAGATCTTATAGTGGCCTTCCAATACCTGAAAAGGACCTAGAATAAAACTGGGGAGAGACTTTTTATAAGGAGATGTGGTGACAGGGCAACGAGCAATGGTTTTAAACTAGAGCAGGGTAGATTCTGATTAGACATTAGGAAGAAGTTCTTTACTATGAGGGTAAAGAGACACTGGAATGGGTTGCCCAGAGAAGTTATGGACACCTCATCCCCTGGATGTCCTTAGGACCAGACTAGATGAGGCTTTGAGCAAGCTGGTCTAGTGAGAGATGGAGTTTCACCCCATGGCACTGATAGTCTCTAAGGTTCAATCCAACTCAAGCCATTCTGTGATTCTCACACACAACAGCCTCATGTTGAGCTTTTCATCACCCCACACCCCCAGGGCCTTTTCCTCAGGGCTGCATTCAACCATTCCCCACCCAGCCTGGAGTTGTGCTTGGGATTGTGCCTACCCAGGTGCAGGACCTTACACTTGGCCTTGTTGAATGCCATGAGGTTGGCCTGGGCACAGCTCTGCAGCCTGTCCAGGTCCCTCTGGACGGATCCCTGCCCTCTAGCAAGTCGACTGTGCCACACAGCTTAGTGCCAGCTGCACACTTGCTGAGGCTGCACTGATTCCTCTGTCCATGGCACTGACAAAGATGTCAAACAGCACTGGTGCCAGCACTGACCCCTGAGGGACACCACTTGGCACTGGTCTCCAGGTGGACATTGTGCCCTTGATCACCACTCTCTGTGTGCCACCATCCAGCCAATTCCTTGCCCAGCAGTGTTCCACCCATCCAGTCCATGTTTTTCCAGTTTGGTGCCCAGGATGCGATGTGGGACAGAGTCAAATGCCTTACTCAGGTCCAGGTAGATGCCATCAGTTGCCCTTCACTTGTCCACTGTCGCTGTGACTTCTTCATAAAAAGCCACTAAATTTTGCACCTCCTCTGCATGCTAAAGCCATCAGGAGCTCATACACCTGAGCTGGATGTGCGTAGTCAAAGGACTGAGAGACCCCTAAGGAGGGGACAGCAGTTTAACACCTGGAAGTAGGAAATGTTATGCATTGTGGTGCAGAACAAAGACAGGGTTTGCCAGGTACGATTTTAAAGGACAAACAGTGCTGCATTACCTCCTACAAATAAGACCTTCTGAGTATTACCCATGCGAAGCAGAACACGTTTAGAGCCACCCTGTGCCTCAAGAAAGGCTTTTCAGTGGAGGCAGCACCGCCTCCCACCCAGCACCGGCTGATCTGTTTACTTCGCAACAGGGCACAAGAGTGGTGCAAGAGCGCTCCCTCCCTGCAGCCTCGGCAAACTGAGTTTAGCAAATCTCATTTACCTTGCTAGCAGCAGAAAATCTTCTCATAGCCTCTGAGGAGACCTTTAAAAAAAAAAAAAAGTATCCTATACTAAACCTAAATCTGCCAATCTAAAACTGTTGCTACACGAGTAACGATCAGGTGCAGAACTCCATGTGGACTTTCATTTAAAATCTCCAAAACCTCTGCAAATGCAAAGGAAAAAAAGCTTTTTCTTTTTTTTTCTTTTCCCCTCCAGATTCAATGTTTACCTAAAAAGAAATAATGACAAGCTAATGGTGAAGTACCCACAGGCAGCAACCTGCTTATACAGTGCTTAAAAAAGCCAAACCAAAACAGTTTGTGCTCACGGCAATCCTTTTCTTAAAATATCTCCAGAAACATTCTGCTGAACTCATTCTACTTACCATACATCTCTAGGAGATACAAATGTCCATAGATTTCCTTAAATCACAGAATGGTAAAGTTGGAAGGGACCTCAAGGATCATCCACTTCCAACCCTCTGCCATAGGCAGGGACAGCTCCCACTAGCACAGCTCACTCAAGGCCTCCTCCAACCTGGTCTTGAACACCTCCAGGGAGCGAGCAGCCACAACCTCCCTGGGCAACCTGTGCCAGTGTCTCACCACCCTCACTGCAAACAACTTTCTCCTGACATCCAGTTTCAATCTCTCCTCCGTCAGTTAAAACCCATTGCCCCTTGTCCTGGCATTACAACACCAAGATACTGGAAGCCTTCTTTTCTGCAGGCTGCGCAGCCCCAACTCTCTCAGTCTGTCCTCATAGCAGAGTTGCTGCAGTCCTCTGAGCATCTTCGTGGCCTCCTCTGGATCCCCTCCAACACTTCCATGTCCTTCCTGTGCTGAGGGCTCCAGAA
>VWZE01003562.1:0-13248 GCA_013396675.1 Eubucco bourcierii
TACCATTCTATGATTCTATGATTCTATGATTTCCTGCAACTGAAAAGATAGAGCTCAGGTGGACTTCATAAGGTTCGACAAAGCAAAGTGCAAGATCTTGCACCTGGGCTGAGGCAATCTTCACGACCAATACAGGCAGGGGGATGAGATTGAGAGCAGTCCTACACAGAAGGACTTGGGGATTACTGTTGGATGAGAAGCCAGACATGAGCCAACAATGCACACTTACTGACCGGTGGGCAAGTTGCCTCCTGGGGTTCATCAAAAAAAAGCATGGCCAGTAAGTCAATTGAGGTGATTCTACCACTCTGCTCCACTCTGGTCTGATCTCACCTAGATTGCTGTGTTCATATCTGGAGTCCTCAACACAGGAAGGACACGGACCTGCACATGGAGTGTGTCCAGAGGAGATCACAGAAATGGACAGAGTGCTGGAGCATGGCTTCTGTGAAGACAGGCTGAGAGTGTTGGGGTTCTTCCACTTGGAGAAGAGAAGTCTCCAGGGATACCTTATAGTAGCATTTCAGTGTTTGAGGAAGAAAGCTGACAAGAGACTGTTTACAAGGGCATGTACCATTAGGACAAGGGACAATTTAGTTCTTTAGCAGGAAGGTAGTAGAACATTGAAACAGGAGGTATCCAAGGAGGTAGTTGAGGCCCTGTTCTTGGAAATATTCAAAGTGAGGCTTTACAGGACTCTGTCCAACCTAATATAATAGTGGACGTCCCTGCTCACTGCAGGTGAGTTAGACTAGATGACTTTAGGAGGTTCCTTTTGACCTAAACTGTTTTATGATTCTCTAACAGTGCCTCTGCTTCTATTCCCTTAACTAATTGCAGAGAAGAGGAAATAAAATTTACAGAAAACACCTTTGTGTTCCCTTGGCATAGCAAACCTTGAACTCAAGTTTCTTCTAATCTCAATATTTAAAAAGTAGAAAAAAATAATTCTATAGGTATGTGGGGAAAAAAAAAAAGAGAGAGGAAAGAAAGCATAATTCCTTTTCCCTGTTATTCCTACTTTTGTCTTTGGTCTTTTCTTTCACATGAAAGAAAACCTGTTTTCTCCAACAGGTGTATTTTTTCATTTAGGCATGTAACTCTCAGGTATCCATGATAGTGTTCTTAACCTGATCACATTTAATCAGCAGAAATTTTAAGAGCCTAGAAGGATCAGTTCTGTTGAAGTGTAGGTAGCTTACTTAAGCAAGTAATTTTTCTTTCTGATAAATTTCTAAAGACACTTACTTTGTTTTATAGAATGGAAAATAAAGTAGCTATTTTAGAATGGAATTATTCTAATTCCCTAGTTAGATGACAAACTAAGAAAGAAATGTGTTGGGCTTGATTGTGTACTATCTCTTATTTTCTATCTTTATGTTATGACATATCTATATACAAAGGTGTATTTATTTTAAATAAATATGATTATGTATTAAAACATTCAAAAGCCTTGATGAAAAAGAATGCTTGATAATGTGATAAACTTCAAACACAGAAGAAATCGTCCTGAAGTCCATGTGATTATTTCTGCAAGTGCTTCAATGACCTAGGAAGAACAACTGACAGTCAAGTCTTGCTATTTCTGTACATTGGATTAATCATTTGAGGATATGTCTGAGTTTTACACTTTCTGCTTTATAAATAATTTACTATAAAACATTATATGGCCTTTTTAGCTGAAATTCTGTAAGGTGAAGAAGCCGAGCCCTTCTGCAAATACTATATTACTTTCAGTAAAATCATCTGAAGTGCATGTATTCATAGTGACCTGTCTGCAAGTGCCTTGCTGAAAAATGCCACAATTAGCAACAGACCCATGCTGAGGGTTTGATTGCACAGTAAGGAAGTTTTCACCTCTGAAAGTTTGACTTTAAGTGAAAATGTTTCTGTTGGTTTCAGTTTATTCCACACCGAGCTTTTGTCTATATCACAACATTCTTACACAATTTAATGTGGTGAACATATAACTTCCTACAGGAGGGAGTACAAGAAACAAGAGAGGGATACAGCCCAGATAAGTCCTTAGGCAGCAAAGTAAAGTACTTCATCATACAGGCATTAGTCCCCTGTAAAAGAAATGACAGAATGGCAAACAGATAGATAAACAGATGGTTGGAGATGTACTGAACAGACAAAACAGTTGCCATGAATTTGAAGAATAATGTAGTGGGATTTACATCAGCTTGTGCCAAAGAGTCTAATTCTGGTAGTTACTAATGCCCTTGGAAAGTGCTAGCACCCACATTTGCAAAAAGTGATTGTACAGCTGTAGCCAGGGTGTGGGAGCATGTAAATTTAAAGGAAGATTCAAAGGGCTAAGTATAGCATTTCTTGTATTTTAGCATATTACTGAGCACTGAGTTAGGTGCTGTGTATTCCACATGCATGTTCTCAATATGCTGCAGTCATTAAGCAATACAGCATAACCAGTCTACAGTAAAAGTATCTTGAGACAAATGATTTTGAAGAATCATAGAATCATTGAATCACATAGCATCTCAAATAAGAAGGGACCTGTAAAGATCACAGAAAGGGCCTGTAAGGATCATTGAGTCCAACTCCCTATTCCTAGCAAAACTACCTAAATGTGACAGCGCATTGCCTAGACACTCCTTGAACTCTGACAGACTTGATGCCATGACCACTGCTGGGGAAATTGTTCCAGTGACAGACCACCGTCTCAGTGAAGAACCTTTTCCTAATGCCCAGCCTGAACTTTTCTTGATGCAGTTTCTGTTCATCTCCTCATGTACTGTTGCTGGTCACCAGAGAGATGAGATCAGCAACTACCTGTCCTCTGGCCCCTTTAAGGAATTTGTAGCCTGTGATGAGGTCAGCCCTCAGCCTTCACTTCTCCAGTCTTGCTACTGGAACCACATCAGCCACTCCTCCAAAGCCTTGCCCTAGAGAACTTTTACCATCTTGACTGATCTCCAGACACACCAATAGTTTGAGGTGATTTTTACACTGAGGTGCCCAAAACTGCACACAGTACTCAAGATAGGCAGCACTAAAGCAATGTAGAGTGGAGCAACCATGTTCCCCAACCAGCTAGCTGTGCTGTGCTTGATGCAATCAAGAACACAGTTGGCCCTAATGGCTGCCAAGGCACACTGTGGACTCATACTCAGTTTGCCATCAGTCCAGACCTCCTGATCCCTTTCCACAGTGCTATTCTCTGGTCTCTCATCCTGCTTACTGCAGAGAGGGTTGGATAAGATGATCTTCAGAGGTCCCTTCTAACCCAGATCATTCTATGATTTTAGGATTCCCCATTTTGTATGTATACCAAGGTTACCCCAGTATTAAGCATCTCTGCTTTGCCTATGTCCTTATTTGTGCAGTGAATGAATGTTATCTTTGATTCTCCTTTTGCTGTTAACACATTTTGCTGTCCTTTACCATGCTGGCCAACCTGAATTCTAATCAAGATTTGGCTGCTGAACTTTCCCCCTATAGTGGCAAAATATATTTGTAGTCCTCTGATGTTGACTGTCCCTGCTTCCAGTGTCTGCACACTTCCTTTTTCTGCCTAAGTTCTAGAAGACCCCTGCTCAGTCAAGTCAACTTTCTAGCCTGAAGTTAACTTTCTAGCCTGCTTGTCTGACTTCTGACACTTTGAATTGGCTGCCTTTGCACTCTTAGTAAAATGCTCTTAAAAAGTGATATACATTTAATGTAGAAAGCACCTACCAACTTCCTCTTACCAGAACTGTTGCATATAGAAGAAAAAACAAAAACCATTTTGGCAGTATGCTATGAGACATTCCTCAGATGGGACATCAGCCGTTTTCAGGGATTCAGTACACAGAATTTGATTAAATATATAACATCTAGAAATTACAGTAGGTTAAGCTACCATTGCTGAATCATAAATATATACATGTGGAAATCAAGAAATACCATTTACAGAGAGATGATCTGAGAACAGAGAAATGTTTTGGTGGAGTTTATTGCTGAATTCACTGCAAATTTCCAAAATGAGTGTAACTTATGTGTGTAGGTTTGGGTTTTATTTTCTTCATTAGAACCAGGGGTAGATCAACTTTTGAAGTTGTTTACTGCCTAAACTAAACCTTTATTACTGCACAGTTTAGAATTGTTTAACTTCTAATTGCCACTAACAAGGCTGTTCGTATATAGTATCAATACATGCCAATCCAGGTATAGGCTGTAATTACCTGCTAACAATTCCTAATTTGGAAGACACAAGTAAAGAAATGCATGTGCTGTTTTTCCAACCTCAACATTATGATAAGTTCTTCTGCTGTTCTTATAGGAATTTTGTTATGATCAGTTCCCCAGAACTGATAGAACACAGATATATAAACCAATACTCATTAAATCCTCTAAACACACTGTTGTCCTAACAAATTTCAGTTAGCCTGTGAATGTTCATAGCTGCATCTGTAAGTTTTCAATATCATTGAGCTGTTATAGGTGATCTGAACTTCCCCTGGGAGATACACATGTCCAGTTGTGACTTTGAGTTTTGAACCCGATAGCACTGGCAACTCAGAAACTGACTAAATTCTCCAGACATTCAATTACTTAGTGACAAAATCTCTTAGGGGTACATGAACATGTACAGAACATCTGAGGCCCTAACCTCTCGCAGAACCTAACGAATGTTAGGAGGTACATTAGGACAGAACTCAATTCCTTGATAGATGTTATTATATGTCTTAGAGGTCCCCCTTCTTTGGGAGGTCAAATGTCCTTAGTTATGTTCAACCTCCATCTAATTTTATTTAAAACCTAAGTCCTCAGAAATCCTCTGAAGAGACCTTCCTATGATTAGGCTGTCTGTCTGATCTAGATTCTTCTTGATGAGATACAAAGAACATCTTTCACTGTTCAGAAGATAGTTAGATTCTGGTTCCTAAATTGTCTGCACAACAAATGAGCTTTTCTCAGCCACCAAAGTTTAGAGACTATTTCTTGGTATTCTTTTTTGCCCGTGTATTGCCCTTATGTATATTCATTGATTCACATAAGTTAAAGAGAAGCTTAAGAATACACCCCAGGTCAGTGACTGCTCATTAAGATGATGGGTTTGCTGATAGAAAAGTGAGCCCACACAAATTAAACATCAACATGAGGCAACTGAGAGAATGGAAACACTGAGGTAGACAAAGCCTGAGAGTTTTTTCTTATCTTTTTGCTCAAAAAAAGTGAACAGGAAATCAGTCACTGATGGTGCACATCCATAATTAGCTATACTTCCATTTGTATATTAATGGGAAGCAAGATTTGTCATTTAGTCATGCAGGGGTTTTTTGTTGTTGTTGTTGTTGCTAGTGCATGCTACAGTGTAATCCTGACCCATGTCAGCAAGCACTCTTCCAAACAGAGTCCAGGTTTGGTTGTTAACACCATGGGACTACTGTCAAAGGCAGTCTCTGTGAGGTGCACCACTTCACAGATAGCACAAGTTGCATGAACATGAGGATCTCTCTTGTACAACCAGAGAATGGGCCGTTTTATTCACTGGTAAAGCAAAAGCATCCTCTGTGCAAACCATGAAAGGTTTAAGTCCAAGCACAGAGAAGAGGTACCTGAATTCAGGCCTGGCATTTAGCAGATAGGTGCAACAACTATTATCTCAGAGTTAATTATTAATTCTTCCAGAAATGTGAGTTGTAGTCATTGACTTTTTCTCCTGTCTCTGTCAGATGGCTTTCTGCATGAGGTCTACTGTAACTATAACCCTTCCATACTGAACTCTGCTGGTGCTCTGCTTTGGGAAGTAAATGGGCAAATTTTCTTGGGCAACAAAGAGCCTGGGACGTTCCTTTTAGCACTGGGATTGTACCTTCTCCTGCCCTTGTCAAATCCTGAAGGATAAAAGTTAGATGTTCCCTATCACTGACATGTGTAGGAATTACAACCAGATATAGCCTGCCTGGCTGACGGTTTCATGAATAATTATGGTAGATACAGCAGAGCTCTGCACTGTAGCCTAGCCTGATCTACCAGCTTCTCTTTGCCAGATTAAGTTTGTCAAGTTTAAAAAAAAAAAATAATTAAAAAAATCCTTCAGTTTATTTAAAATATTTTCAGAACAATTGGATTTTTTCTACATTAATTAGCATGTTTCGTTTCATGAATCTTACAGAGAAAGAAGCTGGGGAATTACTTAGCTTAAGAGAAAATATTAGAACTTGTCAAGATCTTTGCTGCTGCTGTTGTTGTTGTCGTTGTAATATGCTCTATTAATGCAGATGAGCAACAAATATGCTTCTATAAATTGAATCTGACTATAGTGGCCCCAAGAATAACCTAAGGCATAAAACTAGGGGGAAAAAAATAGAGACAGGAAATCTCTCTCATTATTTTACTATAAAAATCTTAATTAGTCCCAAAGGTTTTTGTTATAAAATTCAGGTAGGTAAGGCATAGAAACTTTTTGTCAAGTAGACTATGCAAAAAGTAGGACAGTGACACAAAAAGAGTTGCAAATGAAGCTAGACTTGTATTCTAACAAGTGAAATATTTATAAACCTACAGAGTTATCTACCCATGGAACAGGTAGGATAGTATAAATAAATTAAACTGCAGATATTAATGCATTCTTTTAATTGAATTTATCCCTGAAAATTAATAAGATTCTACCAGTCTTTGAGGCAAAAACTGTCCACGCATTTACTTCTGTATTACAGAGGAAAGATTATTAGTGGCTTGTAGTATGGTGGTTGTAAAATTAACTCTGGAATTTTGCAGCAATCCGAATATCATGGAAATTATCTTTCCTGTCTATATCATTAAACCTCCACAGTTAGAATTTTGATTAGGTTTATAATATTTTTACTTCCCTGAACTATTATCCATAATTATATTATAGATAACCTAAAAGCTAATGCTCTAGAAATGGACAGAACAATATAGTAAGCATATGATAGCTTCTGATATCTCATGACAACAAATTGGTTCTTGAATGTGAGATGTAGAGAAATACATCATGAAATTCTATGTTATTTCTCAATTTGACTTCTGTTTACAGTCTGTGACTAACTGTTTATAGACAACTGTATTCCGCTCCAAACTTGTAGTTGATGTATGCACAAGGAAACAAAATGTCACTTTGCTTGCTCAAGTAGTGAAAGTATCCTCTTATTTTAAATGCAGTCTGGATAGCTGATTTAATGTGCTCATTGACTCAGCATAGAGTTCTAACAAACTAATTATATCTTCTTTTGAGACCTAAAACTTGTACTCTAAAGTCCAAGTGTCTGTATTAAAAAAAAAAAAAAAAAAAAAAAAAAAAAACAAAAAACTGGGGAGTCTCCAGATGGAGTATTGTGTCCATCTCTGTGTTCCTTAGCACAGGAAAGACATGGACCCTTCGGAGGGAGTCCTTCCTGTGCTGAGGGCTCCAGAACTGCACACAGGACTCCAGGTGGGGTCTGATGAGAGCAGAGCAAAGGGGCAGAATCCCCTCCCTTGCCCTGCTGGCCACGCTGCTCTTGATGCAGCCTAGGACTCAGTTGCTGTCTGAGCTGCATGTGCACACTGCAGGCTCATGTTGAGCTTTTCATCAACCCAGACTCCAAGATCCTTTTCCTCAGGGCTGCTCTCCAGCCATTCACCACCCAACCTGTATTTGTACTTGGGATTGTACCTACCCAGGTGCAGAACGAGACTTTTTTTACAATGAAGGTGGTGAAACACTGGAACAGGTTGTCCAAGAAGGTGATATGCTCCACCCCTGGAGACGTAGTTGAGACATTCCATTCAGTTAAGATGGGACTCTGAGCAATCTGATCTCATTAAATTCGTCCTTACTCAGTGCAGGGTGGTTGGACTAGATGACTTTAAAGATCCTTTTCAAGCCAAATAATTTTATGATTCTATGAAAAATTAATAGCTAATCTTGTAACTATTTCCTATAGATTTATCTACCTCTCTCTTTAGAAAGCTAGTTGTAATCTGGATATGACAAAGTCATCTGCTTTTGCAAACACCAAAAGGGTAATCCCTTTCCTTTTCACAAATCCTACGTGGTATAATCTGTGAGACAGATCAGGAAGCTGTATATGCTCCGATAGAATCACAGACAGGCCATGGGCCTCAGGAAAGTCTTGAGTCAGCCAAGGAAGCTGACTGGAGTTAACTCAGAGGTGTATCCTATACCATGAGCATCACACTCAGTATAAGGGAGGGAGTTTACTAAGGGAAGAGGAGTCTTCTGCTAGAGGCTCCTGCTTGGGCTTTTTCTTACCATGGTCCTCTTCCTACTCTTAAGGACTGTGTTCCTGGTTGTTTTGACTAATGCACTTTGGCTGGGTTGGGTATGATTTTATATGACTTGTACTGATATTGGTATTACTTTTCATTCCAATCTGCGGGCCTTCTCTTGTTTTTCTGATTTCCATTCCTCTGCTGGGGAGGGGTCATTTGGTGACAGAGTAACTGCTGTAGTTTAGCCACAGATACAGGGTAAATGTAGACGAAAATATATTTATGGTTCTTTAGTATTTGGGCTAGGTGGGGTGACAATGCAAAATCTATTCCTTAAAATCTAAATCTTATTAATTTATGTATACAGAGCGAATGGTATAAAAAGATTATTTATAACTGCTTATTTATATCGCTTTAAAACTCATTTAAAAAAACTCCCTTATGTTGCATAGGGAAACTGTTTGCACCTTATTTGCATAGAATCAGAGAACGATTTGAGCTGGAAAGGATCTTAAGGATCATAGAGCTCCAAGCCATCTGCCATGTGCAGGAACACTTTCTACTAGATCAGATTGCTCAAAGACCCACATAACCTAGCCTGGAACAGCACAGTGGAGTACAGAAGCAGAATTACCTCACTTGACCTTTTGGCCACAATTCCTTTGAAGACCTGTATGTGCTTGCATTCTGGGTTGCAAGTGTATGTTGCTGGCTCACTCAATTTTTCATTCACCAGGATTTTTTCATCCACTGATCAGCAAAACATTAGATCATACTGCCTTCTCAGTTATGGTCTTTAACTATTTCAAAATGGACAGGGGAGGGAAACAAATAGCAGTAGGAAAAAAACATTCTTTATTTATGGCAGTACAGATACTGAAATTGCTTTACCCAGCTAGAATTTCAGAAACACACAAGCATAGATCAGTAAAACAGCAGTTCCTGGTAGGTTTGATACTAAAGAATAGACTTTTCCTCAGGCATTTTCTTCCCCATCAGCTCACAGAGCACTTTCAGTTCATTCATTTGGCAGTATTCATTGATCAATTAGTCAGATGTACTTGGCACAACAAAAGTAATATTTCACTAGGAAATCTGAAATCAGGCAACATGCTTGAATTCAGTCTTTGTGCTATTGACTACCTGTACACTGTTTTATTTTCTGTGATCTATCAGATATTTTATAGGTAATAATCAATGTTATTTAAAATAACAAGCATTAATTATTTCAATTATGCTAACTTAAAGATGTACTCCAATAGTGTAAGGCATAATTAATTATGAGGGTATAAATAAGAAAGTAGCTTTATGTGATCAACTTAATAGGACAGACCTCCTCAACTGGGATAGATTTTTAGGTGTCAGAGATAAAGAATGTATCCTGTTCTGCATCTTCCATATGTATCAGTTGTGATGATACTTTTGGAGGGTTACACAATTTCTGAACAAATTTATAAAATATATTTAGAGAGAACAATGAGTACAATCTAGGAATGATGCAGTCCTGTTTTCAAACAGGGGAAGGTTGAAACTAAATTGCATCAGCTATTGTGGGAGCAATGCTAATGTGGCAGCAATGCTAATGTAGGAGTGATAAGATCTATTTATTTTTAATTGACAGTTCTGTGCTTGTGTATTTTTATGGAAAGACAGATCTACACTGAAAGCCTTCTTAAAAATATATTAAGAAGAATATAAGGCACTAATAAATGGGAAAGGGAAAACAATTCAGGAATAATAACAAAAGCATAACATATCTTAACATTTGAGAAGGGAATATTTTTAATACATACACTATAAAAGTTCAAAAAGCCTTGAGCTAGGGGAAGGCCAATTGCATAAAGCTTTCTGAACATTGCATTAAAAATGTAAAACTTATTAAACTTTATTATTGTGAAAAAAACCCATATAACTCTCAAGACCTTCATGAATAAGAAAACATTTGCAGTGTTTGACCAGCTGGTATTTTGCAGAATGTAATTCAGTTACTTTAACTCTATTGTAAGGATACTTGCCAGTTTCAGACATAATCCAGCATCCATAGCAAGCCCCAAAAGTAAAAAAGGCAAGACAATTACAACTAAATCTGTACAAGTCCATACCGTGTAGGGAACAGGTTAGTTGTAGGAGTCCAACAAGGTGCAGCAACACAGTTTTTAATGTCACTTCCTGTAATTGGTGGTAACTTTCCCTTCTGGAGAAGTCTGGGCTGAGTGGTCTTAACTATGGACATCACGTAACACAGTCTTCTGCCTTTTTTTTTCTCCTTGAAATTTCATTTTAAATAATCAGCCTTCAAAGCCTTGTAAAAGCATTTGTTTCAAACTGGGTAAAAAAATTAACACCCCCCTCCCCAGACTACTTTATTGATAAAAAAGGAGTTTTTAAGCTCATCAAAATATAATGTCACAAAATGTTGTTTCACTGTTACTTTCACAATCCATAATCCTGGTTCATATGGTTAAACATTACATACTTATTGACATATTCATGAATATCATGATTAGATACCTCAATCTGTTTCTTGTTTAGAGCTTTCAACTCTCTCTTGATAGATATCTCTCTAGTAAGTGAAAGGTGAAATTTTCTTTTCAGTTAACTCTGTTAGCTCATTCTGGCTGATCTTCATGAGAGGTAGATCATTGACACTTGTAGTTATATCAATGTATTACAAAGAAATAGAGTTTGGGATGAGTTTTTGCAGGGGTCTGTAAGTTTTGGGGATTTTTCCCATTATATTTATTTTCTGTGATATGCATGTATATATCAGTTTTTATTTATGTGTAACTCACGATCTCTTTCTTCTGATGAGTGTTGCCCATTACAGGAATTTTACACCACCATTTATTCATTATCAAACCTAGGCAAATTATTAGCTGGAACATTAAGTGAATTTTTCATACTTGGAAGTTTACTAAGGAAGGTCAGTTCCATCGTGTTTTAGAATGCAGGCAATTAATCTCATCTTAGTTTAACAGATGTGCTGCTTAATCCCTCTTCTGGACATAGGCAAAAGTGAAACAGAGCCTGTTTTACAGAGGTATACAAATACAATGGAAATAAACATGCAATACACAATTCTATACATCATGAATGATAGAAATTATCCACTCCTATTCCTGTTTTCTGGCTAACTAGATTGAAAGGTCTGCTGGTGGAAGGTGTGTATGTCTTCACTCCTTTTGCTTACAAGCACAGCAACATCCAAAAAAAGTTCAAATTATCAAAATTTGTAGCCAAAGAACTACAAAATCAGATAACCATGAAGAGTTTATTTTGAAAGCAAAACATCTACAATGCAGGATATCTGAAAGCAGAAAGCTGTAATTAGTCTCTAGGTTAACTATTATTGGTATGAATTTCAGGCTTTTTTTTTTTTTTTTTGGTTAAATAAGCTTTGGGTAGGAACTGTAGTAGAATGAGTGACCATAGACATTGATAGGTGATAAAACCGAAGGTAACTTTTACTTGCTTTAAGCTGATTACGCTGTCACCATAATGTGAAAACCCACACCTCGTAGCTACACAAACCCTCTACCTATATAAGCCCCATGCCCACTGAGCATACATAGAGAATTTAAAAGAAGCTGTGTCTTCAAAACAAAGCAAGAAACTAACCAATGGTTAGTTAGTAGGTGTTAACATTAGACATAGCCATTACATTCTATTGTATAGGTATTTGCAGTGAATTTCAACCGACATGCTGGTTTTGTGGCATTATAACATGGCAAAAACTGGAATTAAAAAAATACCTTGACTGTGTCCCAGATGGGTTTTGCACACTGTGTACAGAACCCAGATTGCAACAATAGCAATGTACTCATTTTAGCAACCTGCAGGCTCTGGCCCAGACACAACTCTATCCAGACCCCATGCAGTGGCTCTGTTCCCCTTCATCCAATTTCAGTTCTTAACTTCAGTCTTTCCAGTATCTGATTTCTCCTGCTGGACAGCACAGCTCAAAGTTTGCCAAGAGAACATGCACACACATATATGCACGTGCAACCACTGAACAGAATTCATGAAGAAGGCAGGATAGAGTAAGATAATCAGGGCTTGAAGAGGCAGACACTGACCATATGTGCTACATTCCCCCTCAGTATCCTTTTTCTCTCCATTTTCCCAAGTATATTTTTTTTCCTGATATACTTTTGTCCCTCACTTCTTCCATCTTTGTCCCTCATCAGTTAATCAACCTGTCCCTTTTTCCTGAAGGACCCGCTTTGGTTATGTTAATATCCAATTTTAATATTTTTAACTTTATTACTTAAGTCACTTCGGTTTTACAAGGTACTACTGGTTGGTTATGTTTGCCCAACTGGTCTTGCAAGACTGATCCCCAAAAGCTCTCTAGAGCTTTCTTTTGGTTATTTGTAAAGTTCAATGATTTCTCACATCATTCCCCTTTAACTATATGTGAAATCCATTTAGCCCTCATGACGGTGTCATATTTGTCAACTGTTTCAACCAGAAATTTTTCACATCAACTTCAGTAATTTCTTAAGTTGTTTATCTGTTACATCTCAAGACAAAGCCTATGAATCTGCATGCATGCTTAAATAAAGTTTAAAGTCTCCCCCCACCTTTGATTTAATTTCTAGAAAAAAATGTATTCTTTAACTTAAATGCAATCCAAATTCTTTCCCTAGATTTTTAGCATAAAATATTCATGATTTCTTTTTTTTTAAAAAAAAGGTCTGCTAAGCCACACTAAATCAGCAACTGTTTAAAAACATGGCAGGAATGTATAAATAATTTATTTTCTGATATATAAATTTTCAAACAACAGATAACTTGGAAAAATATGTGAATTCCAAATTAGCTTAGCACTCACCTACAATAGAAAAAAAACAACTATGTGTACACACAAATAATTTTATTTCAAAGTTTATTTTCATACAACAATCCAAAATTATTTACCATTGAATTTTATCTATTGCCTTTGAAATAATAACAACAACCAAAACCCAAACCAAACCAAATGAAACAAATACAAACAAATAAATGGTTACTACATGCTTACTACATAGATGTTTGCTTTTTTTTTTTTTTTTTGGTCAACAA
>VWZE01003562.1:13291-63728 GCA_013396675.1 Eubucco bourcierii
TTTTCTTTTTTTTTTTTTTTTTGGTCAACAACTATCTTTCTTCCTGCTGACTAATATGAGAGGTCATAGATAACTCCAGTTCTAAATCCAGTTCTAAATCCAGTTGTTTATGAGCACAGCTTCTCCTGGTCAGTCAACATGCCAGAATCTATGCTGAAACGGTTTAATTTTTAATCATTCAAAACAGAAGGCAGACCATGGATCTTTAAATCATCTTCTTCTGTGATTCTGTGCAGGCTGTATTTTATAACTATGAGTGAGACAGGATGCTACTCAGTCCGTTTTACATGCAAAACAAACTGTGCATTAAATTGGGAAGAACTGAATTTCACAGTGTGAAGAATGTATCAGATTAAAATTGTTTATAATCATAGGTGTACGATACTGTGCTTAGGTGCATAAAATGATTCAAGAGAATTGGATGAGGCCTTGAGTGAGCTGTACTAGTGGGAGGTGTCCCTGCCTATGGCAGGGGGTTGGAACTAGATGATCCTTGAGGTCCCTTCCAACCTTACTATTCTATGATTATATGATTCTATGAATGAAATGCTAAGCACAGATATTTAAAGAGTTGCTTATTTGCTTTATCATTTATAAACAGGTGAAAAGAGAAAAAAAGTCTGGCAATCTCCCTCAATTTAATTTTCAGCTGAGAGGTCTCTTGCACTAAGTTGATAAGCAACTGGTGTTGTACTGCTATAGAAAATGTTAAATATCTAAAGAATTAATGAATTTGAGGTTATCTAGAAAACAAGAAAGAGATCATATTTATGAAGTAAATAATGATAAGAAACGTGTAAGCAAGATAAATTCACTTTCTAATGTAAGGGACTGCACAAGTCCTTTATTTGAACTCTAGAGCAATGATAGAAATGTGGAATTTGACTATCTTTTGTTTGGAATTTGACTATCTTTTGTTCAGCAAAGCTTCATAGTTGCAAGACACCAAAGTATTCTCTTTACTAATGGTTATTGTTCAAGCTGCTTTATTAAAAACACTTTTTTCCTCTTGCATCTGACAAACTTTTTCTTGCAAGTTAACTTACAAGTTTTTTTGTTTGGCTGTACAAAATACTTTAATCGCTAATTTTCAAGAGGTAGAGTTGGCTCAAAGTGGGATCTTTTAGAGTTAAATAAAACAAAATTTTTTTAAAAATGTGTATTTCCTCTGCCTGACTGTTCTCATATCTGCTCTGTTCAGCCCCTTTTGCCTTTGTCTTCCCCACATCTCTTTATAGAATATACCTTGTTTCTGTTATGTTCTGCTAACCTCATTGCTCATTTTTACTTCGACACAGTTGATGCATGAGGAGGATAATGAAATTATCAAGAGTACTGAGATGATGTAGCTTACAAACTACATATAGACTGTAGAAGAATGGCAGAAGCCACATGATCCTGAGTATTGGTGATGTTCTTAATTACTGACATTGCCAGAGTGCTATTTTAGAATCACAGAATCATAGAATCATAGATTGAACAGCTTCATAGAATCATGAACAGCTCATCATCACGGCTGAGAGTTATGTGCCTAAATCAAAAATCTACCTGTAGGAGAAAACAGTTTTTTCTTTAATGTGAAATAAAAGAATAAAGACAAAAGTAGGAATAATACTCAGTGAAAAGGAATTATGCTTTCTTTCCTTTTTTTTTTTTTTTTCAGTTTCCAAAAAAATTTTGAATACTGAGATTAGAAGAATCTTGGGTTCAAGGTTTGCTATGCCAAGGGAAAGCAAAGATGTTTTCTGGAAATTGAATTTCCTCTTCTCTGTAACTAGATAAGGGATCAGGAGCAGAGGCAATGTAAGTGAGTCATAGAATAGTTTGGAATGGAAGGGACCTCCTAAGGTCACTTAGTCCAATTCATGCGCAGTGAGCAGGGACATCCTCTATTATATCAGATTGCCCAGAGCACTGTCAAGCTTCACTTTGAATATGTCCAAGAATGGGGCCTCAACTACCTCCCTAGATGACTCATTTCAATGTTCCACTATCTTCCTGCTAAAGAATTTCTCCTAATGTCCAGGCCCATTTTTCCTCTATTTCCTCCCAAATCCCAGAGCACCTGGGCTCTGATGGAGTCTCCTCCCACCCCAGGTGTGGACACTCTAACTGCTCATTCCCCTATTTAATCAGACCCAGAAACACCAGAAACCCTAAGCTGCGCCCATCTGGGCAGAGGAATCCTCCTCCTGTCATCACTGGTGAGTCCTCATGGTGCACACTGGGTGAATGGGAGTGGAACAAAGGCCGGGGGGCCTGGTGGCCCCCCCGGTTAGGTAGGGAGAATGCTGGTAATTACTCTGACATCATCTTGAGTGCTGGTTGAGTCTCCTTAGTGGTACTGAGCTTGTCTGTGTGGTATTGTAGCTGTTTGATGGTCTTGCCCTGGGGTGGGTGCACAGATGTTCTTTGTGATGCCTATGTTAGACAGACCTTTTCAAATTATAGTGTCAGTGGAACAGAATTAGGAAGAAATGAGTAAAATGAATGAGCAATAAATGCCCAAAACCAAGCCTAATTCAGGAAGGTGTTCCAGAGGCAGTCAGGTCTGAAATGGCTGTACTGGTGCAATACATAGCCTTTTGCTTGTAACTGCCTCTGTGAGTAGAAGTGTAGAGTTGGCTAATGTGATACCATGGTGTCCTGGCAGCTCTTAGGGGATTTTGAGACTGTAGACTAATAAGTCAACTGGCAGGAGCTTGAGAAGGATCACATGGCACCAAAGGTTATAACTGAAAAACCAGAACATAAAGCTTAAACTCTGCTTTTCTAGAAACCTGTGTTCTGTGCTGCACAAGAATCCAAGTTTAGAACCAAAAATTACTTAAAAAGATAAAGTGACCCAAGTAGAAAAACTAAAACTGAGAGTATTCCCAATCCCATCCTTGCTTCCTGACAACAGATTTCAGCTAAGTGAAAAAAGTAATCACTCACTCTTTATACAGCTGCCTGAACTGTATCCCTCCTAATTCATGCACAGCAAGAGTGCTACAATGGATGTACAATTCTTCAGAAGGGAGAGTCAAGGGAGGAGAGGTGGTGAGTAGTGTGTGTTAGAGAGTGGTTTGGTTAGAATAGATGGTAAGAATAGATTTAAGTGTCTGTGGATAAGAATCAGGAGGGAGAAGAATGGAGAATATATCATGATGGGAGCCTGTTCTAGAGCAGACAAAATATTCTAGAAGCAACCGAGTGAAACCTCACAATCACTAACCTTTGTCTTTGTGGTAGACTTCAATCTACCCATTGTCTACTGGAAATACACCACAGTAGAGAGAATATGGTCCAGGAGTTTGTCAGAATGTGGCAAAATATTTCCTGGCACAGCTGTTGAGAAAGCAAAGAAGATACTCTGCTGGACTGGTTTGTGGAGGAAGGACTCTATCCCTTGTTCCATGACTGCACTCCCTAATAATGGTTTCAAGCCAAAAGAGTTTTAGATATTAAGAAACACTTTGAGCAATCAAGTCCAGCGGATGATGTCCCTGCCTATGGCAGTGGAGGTAGAATTATTTTCTTATTAAGGTCCTTTCCAGCCTAAACCACTTAGATTCTGTGATTCTGTCCTTCTATAGCCAAGTTGAAGTCACATTAGATAAGATTATGCTTTTGCTTCAAAAAATTGCTTGCTCTCATTCTCAGCTGTTACTTTTTAAGCAGTTTCATGCATTATTTTCCCTGAACTAGTTCCATGTCCCCTTCTACAAATGTTTTCTGTTTCCTTGTGGAAAGATAGACAACTTTCTCAGTATTTCCTTCCAGAGGCTGTCATGGAAAGCACTGAAATTTATCTGCATATTGTGACAAGCTACTGAGATGAAATTTGCAGAATGCTCTTACATGTAACAGGAGGATAAAAAGGCCTTTTATCTTGTGTGGGTATTTATTTAGGCTCTTCAGAGCCTGAGTCATTGATTTCCAGTCCTGCTGTAAGCACCATGTCGTGACATGATTAAATGAGTGGAAATTACAGGGAGAGAAATCAGGAAAAACACCAAAGCACTTTTGATAAAAGAAAGAGGGAGATCCAATTGCAACAGAGTTTCTGTTAGTACAATAGATAGGTATCTTTTTTTCTGTACTTGAGTATGATGTTATTGATGTATATCATAGGAGTCAACAAACAATTGAAATGTTTCTGTTCAGTAATTACATGGATCTCAATAGCAGATCATACATCTCTTGCATTTTTCTAACCCTCATTTTGTCACTATTTTTATTAAATCCTGGGATCTTAAATATCTGTGTTTTGGTAGTGTAAAAGTCATGTTTACCTTCACTTACATCTTGTATAATGGACAGTATCTTGCTATAATGTTCACACACCATGAAATACTGAAATCAGTAGGATTATCACAGATCTGATTTTCCTAATCTGAAATGATGTAAATTGTCTACCATGTGCAAACAAATGTTATCCTAATAAAATGTTTTTTTCATATCTTTAAAATATCATCTTGTAGACATTATTTCTGAAATGAAATCATAATGTAACATAATTAAGACACTATAGTTTAAAAAAAAGTTAATATACATGCAATCTTATGTCCAATAAAGATATGGTACTCCTGCATGCAACATTATGCTATTGAAATGAGACCAAAGACTTCAGAATTGATGTTTTTAACATGGTTGTTACAAAAGATATCACTGCATCAATTTGCACTTTGAGTTACTTGCTCATCTGCAGCCAGAAATATTGCAGATTTTTTTCTTTCTGCATCCTATTTATGTTACATTTGGTCTACAATTCACACATCTGAATCCAAACTAAGGGAAGTTTTAGTAGATAGTGTTTTCAAAAGTGTGAATTCTGCATCAAGATGTTGACCAGAAGATTTCTAATTGGGATGTCACAGCTGGAGGATGGCCACCAAAGAAAATAAACAAAACCCCATGCAGCTCCAAATAGGGTTACTTTAGCAATGAATTTCTCCAGATATTCTGAACTTCACACAGACCTTGTAGGTGATAGTCCACCCTGATTTATCTGATGGGATTACAGCAGGGCACCAGTGACAGATGAGGTTCATTGGAAACTTAATCCTGAAGTGTACTGAGACCTCAAACCAGAAGGCTTGAAGAAATAGATTTAATCCAGGTAATGCTGAATAACCTAATATTAGATATACTACTTTCATTTTCTATTATTCTTTTCTAAACTTGTGTATGCAACATGAAGGTGGTTTGTTTTTTTTCCCTCACATTTGCATTCCTAATTTGTTTAACTTCAAGTCAGAGAGGAGTCCATGGGAGATGGAATTGAGGTTTTCCAGAAATGTGATCTAGACTTTCATAGTTCCATAGTTCTAACTATGATAGAAAAAAAAAACCTCTTCAAACTTGTAGACAACATCCTCAATCATTTGAACAAAAAAGGTGAGGGTTTTTTTTTACTATGTCTAAGGAAACCAAATGAAGTTTTCATTTTATGTTATTATTGGTTTTATATCCTGTGATCTGTAAATCAAACAGAATTTTAATGCAAAATATTCCATGTTCATAAAAATGTTTCTGCTAACAATAAAAACAATCTTCAAATATATTAAAAAATACACTATCTTTACTTATGCATTTTATTCAATGGTTTAGATGGGATAGGACCTTATATATCATCCAGTTCCACCCTTTCTGCTGTGGGCAGAGGCACCTTCCACTAGATCAGGCCCAATCTAATCTGGCATTTGAACCCTTCCAAGGAGAGGGAATCTAAAACTTTTCTGGCCACCCTGTTCCTGTGTGTTGGCACCCTCAGAGTAAAGAGGGTGATGTACTAGTAAATAGAACCCATTGTTCTATTACTACAGTCTCTGATAAAGAGTCCATCTCCAGCTGTCCTGTAGACCCCTTTTAAGTACTGGAAGACTGCTGCACTTTCTCCCCAATGATGCCTTTTTTTCAAGCTGAGCAGCCTTCAACTTGGTCAGTCTTAGCAGGCTTCAGCCTTATTTTTGTGACCTTCCTGTGGACTCACTCAATCAAGTCCACGTTCTTTTTAAGTTAGGGACCCTAGTACTGAATGCAGTTCTCCAGGTGATGTTTCAGCAGAGCAGAAGGTGAGAATCACTTCCTGATGTGCTAGCCATGTGGCTTTTGATGCATCATGGAGCATGGTTGGCGTTCTGGGCTACAAGTGTATGTTGCCATGTCATGTGGCATTTGTCACAAAGCACTACCCTCAAGTCCTTTCTCCCAGGTCTACTCTCAATGTACTCTGTTCCCAGCCTGCATTTACATTGACCCTCCCTTGAGGTCCGCATGTTGTCCTGACCCAGTTGCTGAACCTTGTATGTGATCTTGTCAAATTTTATGCAATTTGCATGGACTCACCTCTCAAGCCTTCAAGGTCCCTCTAGATGCCATATCTTTCCTGTAGCTTGTTGACCACAACACAGAATTTGGTGGTGTTACAAGTAACTTGCAGAAAGAATGCTCAATAGCACTCTCTCTGTCATTGATGAAGACTATAAACAGTGCTGATCTCAGTAGGGACCCTGAGAAACTATACTTTCCACAGGTCTCCATCTCGAATATTGAGCTGTTTACCACAAGTCTTCAGCTGTGCAACTATCCATCCATTTCCTCAATCAAACAGTCCATCTATCAAACCCATGAATCTCCAATTTAGAGACAGGGATATCACACAGGAGAGTATCAATCATTTTACACAAGTCTAAGTGGTTGATGCTAGTTGCTCATTTACTTATATATGCATGAGTACAAACATATGTATATAGAAAAACAAAATTTTCTTTTTTTTTTTTTGTTAAGATTTTTGTGCTGAAAGTATCCAACCAACTCTTTTTTTATCACAAGAAGAATTAGCAAACATAATCAAATGATGGTGAATGGAGTAAAAGTACATGGAAAAAAAATTAGTTTCTGCTTCCCTAGATTAAGGAAAAGCATAAAGGACTAAAATTGATAAAAATATGAAGCCATAGTGATCCTATTTTCTTTTCAAGATCTCAAGGTACTTTGGAAATGGAGTTAGTGTTGTTGTCCCCGGAATGAATAATGTGGAAAGAGTCGGAGTGAGATAATGCGGCTTATTTGTCAACTGACCACTAGGCTATCTGGAGAAAAATATAGGAAAGCTCCTAATTTTCCCCATTTCCACCTGCAGCTTTCACCACTACTTAAAATGTTTCAACGTGATGGTTCAACGGTAAAAAGAAAAATTATGTGGAGGTGTTTTTGTTGCTTCTCTTTGAGGAGGTGCTTTTGAAAGTTGTTTATAGTTTGCTTCTTGGCTGTTTTCAGTGCTTCATTTCTTCAGAGGCAAGGATTAGCCTTTGCTTGAAAGTTCTTTCCAAGTCTATGAAAAAAGTATGTAACTGAATGAACCACAACAATATTGTTTCATTGTCCTTTGCCCTTTACTACATACAAAAAGTCTCACAAATAAGTTACACAGTGCAATCCTCATCAACACATCCTCCAGCACTTATTTGGAGTCTCACTTGTCAAAGGGTGTTCTGCAATTGTAGCTAGGCTGAGGTCGTGCTCCAGGGGAGAAGAGATTTCCTTACACAGACAGATGATAATATTGTTCTCTGGTTTCTGATTCACTGAGAAAAATATATATTAAGTTATATATTTATTTTTGTACTGTGAAAATCTGTGATTAAAAAAAAAAAATCTGATCTTGACAGGTGAAAGCTTATTTCCCTGTGGCTGAATAAGGTATTTGTGAAGATAGCAAATGTTGATTTGTATGTGTTTTCCATGCACATGCTAGAATAGAACAGAATGGTTCTTATCAAATGTAAATCAGTGTAACTACACCAATATACATCAACTTTCCATAAAGTTATTCAAAGCAGAGATGTTAGAAAATGTCTCTCTCCTCATAAATTTCTTTATACATATATACATTTATTTCCATTTGGCAAAACCTGACACATTTACTTTTTGAAAGCTTTATGGTGGCAATTATATCTAACTGCTACTCAAAATATTTTGGATGAAATTACCCCTGTATATTCATGAAGAGAGAATATTTTGTATTGCTTACTGAATTGATTATACTTATCCCTGTGCTTTCTTTATAGATGAGCAAGTACTAACAGACACATAGATGTGGATGCCACGGCTAGAGACTTTGGCCTACTATAATTTCTCTTCTGCTTTTCAGGAAAGAACTTGAACCATTAAACAATTTCCCCCCTTTTTTTCCTTTTTCCCCCCACCATTTTTTTCCCCATAATTTAAGGTACAGTGGGAAGTCTGTTTTTCCCACATGCAAAAAAAACCCTTAAATTGATACATAATTCTTCAGGATTGGATTAGGTTTTATAAAGACTTACAAGCTGAGAGACAATGCTTTCTCGATTTCACTGAAGACTTTAAGACCAAAATTGTCAAGTAATTGTACTTCATCAGATGGAATGCTTAGTTTTATCACAAATCAGCAAAAAAATCCCATGTTATTTACATATGCATCTGTTACTACTTAATTCTTCAATTGCAATTCACATTGAGCAGTAGTGCTGTACCTTATTCTAAAAGCCTGTTTCTTTTGCTGATGGACTTAGGTGGGGTGTCTGATTACCACCTAATTTACCACTTGCAAACCCTTAATAATATCAATCATCTTCTCTGTGAGAAAGTAATGAAATATCTTGGTTCATTCTAAAGAAAGAGCTAAGTGCAAATCTTCTCTTGGAATTACAGCCTAAATTCTTGAAGTAGATCTATTAATTTTAAACACCGAAGTGACCAAATTAAAATGAATGGTCAGTGTTAGTACCTCTCCTGTAGCCCCAGGAAGAGAGGTTCTCTAGAGGGTGATCCAGGTCCTAGATGGACTGAACTGATCCCTTGAATAAACTCATCTTAGAACCTGGACCATAAGGGAAATCTGTGCTATAGGATATTTAATAGGTTAAGTATCAATTAAGCAACAGTATGAGGAATTATGAACAAGGACCTGTGTTTCCATTCTGGAGGAGTTTTTTTGTTTATGGCTTTGTGGTTTTTGTTTGCGGGTCTTCTCTTTTGTTTGTTTTGGGATATTTTTTTTTTTTGTTTGGATGGGATATTATAAAAAATATTTAGTCTCTGACGACAAAGCATGCCTATTAAGGTAGTAGTAATAACAAATGCATTGGTGTGGCTTCACAGATCCATCTTCTGTGAAAGCAAGGTGACCCTTTTATTTTACTTGCAATGGTGACTTGTAAAACTGTTCTCCATTGTTATGTTGAGCATCTCCCTACAGCAAGCCATTCCCTCTGGGTTGCATACACTCTTTATTTTGTTATTGAATGTAGTTTTAACAACTAGATCTCAAAGTTTAAGAGTACGGCATTATGCATCTCACTATAGTCCGCTGTTTTCTGACTTTCCTAGGGCATTCATCAATTTAGTCGCAGAATTTCAGTTTGGCTACTCAGTTAAAACTTGTTCTTCATGTTGTGGTGTTACTAGTTTTGGTTGCCTTACTCCCCTGGGGTGCTGATTTGCATATGGTTGACAGTTTATTTATGTGTTCCTTGTGATTTATTTTTTTTCCCATAGTGTTAGGGCTCAAATCTGTTTGGAGGAATTTGTACACAAGCAGAATTAGTTAGCATCCAACTCTGGATTTGATAATTAGAGATGAATGAGTACACAAGTACCCATGCTCACCTCAGGCTTTCTGAAGCAGCAGAATAATTAAGCAGGTTCCTCAGGCATGCCTGCCTTAAGAAGAAGATATCTGAAGAAACATAAAGCTAAAATTCTGTGAGGCTTGGCTGAAAATATATGAAATATATTAGCTGAAAAAAAAATATATTCCCTCTTCGACCAACATTTGGTTTTTATCTAATTGCTTCTTTTTCTTAGATTTTATTAATTTTTATCACATTCTAGAGAGAAAAAGATCAAAAAATCAGAAGGCAGAAAGATGTAAAAGAGGTTTCTTAGCTGACCTATTGTCAGTTATAGAAATCAACATGAAATTTGAGGTTTCTGGGTGTTTGTCTCTGCCTTGGCAATATAAATACTGGGGCATCGATAAGACAAGAGGTTGTGAATTTTAACTGGTTTGTGAATATTCTTCAGTCAGAGTACTTTTTGTAGCCACTCTATTGACCAAAATAACCAAATAACTTAGGAATTTCTCTTTATCATGCATTCTGTTCTTACATCAGGACAGACAAGAAAATTATGAAAAATACATAAATACAAAAGAGATTTCCTCTATCATAGTTCTGGAGTATTGTAGTGTTAATGAACTTATTAGTACTCTAAAGTGAAATATTAAATTCATTTATTACTGATTTCAGATTTGATACATATGTATTGGTATGTGATGTCCATATATGTGTGTGTTTGTATGTCTAGATACCTTTGCTCAAACACTTTTTTCTACTAGCAGGAACACTTTCATGTGTTTTAGTCCATACCTATTGGACATCTCTCGATAACATAAATTGTTATTTTATGTGTTTATATTTGCTTTTTGAACAGATACCAGAAGGGTATCAGATCAGTCTTTAGAAGCATTCAAAACCACAAATTAAATGCAGGAATGATTAATAAATTTATATTGAAAAAAAAAATCCACTTTATAAATTCATTATTTATCAGTGACTTGAGTAGTGTGTGTAGTATATGTTAAAAGTAGAAAAAGCTCAAAGGACAGAAGCTGTCATGTCAACTGTATAGTTAACCATCTCTAGAAGAAGCAGATGAATAGTCTAGATATAATCTTCCTTGAAAGGAACCTGGGGGATCATAGTGGGGAACTTTCTAAAAGATAGTAGTATGAATGTTAAGAATTGGCTGCTTACTGTCATTTCCAGTATGAGAACTAGGAATCATCAAAAGATACAGAAGAGGACAGAGCAAATGTAAGATGCTTCTTTGTGCAACAGCCTTCAGACACAAGCAAACACTTTTTACTGTGAGGATAATAACACAATGGAACAGATAGTCCAAAGAGATTGTAGAGTCTACTCTTGCAGATATTCAAAAACCAAGTAGACACATTTCTGAGCACCCTGCTTCAGGTGACTCTTCTTTAACTAGGCAGGTTGGACTACACAATATCCAGAGGTCTCTTCTTATCTCCTCTTTTCTATGAGCCTGTGAAAATATTTATTAGATATGATGTATGAAACAGCTAATTCAGTTTTAAGCACAATCTACTTTCTGGGTTTTCCCTCTTCTTGATTTAATGGCTTCAGTACTTCTCATCTCACAGTCAGTTGTAGACTGCAGTATGTTTGTATCTACAAGATAAGAAAGATCTGTCAGATTATTAATATTAGTGATTTAAAGAGATTATGATTTCACATTTCATAGTTGTATCTGTAGGAAAGGTAGCCCCCCAGACACATTGTGAGGCTTAAATGGCCTCAGATATTTGATATTTTTTTCCCTTTACAATGTGATCTTTTATATTGCAACTATCCTACCCAGCTGCAACTGTCCTACCCAGCACTGTCTTATCAGTAGCTCTTGTCACAGTCAAGTCAACAAATCTTTGTAGGGAAAATTTCTGAAGTTGCCTACACATATTTATCACAACCACTTTATACAAATACATCTGTTTAGAATGTTCATGTGTCACAATTAATAGGAGATAGAGTACAACTATAAATGTCATGTAAAACATTGCTTTTCAGCCTTGAGATGCACATGGAAATTATTACACTGGAAAAAAACCTAAAGGTGAGACCAATGTTATTGTGAAATTTCTCTTGGAATTAGCTTAGTAGGGGTTTCTACAAACTGGATTCAATTTAATAATCAAAATCTGCTAGTAAAAGTTAATTCTTATATATGTCTTTATGATGATGAGTTAAAAATGGTCTACTGAGGTAAAGAAATGGAGGAAGATTTAGATATACCTTTGAAATCTTATTTTTCCAAATGAAAACAAGTGTTTCAACAGCATGACAAAATTCTGAAGTTGAAAGTCTCACAGTTTGAAACTATTCAGAAGCTGTCCAGATATTTTCATAAAACTTTGTATACCTACTCAAAACCTGACACTGATGACTGCTACCCAAGAAGAAAATGTTTGTAAACACTTGGCTTCAACTTTCATTGACAGATGCTCCTCTGACTTTCAAAGGACAGAAACATATGTGTGAATCAATACTGGATATTTAGTGCCAGGTTTGCAGATTAAATAAATTGGTATAGTTCCATTGACCAGTTTGGATATACCAGAAATTGTACAGGCAACTAATAGACAACAAAATAATGAAGAGATGAAAATGCCATTATTGCACTTACAGTTGAGTATAAAGCTGCTACTTACTGTGATAAATCACCCTCTAAACAACATTCATTGTTAATTACTCTTGGTTTTGAAGCTATTAGTAATGTAATATTTTAATTGTTTAACAAATAAAAATTTTAGCAAATGTTTTAAGAATAAACTAAGATTTAAAAAACAAATTATAAAAGTCTGCAAAGTGCTTAAATACATTCATTTATGTTTTATTTAAATGAGAAAAAAAAGACTCATATTTTTTATTATTATTAATAATAACAACAACTAACACATGACAATCACCAGAAAACAAATGGCATAAAGTAAGATGCACAATACAATGCATGTTGTCTGTAAACTGTTTCTTGTAACCATGATACAGTCAGCTCATCCATCCAGGGAATACAGAGAAGGCTGTTCTGTCTCTTCTCTATTGTACAATGTTTCCACTATATACAATTCTTGCTGGTGAAAAAAAAATAAAAAAATTAATGTTCTAATGTTTCCTGGTACTGTTTTACTCTCTTTTGACTGGATTTGAATAGATTTACTCCAGTATGGAGCTAGTTACTTATGATTTCAAAGGTTTTGAAGGTACAGCGATGCTATGGGCAAAACCATATTGCTCTTACAGCTATCCCTTTTACTCTGATACTAAATACATCCAGAGAAGAACTACAGTACAACACCAGAAATTTGGTATGAAATAATCCCACCCCGCAACCCATGCACAAAGAGATTTGCCAAATGTGTGTTCCCGCAACTCTAACATCAGTCAACCCACAGAGAAGAACTATTCATAGAACCACTAAGTAATATAACTTTAGTTAAGGATATTTTTCTTAAAGGAAATGTAGGTCATCTTGGATTAAGAAATTACTCTTTTGAAGTTCTAATCCCCTCTCTAGCACTACTCTCAAAATAAATTTAGGTTGGAATTTATGGACAATATATAGTTTTAAATAGTGAATGAATGAGAAATGACCCACTAAGAAAGTTTCATCAAAACATATTAATTACTATAAAAGATTACTTCAACTTTCTACAATACAGCAAACTGTAGATTTCAGTGTAATTTTGTAGACCACCTTCTGTACAATGATGGAACCTAGCAAATTATAAGACCATCATACACTTACTCCATATGTGTACAATTTCATGAAAATGCAGTCATTAATTTCAACACATCTCTCAGAAATATGGTAGAGTTCTGATAAGCATAGCAAAGAAGAGTTACTTTTTTTCTTTTCTGTGTGACCAATATGCAAGAGGAGAGTTATGAAGTTTAGACTAGTCTGTCTGTCTGAGTATTAGTCTGCAAGATGGAACAGTGACAAAGCAGAAATGTTGACATAAGCATAACGGTAAAAATAATCTTGATTTTGACTTGCATGGCTTGGTTTCCCCTGCTATGAAGCTTAGAAGGTCATGTTTTATTCCAGGTAAGAAGGAAACTTTCAAAACCATGAGATTCTTTTTTTTCTTTTTTTTTTTTAAAGGAAAGTATAATTGATTCTGAATTAGTTGGGATACCTAACATCCATTTACATAGCATCTTTGCAAATTGCTATGAAGATTATGTGTGTGCATGTACAAGAGGGGAAGTGTGCATATACATTTAGAACATCCAAAGTATGGAAGTGCTGCTTCTTCATTGCTAATTTAAGTAAGAATTGAGTCTTCTTGGGGATGCAACTTCCAGTTAAATTTAGAACTCAGTTGATTCAAGCACCTTGTAATATCAAGAAAAACAATCACTACAGCATAGAGATCCTATCAATCATAGCAAGGTTTGCATGCTTATTTAGCTAGCTTGTAATTAAAGGCAGCTAAAAATATCACACATGAATGGCAAGTTTCTACTTTTTTATTTAGCTCATCTCCTTCAGAGAGAAGACACAAGTCCCATCAATCACACAGCAATTGAAGTCATTATCACTAAAATTAAGTTAATTATATACAAATGAATATAAATGAATCTTCCAGTCAAAATCCGGGTCAGTTTCCAAGATTTTTAATAAAAATACACAGAACTCCTCTTTTCCATTTAATCTTTTGTCAAATAATCAGTACCAGAAAAGACATACCTTTTGTGTTAAGATAATGTTGCGGATTGAGATTAATGAAATTAATAACAGTATTTTTCCAGTATGGTGCAAAGTGATGTGTTAATTAACATTTTCTCACAAAATGTGACACAATGTTGCAATAACTTCATTTTGAAGTTGTCAATTCCATTTGTCATTAGCTCTGTTAAAAGAACAAGGATTGTTAGCTCATTGTACCTAACCAGGTGAGTGAATCAAGACTACATTGTTTTAAGGTTTTTTTTTAAAAAAAGTATGATCACAGTATCACAAAGGTTGGAAGAGACCTCAAAGTTCATCAAGTCCAACCTGTTACCACAGACCTCAAGACTAGACCATTGCACCAAGTGCCACATCCAAACATGCCTTGAACACCTCCAGGGACCACGACCTCCCTGGGCAGCCCATTCCAGTAGTGAATGACTCAGTAAATAACTCTCTCTTCACCTTGAACCTAAACTTCCCCTGGCACAGCTTGAGACTGTGTCCTCTTGTTCTGGTGCTGGTTGCCTGAGAGAAGAAGGTAACCTCCTCCTGGCTACAACCACCCTTCTGGCAGTTGTAGACAGTAATAAGGTCTCCCCTGAGCCTCCTCTTCTCCAGGCTAAACAATCCCAGCTCCCTCAGCCTCTCTTCATAGAGCTTGTGCTCAAGGCCTCTCACCAGCCTCGTTACCCTTCTCTGGACAAATTCAAGTACCTCTGAATTCTCACAGATCGATGTGCTTTTCCTACAGGAAATACTGACAGAGAATTTGTCCCCTTCTAACTCAAGTCACATTTGCTTAAAGCCAAGCTAAAGGTAAGGGAAGAGGGAGTAAGTCAGAGAGTAGATTCCTTTGAACCGTGCTTCACCTCATGTCTCTGGAAATGATCTTAATAGGTTTTTCATTTGTGGGTTTGGTGTATTTTTTATTTTGAATGTATACTAAAAAATATATTTTTATTGTTATGTGCTTATTTGTTGTAATTGAAAACCATGCTGGTGATAGAAGCAGTAAGGAAGACATGCATTTATACCCCTTCCCTCATTAGAACAATTGAAAACAGGAGTGAATAGCCTGCCATTCAAATGCAACCACCTCTTGACAAAAGACCTGGAACTTGAAAGACCTGGATTTTAATATCCTTTATAAGAGTTGGGCCCAGGCCAACCTGATGAAATTCAATAAGGCCAAGTGTAAGGTCCTGCACCTGGGTAGGCACAATCCCAAGCACAAATACAGGCTGGGTGGTGAATGGCTGGAGAGCAGCCCTGAGCAAAGGGACCTTGGAGTCTGGGTTGATGAAAAGCTCAACATGAGTCTGCAGTGTGCACATGCAGCCCAGACAGCCAACCGAGTCCTAGGCTGCATCAAGAGAAGCGTGGCCAGCAGAGCAAGGGAGGTGATTCTGCCCCTTTACTCTGCTCTCGTCAGACCCCACCTGGAGTACTGTGTGCAGTTCTGGAACCCTCAGCACAGGAAGGACATGGAAGTGTTGGAGCGGGTCCAGAGGAGGGCCACAAAGATGATCAGAGGGCTGGAGCAGCTCTCCTATGAGGACAGGCTGAGAGAGTTGGGGCTCTTCAGCCTGGAGAAGAGAAGGCTTCGAGGGGACCTGATAGTAGCCTTCCAGTATCTGAAGGGGGCCTACAGGAAGGCTGGGGAAGGATTATTTACAAGGTCCTGCAATGACAGGACAAGGGGCAATGGGCTTAAACTGGCAGAGGGGAGATTTAGACTAGATGTTAGGAGGAAGTTCTTTATGGTAAGGGTGGTGAGGCACTGGAACAGGTTGCCCAGGGAGGTTGTGGATGCTCCCTCCCTGGATGTGTTCAAGGCCAGATTGGATGAGGCCTTGAGTGAGCTGTACTAGTGGGAGGTGTCCCTGCCTATGGCAGGGGGTTGGAACTAGATGATCCTTGAGGTCCCTTCCAACCTTACCATTCTATGATTCTATGATTCTATAACACATATACTCATTTGACTAATCACATGGGCAGATTAAGTTACTGCTATACCAATGTACACTTGAATAAGCAAGATCAGGTTGAAAGTCTTTGTTATTGTAAGGGGAAATTAGGTAGGCAGAATGTGATCGCTCAAACTGGTGTTTTGTTAAATACAGAAGTTAATACAATCATTGTTTAGCTTGTAAATCAACAGTCCTTTGCTATTGTGAATTTAACGCATATTCAACCTCAGCAATAAACAGGAAAGGAAACAAGAATTGTATACCAATAGAGGATTTGTTTCAGAGTTAATCTTCAAATTAGCAAAAGCATCAAGAAAATCACTTTTATGTGTGTAGAATGGAAATGGATTTGAGACTTAACATTTGTTTTTTACTCTTTCATTTTGGTTTTTTTTTCCCTCATGTCAGTTTGAGTTATCTGTCTTCAGTCTAACATTTCCATGTCTAAAAGAATTTCAATTGATTAAATAAAATCTATAGACTGGGAAAAAATGTAACGGTTTTAAGGTTTTAAAGTCCCAAGAACAATTGCAGAGTGCCCCACGTGTTTTTCACCTTGTCAAAAAAACACCTGGTAAACGCTTTCTTTTTTTTTTCTTTTTTTTTTTTTTTTTTTTTTTTTTCTCTCCTCTCCTTTTAACTTGGTAACAAAATAAGCTGTTATTTATTTCAGTTTGTAATATTTGATTGTCTTATTCAATGAGGAAAAAAAAATAATTTCCAGAAATAAGTATTCATGGTCACAAGTGTTCCCATGTTTTACCTTTAATGGAAACAAAACTTTAACAACATGATGTACTTACAAACGTTGTATATTACTCAGTTCTACTGAGGAACATTTTAAAGCAAACGAGACAGAAACAGATATAAAAGCTAGAGGGATAGGTTAGTAGTGGTGAGAGGAAACAATAATTTCAAAGTCTGAAATTCTAGTTTCACAAGTATTTATTTTAGCATCAGCGTTTGCTTATATAACCCCTAAGCCTCATTGATTATCACCGTCTCATCTCACTCCTTCAGACAAACCATCAAAATCACTGTGTGATGTCACACTGTGAACAATATCAGAGAAGTTAATACAGGTTCAAAAATTCACAGCTTTGTACTGTTGTTTTTGGGGGGACCGTTGGTGCTGAGAGAAATGACTGCAAACGTATGGCTTGTTCAAACTTGCCCTGGGATTTCTGTATTGCTTTATATCATAGCGAGCAAGATATTGAATGTTATCATTTCAATTAAGTAGTTTAATAGTCATTTCAAATAAAGGTAAATTAAAGATGATAATGAAATATTTGCAGCCCCATGATAGTTCTCCTAGCCAACATCTCTTTCCAACCCTGATTTAGATTGAAAAACTCCTGAAAAATCTAGCAAATCTCAATTAACAGAATTATTATGATAGATTTTATTATTAGAATTATTATGATCGATTTTATTATTAGAATTATTATGATCGATTTTATTATTAAATTATTATGATCGATTTTATTATTACTATTATTATTATTATAGACTTTTTTTTACTATAAATACGTTTAACCTCAGCTTTTTAAAATTCTGAATCTTTTGTACTACTAAGTAAAATTCAAAAATTAAACAAAAGAGCCTTCCACTTCAAAATCTCAGCAGGATAAAAGTAGGCAGTTACAATATGAGTGCATTGAACTTTTTTTTTTAACTAGGAATGTTGTTAAAATTGACATTTGTCTATAAATTATTTTAGTTTGGATATGCTATAATTCCAGCCACCTGTAACTTCTATGTTCATGTATTTTATAAAACCGCTGTGTTTCTGTGACCACAGGTGCTTCTGAGAGGTATGGTCACATTTGATGAAGTAGTTGGCTGGTGGCTATTGTGACAACAAAACAAGGCTTCACTTGTCAAGGAGCCTTGGATTTGCTGTGGGTAAAGGTCAGGGACATAGAGAATTACTGATTACCAGCTGACATGTGGCTATTTGTAGCTCTTTGATAATTTTCTTGTGTTTGGTCTCTCTGTCTCCTGGTGATCAGCTCATATTTTCATAACAGCAGTATTGGTAATGACTATTGGGAGTGACGTTCTGAACTACCGAGTTCAGGTTCTGGTAAGGTCAACTGCTACACAGTATTATCCTTTCAGAAATGCTTTTACTTGACCTTAAATGGTTTGGGGCTGCTACTATGTGTTTAGGTTTTGGGGTTTTTTTCCCTGAAACTGAGCTTTCATTTCTTCATGTATGACCTGCCTCTATTTTCCTTTAAATATTTCATTCTCTTAAGTTTTTCATCTTTTCTCAATTTTTTTGAAACATAGTACATCTTTTCTCAGCCTCCCCCTTAATAAGCTAGGTGAAATAAGATATTTTATTTTTTCCACATAAATGACCCTTTATGCTCTCTTTAAATTCCTGCTGAAACATTAGTACACAGTTTCAGGTTTATTTCACTTTTCTTGTGCCTGCACTGGTATATCTTCCACAACCACATTACTGTTGGAAAGACTTCCTCAGACATAGCCAAAGAGAGCCTTTGATCTTTCAAGGATATATGCCCTTAATGACTCACAATTTCATAAACATTGAAGTCTTTCCTCTCATCTCACACTTCTAATATACTTCTCTTCCTTCTCTTTGTACTACTGCATTTGTCTTAAATTCCTGCTCCTCTTCAATGGTATTTTGAGTATTCAATACATTTTCTCTACATTATTTTTTGACTGGCTAATGGTCATAATTATTATTACTGTACTACTTCTTTAGCATCAAATTAAAAAATATTGTCTGACCATTTTCATGATCACCACTGGGATGCTTTATAGTACTTTAATCGTCTTTCTGGATTAAATGTACTAAATATATGCACGGAATCACAGAATGTCAGGGCCTGGAAGGGACCTCAAAGTATCATCTGGTCCAACCCCCCTGCCAGAGCAGGATCACCTAGAGCAGATCACACTGGAATGTGTCCAGACAGTTCTTGAATATCTCCAGAGAGAGAAACTCCACAACCTCCCTGGACAACTGATTCCAGTGCTCTGTCACCCTTACAGTGAAAAAATTCTCCCTCAGGTTCACATGGAGCCTCCTATACCTCAACTTCCACCCATTGCCGCTTGTCTTGTCACTGGACATCACTGAGAAGAGGCTGGCTCCATCCTCCTGGCACTCACCCCTTATTTATAAACATGAATGAGATCACCCCTTAGATAGTCTTGTTTTATATAGAATCATAGAATGGTAAGGTTGGAAGGGACCTCAAGGATCATCTAGTTCCAACCAAATATCTTTGTCAGTGGTCAGGGAATTTTGTCCTCAGTAAGTTGGAGGATGAGACCACTGTTTGAGGATCCACACCAAGACATCGATCTGCTTGAAGTTAAGAAGGCTCTGCAGAGGGACCTGGGCAGGCTGGATAAATGATCTGAGGCCAGTTGTATGAGGTTTAACAAGGCCAAGTGCTGGGTAATGTATTTGAGTCATAACAATCCCATGAAATGCTAGAAGCTTGGAAGAGTAGCTGGAAAGCTGACCGGCAGAAAGGGACCTGTGGGTGCTGGTTGACAGCTAACTGAGCATGAGCTAGTCCAGATGGCCAAGAAAGCTAACTGCATCCTGGACTGTATCAGGAATATTGTGACCAGCAGGCACAGGGAAACGGTCATGCTCCTGGAATCAGCTTTGATGAGGCCGAACCTCAAATACTGTGTTTACTTCTGGGCCTCTCACTACAAAAAGGACACTGAGTTGCTGGAGTGTTGTTGTGGTAGGCCTAAGCAGGTCAAAATAGGCTTACACATGTCCTGGCTTGCCCAGACATGTTTTTGTGCTCCACCTCCTTCTGTTTTAGAGAGAAGCAACTGGGGGAAAGAAGACAAAGAACCTGGAGCCACTGAGTCTAAGGACCCTGGCCACTTCCATCCTATGTTAAACAAGGTACATGCTCAGTTTGTGTATACCTTGTGAAAGGCCTGTGTTCTGACCTAAAAAGGGTAAAGCAAGCCTATGACTTCACCTAATACGGTCAAATTTGGCTAAGTGCCATTCCAATTGGCTACTCTGTGTCTGAAGACCAATTAGTCTCAGGCTATATCAATGAAAGGAGATGAGCAGGTGACACAGTGTGCTCTGCCCCTGTGTTTGTGCTCTGCTGTTGTATTCGTGCTTGCTACTGCCTCTACTGCATCCTGGACTGCCTGGAAACTGCCTTCCAAGAGTTTACCAGGAGCAGGCTCTAAATGCCTCAACCTGATCAGCCTGCATAGCCAGTGTGACATCATGCTGAGACTGCACATCACAAGACATCCTACCTGCACCTGAAAGTGTCCTGCCAGGACAGGAGTCCTGGAGATACACAGATCATCCAGAGGAGATCAGGACCAAGTCAGAGATTGTCTGCTTCCTTTCCCCAGCAGCCTGGGAAGAATAAGAATTCTCAGCAGATGACAAGACAGTAACAGAATTCCCTGAAAGCATTTGGGTACTGTTTGAAGCTGTAGCTAGCCCTGTGAGTTGGGAGATAATTTTTGTGAATAAATACTTAAAGCCTCTTGTAATTCACCGTTGACTTGTGTAAGAAGCAGAAAGGAGCTCCTTGAGTCCATCTAGTGGTCAAGCAGTGTATTGACCACAAGCGGTAAACTAACCGCAGCAACCTTCTCTTCCAGTTCAGTTGCGTTCAGTATCATATTATCACTAGATATTTCTAGATCCTGTTATTACCTGTATAAAGTTTCCATGACCACTGCAAAGAACCAATTATTATTAAAATTAGTGGTTCAGGGTGGCAAGATTTCTGAATATTGAATAAAATTAATAAACAGTTTTAAAAAAATATTATATCACATTAATTACCCCTCCATTACAATTGTGCCCAGAGAAGGGCAATGAATATAGTGAATGTCCTGGAGAACAAGTCTTCTGAGGAGCACCTGAGGGAACTGGGGTTATTTAGTCTGGAGAAAAGGAGACTCAGGCAAGACCTCATTGCTCTCTGCAACTCCCTGAAAGAAGGTTATAGTGAAATGGGTCCTGGTATCTTCTCCCTAGTAATGACTGATAGAAAAGAGAAAATGGTCAAAAGTTGTGCCATGGGAGGTTTAGGTTTGATTTTAGGAAAAACTTCTTTACTGAGGAGTGGTCAAACATTGGCTGCCCAGAGAGGTAGTAAAATCACTGTGCCTGGAGTCGTTAAAAAAAATATGTAGACGTGGCACTTCAGAACATGGTTTCTCAGGCACAGTGGTGTTTTCTTGATGGTTGCATTTCATGATCTTAGAGGTTTGTTGCCAACCTTAATGGTTGTAGGGTTCTATCATTTAGGTCCCATACATAGTTGTGATATTACTATGATAATCTTGACAATGATATATATGGAAGAAAAATCCTCACTGTTCTTCTGCTGGAAGTTTCCCTTTATATTAGTCTTTTTACTTTCTGTCTGCCTTTTCAACTTCATATGTCCTGCCCCTAACTAGCTTTTGTTGCTTCAGTAAAGATAAAGAGATTCTCTAATGTGATAAAATTACTATATGAACCGCTTCTTGAGAGTCCATGATAGCATTGATACATGATACTATTTCCCATCTATTATAGCAGAGCAAGTTACTAGGTATCTGAACTGTTCTTATACTTTTATTTAGTTGCAGTGTTCTCCTCTCTGGTGGGCTTGGAGCTCCCTCTACACATTTTGTCAATCAGATAAAACACTTTTTGATCTTGCTAGATGCTGCTAGTTGAAAGATTCTAGACAAACATAACTTATTATCGTTAACTGCTACAGTTCTCAGCTACAGCTAAGAACCAAGGAGCTAAACCAAGCTGTTAGAGACCATTTTAGTATGGATAAAAGAAAATAGCTGACATTTGCTGCTGACAGTTTTACTTCGAGATATGTGTCTGATAGTCTGAGAGAGATATCATCCACTGTGTGAAGTGGGAGAGATCTCACAGGAAACAGAAAGAAGAAAGGTCTGTAAAGGACTGAGTTTGGGGTTTTTCTTTCTTTCTTTCTTTCTTTTTTTTTTTTTTTTTCTTTCTTTCCCCCATGCTTAGATAGGGAGAGAGCTTCTGAAACACTTAAACAACTAATGGGACTTATTGGCAGGTACTGGTAAAGGAACTGCAAGAAATTTTGATCTTCCCTGTTACAAGCCATGACCTCGATTGTTACAGCTTCTGCATGAGTAACAGCGTAGTAGTAAATATAAATGCTTCAGATCGAATGCCATTGATGAATTCAGCATAGAAAAGGACAGATACAGGAATATCTGAGAAAAGATCTAATTTGTCCATGTTATATCTCTCTTGAAAACACTTGACCTGAGCCACAGGTGAGGTTAGCTGTTGTTGTTTAGCATATATCATGCTGTAACTGATATATATTTAAGTGAAAGTTGTTAAGTTTCCACTTACAGAGGAGAAAAAAAAAATAAATATTTGGCAGGACAAGAAAACACTATATACTTGGTTTTTAGTTCTGTAACACAGCTGTCTACTTCTGATCTTTATTTTCCTGATGATACATTAAATTACTCAAAATTTCAGTTTTTGGAGAGATGCTCATCATTTAGTTTCAGAAATCTCAGGAAAGGATTTCTGCTGCAATTCTGTGAAAAGTATCTTGGGATACATTCGGGACATTTCCAAAGCAACCCAGTGAGTATGGTTTTGAGATGAGATGGATGTGTCTTTGAATTCTGCCTACATAAAAATCACGTTGTATTACAGCTTTTTGTTCTGTCCTGTATAATTCTGCATTCTTCACTGAAGTCTCTGAAGTCTTCTGGATTAAAATTACACACCTTTAAGATATTCTTCCAATTTGAATACCAAAGCTACTCTACTAATTGAGAAAAGGGGGAAGATTTTGCTGCAGTCATGCTTTCAAATATTGCCTGTTTCAAAAGCATTGAGGAGTCCACTCCCTGGTACACTAGTTCTTTCTTTTTTTTAGGTTTCTTGGGCTGTTATGTCCATTCAGAACCAAGCTTTCTGTCTGTAGACAGGTACAATAAATGACTCTCTGGAGAGCAAATTTTCCCATTTCAATATAAAAATCTTCAGATGAAAGATTAGATTTTTCTTTTTGTTACCTTGTCTGACTGTTCTCAGTCTAGATCCCCAGTTTTAAGATAAATAAGATAGGCTGACGTGCAGCCCAGGAGAGAAGTAATAAAATCAGCTACTCCTTCCAGTTCTGTCATCAACAAACTTGCTGAGGTTAGATTCTGCCCTGTCATGACCCTTGGTGAAGCCATGCTGACTACTCCTGATGAATTTCTTGTCCTTAATGTGCCTGGAAATGGTTTCCAGGATTAGCTGCTCCATCACCTTCTCAGGGTGAAGGAAGGCTAACCAGCCTATATTTCCCTGGATGCTCCTTTGTGCCCTTCTTGAAGATAGGATTGACATTTACTTTCTGGCAGTCTTTGGGCACTTACCACAGTCGCTAACATCAATCAAAGACTGTTGGTAATGACCTCTCAAAGACAACTGCCAGCTTTCCCAGCAATAATAGCTATATTCCATCAGGGTTCATAGACCTACATAGGTCCAATTTGTTTAACTATTCACTGACATAGTCCTCTCCCATTAAGGATGAATATTCCTTGCTCCAACTGTTCCCCCTTCTCTGTGGGACCTGGGATACCTGAAGGCCAGTTTTGCTGAGACAATGATACTTTCTGAGGCAAAGATACCTCTGCATTTTCCATGCTCTGCATAATCATGTCCTCCTCTGCCTCACTAAGCAGTGGGTCCACATTTTCCCTAGGTTTCTTTTCGTTACCTATGTATTTGCTGAAGACTTTCTTATCTTGGACATCCCTGGACAGATTCAATTCTGTTTGTACTTTAGCTTCCTAACTTTATCCCTGGATGTTTGGGCATTGTTTCTGTACTCTCCCAGGTTAAACACTCTTGCTTCCACACTCTATGGTTCTGTGTTGTATTTGACCACTCAGATAAGTAAAGACATGTAATGGCCTTCATATTTAAACATTTTAAGAATTTGCAGATCATGGCACGTTTGAAATACTGAAGGGCTATAAAGGTCACATCACTTCTTCATTAAAAATGCACAACTAAAGACAATGGGAGGAATGTGAATACCTCATTATTAACTCCTCAGCCTCTGCTAAAAATCCATCTTTTCTATAAAGAAAAATGTAGATGTAACAGTCCAGTCATGAAATGATCAGATGGAAATAACTACTGCCTGTTGCTTTGAAGAAATATTGCACTAAAACAATATCTCATTACACCTTTGCAGGGAGTTTGTTCAAGAACAAAATAGATATTTATGTTCATTGTACTTAAAAAATCATAATAATTTTAAAGACTCTTAATGAAGGACAACCTGTGACCTTTTAGCTGTTTCAGTGCTATTGTGGGACCAACTTTTTGATTTTGACTTTTTTATTATGTTAGCAACTCTTACTTTTTTTTTTTTTTTTTTTTTTTTTATTGAATTGACAGTAGTATGANTTTTTTTTTTAATAAATTGACAGTAGTATGATTAGGAATACAATAGCACCACTTGAGGCACAGTAAAAGACTAGATGCTTTATCATTTCATAAATACAGGGTCAAACTTAGCCTTTCTGTGAATGAGGACACTTTAGTTATCTGCTATTTATTATAAGATCTGACAATATGTTCTATACTATAAGAAAGGGAGGAGAAAAAGAACAATCCCACAAAGGATTCAGACTCAAAGAAGCTATTTTTACAATTCTAATTTGTGTTCTTTTAAAGTATGCACCAAATTAAATTAATCCTTTCAAAATTATAGGTGAAGAAGGCTAACATTTTGTTCTTACCTTCATACATAGTTATCTCAGTAGAAAAAGAAGCCTAAATTTCAGGTGCATTTAAGACCCACAGTGACTTTTCTGAAAACAGCAAAGGTACTAAATGCCCATGTATTGCCAAATTAACCAGTAAGCAAGAGACTTATCACAAGAGTTGGATGGTGAGAATAGTCTGACTATGTGTGGCATCAAGGTGTTCTATCAGAGTACAAATGTAATTTAGCTAAGTGGGTCAGATTCATTGCACTTGTAATACCAGAGTGCACTGTCTAGAACACCACTCTGACAGGTTCAGTTAGGTAAACGTAGCTAAGAGCTGACTGAGTACATAATGTAAAAATGATAGAACTGCTGAGGTCAAAAGGGAGATCAGTCTGGTTTGGCTGCTCTATTTCTGTCTTCAGCGAGCATCCTGTTGTTGTTTTACAGGATACCTTTTGGGCAAAGGTTTTGTTACTCAATAGGGACATACAGAAGCAGCATCATACGCCAAGTTTGCAGGGCTCTTGTGACCCAGTAAAGATTTTTTCACAGTTCATGTTATGAGGGAAAATACAAAACTAGCAACTAGTATAAGCTGCCTCCTAAATATACAGAATCATTTCTATTTTAATGATAGGAAAATGAAGCTTGTACCTGGTAAGTTACTTGTTAAAATCAATGATTAAATAGTCTGTAGACTTAAATGTACACTGCACCTAAGCATTTGCATTAGAATTTAAACTGGTGTGCAATTTATTGTGAGTAGTGCTATTGGTAAACAGACATTAAGCAATAGTTAATTTGGATATTTTTCAGATATTAGCAAATTAATATTAGCCTGGATTAATTTGCAGGAGTTTTAGAACTTTTCTTTTGTTTCATACTAACCTTTATATTCCTTTTTATTATCCATCCACTAAATGTTGTTTCCTGTGAAAATGAGCCATATTCTTAAATAGATCCTACCAATTCTCAAAATAAGACAGGGATGGGTCATTTTGAGAAAGCAGATCCACTGTAATTCTTTTTTTGTCTGTTTATTCTGCTACGAAAGAAAAACAATCCTTGATATTCTTTGCCCTCATAAGCTTTAAAATTATTATAAACATTAATTACAGAAAAAAAAGATACCCTCTATCACTCTGCTAAGAATTTGGAAGAAGTCATAGTGGACTTCTGATCAAATTAACAGTTCTATTTCCCCTTCCACTTCTCTCAACCTTCCCTCAACCATGTCTGCTCAAAGTTTTGTAAATAGAAAAGCTTATGCTGAAAAGACACGCATGAAGATACATGTGAGACAGATCTCATATAGATATATATGTGAGACAATCTAGGTTAAATGGATTGAGTGCTTGCAAATATCGTGTATTTGGCAACAATATTTATTCTGTATTCTCTTCTGTATCCTCAGTCTCATTCTTATTTAATCGCAGCAACAGAAGACTTTGCACAGCTACTCATGTGGGTGACAGTAATATCAGCAGAGCACAAAACATCACTGTAGTCCGCATAAGATCTATGGTGCACCTACATCTTGCACAATATCCACTTTTCTGGTGCACCTACCTGAAATAAGTTATAATACAAAAAGTGAAGCAAAAGAAAGATGATCAGAAAGATGTAACAGCTTTCACAAAAGGAGACAGTTAATAGACTAGAACTCAGTTTGCTAGCAATATGAGGAAGATATTAATCACAGCGATGTCTGCATAGCAGTAAGAACAATTATTCACTATGACAAAATACAAGAAGTAAGGACAACCCAATGTATTACTAGGCAGAGTTTAAAGTAAACAGAAGTGCTTTTCATACAGTGCATCATTCAGCTGTGGAATGCATTGCCATAGATTGCTTTAGGGTGAAAAAAAAGAGAAGCCAACAACAAATCAAAACAAGCCGAAACACATCAATAGGCTTGAAAAGGTCAGATCGTTTCACTGGGAATAGACCTGGTGGTGGTGGTAAAGTATGGTTCAAATATAATCTCTGTCCCAAATGAATGAATATCAAAAGCTCATAGTATGTTAAAAGAAGGATTTATCTTAAATACATGTTGGGGTTTTTTTTGTTTGTTTGTTTGTTTTGGGTTTTGTGGGTTTTTTGTTGTTGTTGTTATGGAAACTTTCTCAGAGATGGAACACTGGGATAGATAGATATTCTAACTCATAAATGTTCATTCTATGTTATCTTATTTCACTACTAAATTAGTTATCATTCCAAAGTCTCTTTATTAGGGAAATACTGATTTGAATGACAGGTACCTAAACTGAAGTTTAGTGAATTGGAGATGACATTGCTGATGACATAAAATACTTGGAAGAAGCAGTCCAATTGAGAACGCTTCCCATCTGTAGAAATCTCCCTTTATGCCAAACCTTTAAGCTAGCAGTGAATATAAAATAGGAAGCAAAAAGGTTAAAAAAAAAAAAAAAAGAGAGAGAGAGTGACTGTAGATAAATAGGTTAGATCAGCTTAGATAAGGATTGGCTGGGAGTTAGTGTTTGTACTTACTTAGATGTTAGAAATGAGACAAGCAGGGGCTGAATTAAAGACAGAAAAGGAAGATAGGTAGGGACTGTATGGGAATCTAAGTCCAGTTAGGCTGGGGAGTTAATATACAGCATACAAGATTAAACCAATGTATAGAAAAACCAGAAATAATTTCAGATAAAAAGCCACAATGTTTATACTCAAGCTATAGAAACATGGTGATTGAAGGCATGATGTTAAAGGCTTTTGTTTGAGGAGCTTTGTGTTAATAATACCAGCTCAATGTCAAGGTTATACAATAATTATGTGAACAATTTTGAACAAATTCTCTCCAGGGTATGTTACATTTGTGTCTCTTGTCAGCATATTAGCTACCATTTGCCTTCAGAGGTAAAACTGTCTATTGAATATTGTGAGCATGTTTTTAGAAGAGAATGGCCATGTTATGAACCCTCAGAACAGCTATACACAGCTGCTTTAAGTAATTGTATTGAACTGTCCTTGACTCGTAAAAATAGGGAAGTATCAGCTAAAAAACAGGAGGTAGAGTTTAGCAAATGTATGTAAAAGCACAGGGTTTAGCCACAACTATTAACCGATCAGTATATATAAAGTTCACATGCTGGGTGCATGGTCAGGATGGAGCAGCCAGTAGAAACTTGTGTGATTGTGTACAAGGATGAGGGTTTCCCTATATATGTAATCTGAAATCATACATTATATAGCTTCACTTGGAGTTCATATTGGATTATGGTGTTCTCCATTGTGCCTCTGGACAGAATATAATAGTTTCACAGATTTCAATGTGCTGAGGAATTTTTTTAGGAACTGTGTCAACTCATGACAGAATCCATATTTTTTTCTGGTCTTGAGGATAACTGGCTAACCTGGGTTTCCTTGGCCTTCAAAATAGAAGTCCTTGACCCACCACAAACTCTGAACTATGCCTTGGAAATGTCTATAAAAATGCTAAGTATCTCAGGCTAAAATGTGTGTAGAGGCTGTTGATATCAGCTGTACATTAGCTGCCCAACCATGTTGGTCTGTCACTCTCCTCTTCAGCAGGATGTAAGGAGAAAAAATAACATGGGGAGGAAAAGCTCACAGGTCAAGGTAAAGGCAGTTTAATAAATCAAAAGCAAAGGAAACAAAAAGATTTATTTTATACCTTCTTTCAGCAGGTGATATCCATCCACTTGCCACAAAGCCTGGCTTCTGTACATCTAGTGGTTGCTGTGGAAGATAGATGTCATAATAATGAATGTTTCTCCTCCTCATTTCTCTTAGCTTTTATTGCTGAGCAGATGTCATACAGTATCGCATATCTTTTTGGTCACTTTGAGTCAGATGTCCCGGCTGTGTTCCCTCTCAAGGTCTTACCTGCTCCCCAGCCTACTGGTGGGGGGGGAGATCCTGGAGATACAGTTTTGATGCTGTGTGAACTCTGTTTAGCAATAGCCAAAACACCAATGTATTATCAACAATTTTCTAACTACCAATACAAAGCACAGAATTATGAGGGATGCTGTGGGGAAAATTAACTCCAGCTTAGATCCTTTACAGTGTGACAACAGCTACTATAAGAATTCAACAATATGTATATTCAAAATGTTTTCCCAGTATTTCTTTCACTGATATAGGTACAGACACACCACTTTTGGTTCAGAAATACATCATCTACTAGTTCTATTCTTCACAGACAGCTGACAGAAAGATCGAATACCCTACAAGGAGTTAAGAAGTTTGTTTCTGTTTCAGGTCCTCTGCTGGCCCTTTTGTGCTACGAAGATGGTGACGGATTAGGTGGGATATTGTTTGGGGTAAAACACCTACACTGACATCTCTCAATGTCTGCTAGATGACTAAAACCTCCATTTTAGTCCTTAAACAGAGCTTAATTGACTGCTCAGTGGTGCCTAATGTATCAAATACCCTAGACTGGTGGTCTTCAAAGTGGCACATGCAAGATAGAGGTGTGGGGAAAGTATCTATTTTCTGTCATTAATAAAATAAATATTTTTGTATGTTTTGTAGTGTACAGAGCATACTAATAAAGTAGTTTACGTATATATTTTATAATAGATAAATATACATGTACAGAAGCTGTGTGACCTCAAAAATATTTTGTTAGTAGGATATTACTAATAATAATTTTTGCTAGTACAATAACAAAGTTTGGACACTACTGCCCTGGAATATCTGAGTTATACCCAAAGGGATGACAGATATGGTGACAACTTATAGGAGAAGCATACATAACAAGAGAAGTTGTAGGAAGTCTAAAATGGTGCTTAAAGGATTATGTAGATTTCTGGTGCCATTCAAGACAACCAAATGCGCTGGAAGCATCTATTTCAGAATAGGAAGTTTAAGTTAGTTGAGGTTTAGCTTAAAAGATGCAACTTGTTTGCACTTAAACTGTTCATCTGAAAAATGTAACCATGATTCATTTGACTTGTTTGAGGAACCATTCAGATGCACTTAAGCCAAATAACAAGAAAGATCAAGGCATCATATATTTCATGAGTGGGTATTAAAAAAAATTTTTTTTGATGATACATTATGTGGTTAAACAGATGATTGTATGTCTACCACAAAAGGAAGACAGTCTAATAAGAACACCTGGTGAGAAAGATGCAAAGTAATATAGCACTTGATGGTTAGGTTGATGGGTGATGGGAAACCAGGCAATAGGTTCCAATTCCAAATAACCGTTTCTATTACTTGTAAAGGCTGGGTGATGAAAAATCTGCTGTTGCTCAGTGGGTGTGTAATCTCTCCCAAGATGGGGAAAAAAGTCTTAGTTTATATTAAACTCTATGTACACATCTGTTTTTTAAGCCATTCTCTCAGCTGAGTCCCTTTTGGTGTATTCTATCTACCTACCAAAGTAGTTCGGTACATGAAACACAGGACTGTGGTACAAAATCAAATCAAATTAAGCTGAATCAAGAAAAACAGTTACCAGATATGCTACAACTAGACACTGCAGTGTCTCTCAACTACTTTTATAAATGTACTCTCTTGTGTGTGTTGCTGGTAACTGTTACAAAGTATTGCTTTTAACAAAATTCCCTCACATTTTTGGTTTTGCATCATAATCTTCATGTCATTTGAATGTATTCTCCTGTTGAATGAATAAGCCTATTTTTTTTCTAAAAGGGTCATTGTGTTTAGTCTACAGTTTATTTTATTTGCTAAAAGTCAATTTAGCTTGATTCAGATAGCAGTGAAATCAATGTATTTCTGTAATATTTTATAGAAAGTAACAGTTAAAGTCCTAGAGAGTTACTTTTGTGTGTTTTTCACTGAAATTAGTTTACCATAGGCTATGCTATACAAAAATTTCCCAAGATGACTCTCTGAACTAAAACTAAGAAGTAAAAGGAAATTTTAATTTCATATCTACTCAGACTTCCTGGAAAATTGAATTATTTTCTTATTAAAGTTCCTTTAAAGTACAAGCTGAATTATATTTTGCATCCAGAGTGACCATTTGCTTCCATAAAGTATCTTTAGAAAATTGGTAATGAAAAATGGCATTTGCTTACTCAATAGATTATGGTATTAGACTCATTACATTATTTATTTACTGAAATAATGAGACCATCTGGTCCACATCTCTACCCAAGCAAGATTATTTGCATCCAAATATTTTTTTTTCCAAAGTAGGTTTAAAACATCCCAAGAGACCAATCTTCCTATAGAAAATGTTCTGCAGCATCATACATTAACAGAAAAAAAAATTTCAATCTTCCTACTTTTATTCTCATGCAAAAAAATGTAATCTATCTTCACTAAAAATACTTTTAACAGGTATTTACAACTGAGACATTTCAAATATTTTATATAATTTCTTCATTCTCAGTTGTCCTCTGTCAGTTGATCTTTTTTAGTTTTTCTTTTACTCCATGTCTAACAGTCTTCTAATTTAAGAGATCAATGTTTATTTGGCGATGTGATTTTTCTTTCTGAATAAAATGAAGTTCACTGATTTTTCCTCATGTGTTGCACTGTGTGGTTATTCATGCACACACAAAATGCAAAGGTTCTCTGTCAAATGGAGTTTTTCTTTAACAGTAGCAGGGTGTGATTCCTGAAACATTTTTGGGGTCACAATAGATGAATTTTCATTTTCCATAATCCAAATGCTATGACCAGAAGACTCACTTGGTATAATGATTAGGAGAACAGTGAATAAAGAAATTTATCTTTGTTTCTTCCTCTGTGTGGCATTACTGAAACAAACTCCATACAAATCTGACGACAGAATTCTTTAAAATACTGTAAAGCTGGCAAAAAGGAAGAGGAGAAAAAAAAGTCAAAAAAGTTCAAAGACTGAAAATAAATCCTTTTAAAATAGATTTTTTAAGCTCTCGATCTCTTAATTCACCAAAAAACAATCACTGTAATCTGATCTCAATCAAATTAAAATACAGTGAGGTGACTGGGTATTAGGTCTTTCAAAGTCATCTTTTGGCAATCACATGTTCTGTGCAAGAATAGTTAGATTAAAATCTGTGCTGTAGAGATAGATAGCCTAGGTGTTGCAAACACCTACTGCTTGTGATTTCTGACTGATAGCACATGTAACATCAGGACTTTCAAAGAGTGGTATTGAATCCACAGAGACCTACGTGGTGTTAGCCATAGCTCTGAATTCAAGAACAAGGAGGAAAATATTTAGCCTTTTATGTTTTTTTTTTTTGTTTGGTTTTGTGCTTTTTTTTTGTGGTGGTTGTTTCTTTGTTGTTGGTTGTTTTGTTTTGTTTTTTTTTTTTGTTTGTTTTTGTTTTTTTTAAGAGATGATAGCAAAGCTGACACATTAAGGTCATTTGAGTGCAACTTCACAGAGGTCTTTTTCATGAATCTTCTCTATTATTGAAACCCAATTAGCTAGAAACATCTGAGGCAGGACTTTCCATCACCTCTAGACATATCTTCTGCTTCAGTGGTGACAGCCATAGAAGACAGCTGGATCCAGAAATCTCCCATGATGTAATTTATGCCTGTGAAAACGATTTGTACTTCTTAAATTGTAAACTTGAGTGAAAATGAAGGGTCTGTCAATTGCTTGTTTATCTTGAGAGTAGGGAAGCATGCTTATATGAATACTAGCTGTAGGATAATAGGGAAAAGAAGGCTGTTTGGCTCCCTCAAGATCAAAACCAATGGAGACTGAAGGTTATTTCTCTGTGCTTGATGCTCAGACTTTGAAACTAGTCCATGGGCTGCAGAATATCAGCAAAAAAGGTGACTCTTAATTAGCTGTTATTTGAACTATCTTTCTTTATATGACAACTCTTAATCAATTTGCTATGGTATGCAAGGAAGCCTAGTTGGCTTTTAACTTTGGGTTTGCTTACATGGAATGTTGGTTTTGTGAGGCATGAAAGAATTGAACTGACTTCAGATGAGATAGGAAGAAATTTTTGCTCTAGTCCTCTGTCTGTGTCTTTGATTCACAGTTGTCTCTGCATGAATCATAGCTGCATTATCAGGCTTTGTCTAACAGGTCAATTTCTTTTCCCTATGTTACTTTATGTTATATAGAAGCACCATATATCTCTGCCACTCCTGCTGTAAAGTTGTCTAATCTTCTGCCTCCAGATGCATGTCATCCCTTCTCTTTTGCTTGAAAAAATACTTTGCACTAAATGTATCTTTCAAAATGACAAACTATTTTTAATTTATCTTACTGTTGTTGTGGATTACTATAGGGAACATATGGCATGATTACTGTTGCCATATCCAGCATGCTCTGAGGAGCTCAATGGTGCCTTTCAAAAGTCCAGTCTGGATTGTAGGCACTAAAAATTGACTCTTCTCATCACTAGGTGAACTAAACTTCCCAGGCAAAATTACACATGAAGTATGTGAAAGCTACAAACATTCCTATTATATTAGTAGCCTTCCAGTATCTGAAGGGGGACTACAGGAAGGCTGGGGAGGGTCTATTTACAAGGTCTTGCAATGACAGGGTGAGGGGCAATGGGTTTAAACTGGCAGAGGGAAGATTTAGACTAGATGTCAGGAGGAAGTTCTTTCCAGTGAGAGTGGTGAGGCACTGGAACAGGTTACCCAGGGAGGTTGTGGCTGCTCCTTCCCTGGAGGTGTTCAAGGCCATGTTGGATGAGGCCTTGAGTGAGCTGTACTAGTGGGAGGTGTCCCTGCCTATGGCAGGGGGTTGGAACTAGATGATCCTTGAGGTCCCTTCCAACCTTACCATTCTATGATTCTATGTGTGAAAAAAACAGAGAGGGAAAAAAAACTCTTGCTAGACATCAAGAATCCACATGGTAATAGGAAGGAAAAAAAAAAACAACAAAGAAAATGTTGTTTCTGCCTCCACCCCAAATCCCTTTCTTTCTTAAGAACTGACAGTAGAATCAGTAATGCTGACTTATTTGCTTCTACCTCTACAAATCTGAAACACTTCATTGAGTCCGAGGGATTCACATGTGACTATAATTAACAACAAAATATTTAAAGGTAGAACAAACTGAGGAGAAAACAAACTCAAGTCTGAGAAGTATAAAATTTAGTGAAAATGGTCAACCCCACTTTGCATGTTAAAAATGTGCATAGGTAATTTTTCCTTTTGGGGTAATAAAGACAATAGCAATAACAATTTTGTAAATCAGTTTCTATTACGAAATTTCTCTATACGTGACCATAATTTTCATGAGAAAAGTTGCTTTTGTGGGTGAAATAGTCTACTGTCTAAGGTGATCTGTTTAAATCTTTCTAGTCTGCAGTCTCTCTGGAAGTTTGAAAGCATACTGAAAGATGGGGGGAAAAAAAAAAGCTAAATTTTTATTAAAATACCTTAAAATTCTAAATCTGCAGGTTTTATTTTTCCCTCTGTCATTGCTTCTTAGCAATTTTAACTGTATTCTCTTTCTTTTTAAAATCTGCTTTAAAATCTATTCATTTATATAAAATCTGTTGCATATCAGTTGCTTCTCTGACGTTTGTCAAAAAAAAATTGGATTCAACTTGTAATGAAAGTGAATGCCCAAAATTACAGTCATAAACTTTTAAGCAACCTGGTATAAACAAACTACCAAGCACCTAAGCCCATTTATGTTGACTTTATTTTTTATGTCTGTGTATTAATTTAAATTCCATGTCTCTGTTGCTGTATTTTAAGAAGTATCTAAAAAAAAAAAAAAAATTTGATGTACTCATACATTTTACATCCTTACCTAATCCATGCTCTTATATGACTTCCTTCTTTCATACATCCTTTGAAGATTTACGTGACAAAAGAATAAATGTGTAGATGGGAAAACAGGCATTCACTCTTTTAAGGAAAAATTCATGTTTTCACTCTTCTGAAATTAAACAAAAAACCCTCACAAGCCTATAAACCTCCACCTTATTGATTAGGAAATTATTGTCAAATTCCGGGGTCTGCTAGATTGCAGACAATTACTTAAAGTGTCGGTTTTGTCATTTCATCACATTTCGACAGGATTGCCTTTCTGGTTTTTAGACGTGTTTGCTACTAGAGAGTTTAAGAAAAAGGGAAGAAAAAAAATAAAAAGAAAAACAACAACTATATTTCCATAAAGAATGGTTCTGATAAGAACATGACCTGAAATAGTTTCAAGAGAGATGGAAGATGTAACTCAAATTGCTTCTTTTTAGTTTCTTATCTACATTCCAATATATAACATAGAATCATAAACTTATTTTACTTGGGAAAGACCTTCAAGATCATTGACTACATCCATTCTGTGGCTCTACCAAGACTAACACCAAGCCATGTCCCTCAGCACCACATCTCTGCATCTTAAATGCTTCCAGGGATGGAGCATGCTCATGCTACAATAGTTTCACCTTCTCACAGTCATAAATACACCCTGCTTTTATTCATGTCACCAATGCTTTATTCTGCTTTACAAACCAACCTAAGCTTTTAATCAAGGTTATTGATTTGGTTTTTAAATATTTTTGAAGTATTCAGGAAAATATCTACATGATTTTTTGAGAACAAACAAAAAATCCATTAACCTTCAAAATAATTGATATGTTTTCTGCATTACTGATTTATTAAGACACTTTTTTGCACCTGTTCCAATCATTACTGATATATTGTTTCACAGTAAGCACTCATTCCATCTTAGTTAAATAATTATATTTGGTTGGATTGATTATTATTTCTAAAAGCCTGTTAAATTAGGATCTGTTACTTTTTCACCATATTTTATATATATTTTTTAAATCATATTTTTAAAGCAATAAATGGTGACTATAAATTTGCCTGCAGATATTAAACAAAAGAGTATTCAATGCAAACACTTACACTGAAAGTCTCTTGTGTAATATTGAGGATCTTGAATCTCTGTGGAAAACGTTACCCCAGAAATTCTATCTAGTCACAAGTAGTTCTACTAGAAATTTATACATCACATTTTTATGAGATTTCATACTGAAGTCGTGCTGTTAAAGGACTAGAAATTTAGGAGAGATAACACAAAATTCTTCAATAAAGTTTCCTGGAAACTGGAAATCATTATATATATATACAACTCTTTAACATACGCATTGAAATCTCTACTTATAAACAGGATCCGTTTATATGAAGATTTCCTTTCAACATGGTGGTAGCCAAAACTGTTACTCAACTGTTTTCACTATTAAATAGATACTAGCCACCAAGTGACAAACAGTAGTTTCTTGTTCTGAGCATATTCAAGTGTGCCCAATTGTCTAATGTCTAGAAGAGCCCAACTCATCAGTAATGCCTAGATCTTATAGAGAAATACAGAGTTTCTATCTGGAGTGGAATTTTCAAGGCGTTTTAGGATCCAAGTGGTGAAACTATATTGTGTGGATCTTGATCTAGCATTAATGGATCATGTGAATCTACATAGACTAGAATCTCAAAATTGTTCCAGTTGGAAGAGATCTTTACGGTCATTGAGTCCAGCTGTCAACCTGACACCACCATGGCCATTAAATTATGATAGAGAGTCAATGACCAGATTAATTTACAATTTGAAAGCAGTGCCACAGTGTCGGGTACTTGTTAGAGAAGGTCCAATGTCATACAAGTTCCCGTCTTCCTAGAGTCAGGCCTGAATGGAGTCTCCGTAATGACAATAGTGTTATTTTCGTGAGCACTGTGATTTTCTTTATCTCTTACTCAAAGAATACATGTTGATATCTGTGGTAGGAAATTAGTTTAATGTATTGTAGCTGTCAGCACCTAGAAGTAGCATTCAGCTTATATTTTTCAACTCTTAGTACTTTCCTGAGACACATAGAGACGTTCCACTTCAATCTGTCATATTTGTTAATCTGACAAGAAAACAAGTTTGTCGGAATATCCCTAAAACCACTTTGATACCAGCTAAGATTTAAAAGAAGCATCTTTAATCTATCAAATCAGAATGAAATGGTGGTTTGCAAAAGAAGACACTAAAATTCAATTATAGATTATGTTTACCAGTTGCTTTAACCCTTACCTTCTCAAATGCTGAACTGCTTTTCGAAATCTCCTTGAATTTGCATTTCCTGTTTGTTCAGGATGTCTTCAGAAACCTGTGCATCTATCAGCTCAAGACTGAACTGCCTCACTTTGAATACACGTATCTTTCATATGAAATGGATCCTATTTGCTCTTCCTGGGAAACAGTACCATCCCATAGCAGAATCACAGAGATATAGACTCATAGAACCATCTCATTTGGAAAAGACCTCTAAGCTCATCACGTCTCACCGTTGTCTAATTGCCAAGTCTGGTGTTAAATTATGTCCCTTAGCACCACTTCTAGGCATCTTTTAAACACCTCTAGGGATGCAATTCAATTACTTCCCTGGGGAGCATACGTTTGATAACGTATTCAGTGAAAAAGTTTATTCCTATATTCAATCTAAACCTCCCTTGATGAAACTTAAGGCCTTTTCTTCTTGTTCTATCACTTGTAGGGAGAAGAGACCAACACCCACCTCACTACATCCTCCTTTCAGGGAGTTGTAGAAAGCGATAAGATCTACCCTCAGCCTCCTCTTCTCCCGATTGAAAAGTTCCAGCTCCCTCAGATGCTTCTCAGAAGAACTGTTCTCCAGACCCTTTGCCAGTTTTGTTGCTCTTCTCTAGACATGCTCCAGCACCTCAATCTTTCTTGTAGTGGGTGTCCCAAAACTGAGCACAGTACTCAAGAAGTGCTGAGCACAGGTGGACAATCACTTCCCTGGTCCTATTTGCCACACTGTTCCTGATATAGTCCAGGATGTTGTTTGTCTTGGCCACCTGAGCACAGTGTTGGCTAGTATTCAGCCAGATGTTGATCAACACAGTCAGGTCTTTCTCTGCTGGGCAGCATTCCATACACTGTCATGTTACATGGGGTTGTTGAGAGCCAGTTGCAGGACCTGGTGCTTGACTTTGTTGAATCTCCTACAGTTGACCTCATTCACATTAATACAACCTGACCAGGTTAATCTCTAGAGCCCTCCTGTCCTCAAGAAGATTAACAATCCCTCCCAGTATAGTGTCATCTGCAGACTTACTGAGGGCACACTCAATTCATCCAGATCATTGATAAAGATGTTAAAGTGCACTGATCCCAGTACTGAGCCCCAGAGAACCCAATTAGTGACCAGTTGCCAACTGGGTTTAACTCCATTCACCACTGTTCTTTGGGCCCAACTATCCAGCCATTTTTTTACCCAATGAAGCATTGATCCATCAAAGGCATATGCTGCCAGTTCCTCCAAGAGACTGCTATGGGATACACTGTCAAACGCTTTGCTAAATTTCAGGTAAACAACATCAACAGACTTTCCCTTATCCACTCAAGCGGTCACCTTTTCATAGAAGGAGATCAGGTTCATCCAGCAGGACTTGCTCTTCATGAACCCATGGTGACTGTGCCTGATCACCTGCACATGCTGTGGAATGATCTGTTCCATGACCTTCCCTGGCACTGAGATCAGATTGGCAAGTCATCTTTCTGGGTCTTGTAGATGGACATTACATTTGCCTGTCTCCAGTCAACAGTGACCTTTCTGGTTAGCCAGGACTGCTGCTAAAGGATGGAAAATGACTTAGTGAGCACTTCTATCAGTTCTCTCAGTACCTCCAGATGTATGCCATCCAACCCCATGGAGTTCTGTATGTCTAAATGGTGCAGCAGGTTGCTAACAATCTCAGAGTATGGGGTATTTATTCTGCTCCACAGAATATTTTCTAGCTCAGATTGGTGGTATCTAGCAAACAACTGCTCCTACTGCTAAACACTGAGGTGAGGAAGGTATTGAGTACCTCAACCTTTTCCTCATCCTTGATCACTATGTTCTCCTCTGCATACAACAAAGGACAAAGATTCTCTTTAGTCTTTCTTTTATTAAGATATTTGTAGAACAATTTCTTGTGGCCTTTAACAGTTGAAACCAAATTAGTTTTTGGTTGGGCTTTGGCCTCTCTAATGTTATACCTGCACAATCTCGCAACAAAAACCAAACAAATTATAATTTATTATGATATTTTTAATTTATGTATGTGAATAGACAAATGACCATTGATGAGATTTCAGAAGACAACTTAAAACCAAATCCACAGCACTTTGTTCACTGTGTATATCAAGGATGAATCTTCGTCTTGTTCTCAGAGCAACATTCATTCATTCTAAAGCTGCACAAATGCCCATCGCACTATCTCTGCTTTGGAAGGTTTGTTCATAGGTCTCTTTATATGAACAGCCAACTCTTTCTCTGTTCCCTACATGTGCTCCCTGCTTGTTGGGTCTCTGCCTTCCTAGTCCACCATCAGCTATCTGAGCTTTTCTCATTTCTCTCCTTTCCGCAAAGTCCCATTCAAGTCACAATTCACAGACACTTAAGGCATTTCACAAAGATTTTCCACTAAATAAATATACCTGCATGCTAAATTAAGAACAAGCAGAAGACAGACCTACATCTTTTGCTACATGTGCTACTATCACATGTGATGAGAAATTTTAAATGCATGCTTTTCTTACTAGATTTATCAACATTATTTCACTGTATATGCAGAGTTAATTTATGATTTTAGCATCTAATCTTTCTTATTACAAAGCACGTTATTGTTCCGTATAATAAATGCTTTTTCTCTCATTTTGGGCAAAATTTCCTCAAATGTCTGTGGGAATTAAAAATACCTAGCCTGTAAATTTCAAACACCCTGAGGCAAGTAATAGTATCTCTAGGTATGTTCAATGGCTGAACTTCATGCAGCTAATAGCAGCTAGTTGAATTCATCAGTACCCTAGCAGAAACGCAAAGACATTTTGTAACTTTTGATGTAGGTCCTTAATTTCTGCTTAAGTTGCATTTTAAACTTCTTTATGCTCTTTTGCAACTCAAGTCCTGTAACAAAACTGACAGATGAAACCTGTAACATTTGGAATGTGTATACAAATCTTATGAATCTTGAGGCCTTTTGCAAAAGCTTTTTCTTCTTTTCCATAATAAAAAGTATCCAAAGAAGGATTTGCAGAAACTTTTTAAAGCTGTCACACAACTCCAACGTCTTTGTGTGTTTCCTTTGCCTTTGCTGTCTCCTCTTTGCTGCAGTTATTGTACAAAACGCTAATACTCTACTGGCAGGCCACGGCTTCCAGTTTCAAGAAGGTAAACTCTTGAGTCTCTCGTGCCTGAAGGCAAAAATGAAAATCACTGAATGGCTTATCCAAGACCTACTTTTTTGCTGAGACAGCTCCCTTTGTTATCTGTTCCGAGCAGGAATTTGAGCACTGATCTTTTAATCTATTTAATATAAAAATGAACTTTTGTTTCCTTGACATCAGGGAGAAAAGGAAAAAAAAAAAAAGAAAAAAAGAAAAAAAAGGGTGTGTACTGTTTTGTTGGGTTTTTTTGGGGTGGTTTTTTTTTTTTTGTTATTGTTGGTTGTTTTTTTTTTTTCTGAATACCTTCTGGATTAATTTAATTTGCTAAAAAATATTTTAATGTGATTAAAAACAGTGATGATACATCCTTACTCCCAAAGCAAAGTTTTTATGTTAGATAACATGAGATGTACATGTAAATTAAAAAATGTAGGGTTATCTGAAGAAATTCTGCAAGTAAGTGCTCATATAAACAGATGATACCATATTTTGGAGTATTCTCTAAGACAGATTCTTTACATGAACTCTCTTGTACCCAGTTTCAGACTTTTTTTTTTCTTTCTTTCTTGGGAAACTAGTTAAGCTTTGGAGGGTTGCATGCATCTGTGAAAACCCTTAATTTATCTAACAACCTAATATCTTCTATACAAAAGATTTTTGGGAGGCAGAAACCATCTATACTGTTAGTGTAATCCATAAGCTTGATACTGCAGCACTTGACCCATAAGTACCTCAAAAGAAGAGAATCAATAGAGAAGAATAAATTGAATTTAGACTAGAGTCCTCTCTGTCCGCACATATTCTGGGAACAAGGAAAAGCAATTCAGCTATAAAGCCCCTGAGAAGACCAGAATTCAGCTGTGACAGCTCATGGAATCGCAGGATGCACTGAGTTGGAAGTGACCTCAAGATATCCAACCCCACTGCAGTAATCAGGGACATCTCCAACTAGATCAGGCTGCTCAGAGGCCCATCAAGCCTGAACTTGAATGTCTGCACAGATGGGGCCTCCACCACTTCTTTGGAGAACCTGTTCTAGTGTTTCACCACCCTCATAGTAAAGAACTTTTTCCTAATATCTTGCTCTATTTTAAAACCATTGCCCTTCAGGCTAGTGCTACATGCCCTAGTAAGCAATGCCTCCCCAGCTTTCTTTTAAGTCCCCTTCAGATACTAGAAGGTCACTATGAGGTCTCTCAGGAGCCTTCTCTTTTCTAGGCTGAACAAACAATTCTCTCAACCTGTCCTCTGAGGAGAGGTGCTACAGCCCTCTGATCATTTTTGTGCCCCTCCTTTGGACCTTCTCCATCAGATTAATTTCTTCTTGTGTTGAGGCCCCAGAGCTGGACACAGTACTCCAAGTGAGTTCATATCACAGCACAGTATCAGAATCACCTCTCCCGACCTGCTAGCCATGCTTGTTTTGATGCAGTCCGGGATTTGATTTGCCTTCCAGGCTGCAAGTGCACATTACTGGCTCGTGTCCAGCTTCTTCTCCATTCCCAAATTCTTTCTTAGAGGGTTGCTCCCTATCACATCATCCCTCAGCCTCTATTGATAAAAGGGATTTTCCCAACCCAAATGCAGACCTTGTGCTTGGCCTTTTTGAACCTCGCCCTTGGCCTTATCAAACCTCATGATGTTCATGGGGGTGCACTTCTCCAACTTGTCCAGATGCCTCTGGGTGACATCCTGACCCTCTGTCATGTCAACTGCACCACTCACCATCTCATGTGAAAACTTTCTGAGGGTACACTTCATCCCACTGTCACTGCTCATGAACCGCCAAAGAAAATTTTCATCTTGGATGCTTTGCTTGGCAGATTGAACACATTCATATCCTCCAAGAAGTAAGTCAGTCAGAACACAGATAAGTGAGGTAGTTATAGTTATTAAGGATCTCCTTGAGATTTCAGTGCCTTTCTTGAAGTCAAACTAAAGTATTTGTTTCCTGTCCTGGTGTTGGTGCTATTTAGACACAAAATCACACATTGTTGCTTTCACCTAAATCTGAAGATTAGTCAGTTATTAACTCAGAACCTCTTCTGTTGCTCCCTGTGAAGGGTCCTCACTGTTTGCTCACTGACAGGGTTGTGAAGTGTTTATAAAAGAACTGAGAAGCTGCCATTTGCCTCAAGGTCTGCAGCTCCAGGAGATGTATACTGCGTGATAGCAGTTATCCTTTGGAGACTGAGATCTTGTCTCTGAAAGAGGATCAGAGATGAGGAAACTCTGTAAACACGGGAAAGTAATGAAGCTGAAAAATGTCAAATTGTTGTCCTTGAGCAGGTTTAGCAGCAAGAGAAGGGGGAAGACTACTAACATATCTGTTTTGTTTACAAGTTAATACTAACAGTGTATAAACTCAAAGTGTAATAATTTTCATATTTTGATCAGTAAACATCCTGTTTTTCCTGAGGGAGCAGTTGCTAATTGATAGGGAATTATACATATCCAAGTTTCAGAAGCTACAACTGATTTATATACAGACATGGATACTCCTTTGTCTATGAGTGTGCACACTCGCATGCATGCACATGTGTTTCATGCTTAGCTGCACATAATATGCTTTCTGAAAAGTCCCTGGTAGAGAGCTTCAACCAATACCTCAGGGAAAAGAGGAGAGAAACAAGACAGTTGCTTGAACCTCAACATTCCTGCATATGCTCCTATGACACCAGTTACCTCAGTAGGGTCCCAAACTTCCTGTTATTCTCCATAGATGATATAGCAGAAATAATGTTGCTATGTTGAAGGGATAGAGTGTACCTTCACCAAATTTGATGATAATACAAAGCTGGGAGGATTGGCTAATCCACTGGAAGGTTGTGCTGCCATTCAGCAAGATCTGGACAGACTGGAGAGCTGGGAAAAGGAGGACCTAATGATGCTCAATAAGGACAAATGAGAGTCCTGAATCTAGGGAGGAATACCATCCACCAGCACAGGTTAGGGATTGACTTACTGGAAAGCAGCTCCATGGAGAAGGACCTTGGAATCCTGGTGGACAATAAGTGATCCATGGGACAGCAACATACTCTCGTGACCTAGAAAGCCAATGGTACCATGGGGTGTATTAAGAGCATGTCCAGCAGATTATGAGTTCTACCCTTTTACTCTGCCCTAATGAGACAACATCTGGAGTGTTGTGTCCAGATCTGGGCTCCCCGGTCCAGGAAGGACAGGGAGAGAGTCTGATGACTAAGTGACTGGAACACCTGTCTGGTCAGGAAAAGCTGATAGACCTGGAATTATTTATCCTGGAGAGGACGTGACAGACAAGGAATCTTCTCAATGCCTACAAATATCATAAAGTTGGGTGTCAAAAAGAAGGACCCAGTCTCTTTTCAGTGGTGCCCTGTGATAGGACAAGAAGTAACTAACACCAACTAGACCACATGAAGTCCCACCTCAATGTAAGGAAAAACTTCTTTACTGTGAGGGTGAACACTGGAACAGACTGTTCAGAGAAGTTGTGGAGTCTCCTTCTCTGGAGAGATTGAAAATCTGTCTGGATGAATTCCTGTGTGGCTGGCCCTATGTGATCCTATCTGGCAGAGGGGTTGGACTCAATGATCTCCAGAGGACTGTCCTATGTAATGGAGGGGTAATTAATTGAGGTGAGATATTATTGTAAAATATTAATATTGATTATTAATATTCAATATTAAGAACTCTCATCACCCCAACCACTAATTTTAATACTAATTAGTTCTTCACACAGTCATGGAAACTTTATACAGATAATAACACAGGATCTAGAAATAACTATTAATAATATAACATTAATTGAACTGGAAGAGAAGGTTCCTACAGTCAACACACCACTTGTGGTCAATATGCTGTTTGCTCGTTAGATAGACTCAAACAGTTCCTTTCTGCTTATTAGTGAATTACAAGAGGCATTAAGTATTTACTCACAAAATATTATGTCCCAACTCGCAGGGCTAGCTACAGCTTAAGGCAGTACCCAAATGCTTTCAGGGAATTCTGTTATTGTCTTGTCATCTGCTGAGGCTTCTGATTCTTCCCAGGCTTCAGGATGCTGGGGAAAGAAGGCAGACAATCTCTGACCTGGTCCTGGCTCTCTGGATGATCTGTGTACCTCCAGGACTTCCTGTCTTGGCAAGAGACTTTCAGGTGTAGGCAGGATGTCTTGTGATGTGCAGTTTCAGCACAGATGTGGCTATGCAGGCCAATCATGTGGAGGCATTTAGAGCCTGTTCCTGGTAAACTCAAAGCAGTGGAGTTTCCAGGCAGTTCAGGATACAATAAGGCAGTAGCAATCAGGTAAGCATGGATAGAATGGCAGAGCATGTTGTGTAACCTGCTCCATTCCTTTTATCAGTACAGCCCAAGACTAATGGGGCTTTGGACACAGAATAACCAACTGGAATGGCACTTAGCCAAGCTTGACCATATTAGATGAAGACATAGGCTTGCTTTACCCTTTTTAGGGCAGAACACAGGCCTTGCACAAGACATACACAAGCTGAGCATGTGTACCTTCTTTAACACAGGATGCAAACAAGTCTGGGCAAGCCAGAGTCCTTGGACTCAATGGCTCCAGGTTCTTTGTCCTCTTTCTCATGATTGCTTCTCCCCAAAGCAGAAGGAAGGAGACAAAGAAACATACCTGGGCAAGGCAGCACATGTATAAGCCTATTTTGACCTGCTTAGCTCTACTAGGACACCCTACCATTTTATGATTCTATGAAAAGCACCATCTGGAGGTACTAATGCTTCATTTCAAACATAGCAGCATATTTTAGCTTTAAGAGATTATTATTGCAGTCCGTGCTTTTTTGTATGCTAGAAGTCTCTCTTTACAAGTAAATAAAGCTCAAAATGTAGTGGGAAACAGCAGTATTTCTTTCCAAGAAAGCAAAGCTGAGAGTCTCAAACTGAAAATTTCTTTAGTTCAGTGGTAAGACAACCAGGACTTAACAAAAAATGGAGAGATTCAGACCACTAGGTGTGAGTTATTTTGGTTCTCCATCTTATGGAGAATATGACTAAAGATTTTTTGTGAGCTATGTGCTAGCAGTAGATGTAGTATCTTTTTTCCTTCCTTTGCCTTGGTTTGTTTTTCTGCTGTGACTCTAATCAGAGAGTCTGTATCAGGACATACATGACAAGGAGCAAACAATTCATCCATGTAGATGAAGAAAAGAAGGAGCAGAGGATTTAAGACCAGGAAAATATTTCTGCAACCGCATACAGAGCTGAAGTTATGGAGAGGGAATTCTAGGAGTTGTAACAGGGTTGTAATTAGGATCAACTGAGAAAAAACTGAATCAAATGGTTGGTTGAATTGAACAGAGCTGAGGGGATTATTATTATTATTATTTTAATTGAAGACACCTGGTATATTTCTTCAGGCTGCAGGGGTGTCATATATCATGATGCCAAAGTCTATTTGTATCCACATTTATTTCTTCACAGGCTGCAGCACGTTTCATTTGAATCACCTTATGTATAAGTCACGTTTAGATGATGCATTTTTTGCAGTGTCTGTAGGGAATTTAAAGATTCCCTAAGAAGCATTTGGGCATTCATTCAGTTCATTCCTTTAACATACGGATGGGGTGGAAGTAATGCCATAACTGCATGTGGATTGAGGTTTCATAGACAGCTCTGGCTGAGGTGAGGAAGATGAGTTTCATTGATATGCCAGTTTCACATCACTGAAAATGACTTCTATTAACTCTAGCTGGAAAAGTGTCAGGTCATAAGACTGACAATCTGCCAGTCTTCATTTGGTACCAAGAAGGTATTTTCTTCCAAATGTGACATTTTTAGGTGCCACCAGATGTCACTATCAGTAGTTTAAGGTGTTCACTTTGATTACAGAGGATTATATTCTTTGGAGAGGTTCTCTTTGCTAGCAGTGATGCAGTTCACACTAGAAAGCCACTGCAATCACCATAAGACACTGGCTGGCCTTTGCCTTTGGAATCCAACTATGAATCTTCCATGCACAACTGTTGCTTTTAGTTGCACTTCTGTGGGCAAATAAAATCTTAAACAATACTGAAACGTAGCCTCTGGGTCTTCCACAAGTACTCTGCTAATTACCGACTATCAGTTGATCAATTTGCCTGAAGCCTTGAGCTTTGTATTCCCATGCTAAAGAATTCAGGCCCTCATTCTTCATCAGACCTGCTACTCCAGCATGGAATTTAACTGGGCTAGAAGGAGATTTATCACTTAATACTGTTTCCCTAATCAGTTTAGACCAGGAGACTGTTTTTCAAATCTACAAGCTTTAGATGAAGGCAGTGGTAACTGCATATATTTAGCAAAGCCTTGAATTCTGAACTTGAACTTTCAGGGAAACCAATTTCAATACAGTTTAGAGCTTCCAAGGAGGCAGAACACAGAAAGGAATGGGGAGAAAAATCAAGAACAGGATTTCCTGTAAATTAAGAATAATATCAGTTATGTTATCTTCAACGTTTTCTGTACCTGAGTTCCCACATTTCTTCATATAGCAAATACTCAGTTAAATAGTTTCTCTTTCAATTATTTTTATATGTGGAACTTAGACAACTCATAAGAATTCACTCTGAAAAGTAAAAAATATGCATATTTATATATCTAGATAGCCTGATCTAGTGTGAGATGTCCCTGCCCATGGCAGGGGGGTTGGAACTATATGATCCTTGTGGTCCCTTCCAACCCTGACTGATTCTATGATTCTATATATATGTATATATATTCTGCATGTTTCATAGGAGCCATGGATCCCTGCGACTGGCTGGGTAATTGGTGCAATTTTAACGGTTATTGATAGACAAATGAGCACCACATCATGCATACATAAATTAACCTTCTGTTCTCTGTCTTTTGTGATGAATAGAAACTTAAAAATTGGTGTCAGACAACAGTCCTCATACCACTGCAAAAATTCACTGAAGTCAGAACTTTTTCCATTGATTTTTTTAACACAGCAGCAGACCAAAATCAGAATCCAAGAGAAGAAAGTTTCAGGAATAACATTTTTCTGACAATAAAGTTAGATAGGCTCTTGATCAGCTACATGTGTGCAACTTTGTGTGAAGCATCCTGAGGAAAATAGTCTCATATCCAGTCTTACCCAGAGATGCCAACACAATACATAGTGCTTTGTCAAGGTGTAGGAGCCATCAAGAACAAGAGTTAGCTATGCCACACAAAATGTACGTGGTAGCAGGAATGGCTCTCCCAACATTATGTCATTTTGAGGTGTCTTGAACACCCCTAATCAGCCATATTTCACTGGACTTGGACATAGCTGTCACTATTTCAGGTGGGCAGAAGGCCCTGTTTGTTTTTTTATTTTTTTTTTTGCTTTTTTTCTCTTCACAAGAAGCTGGGAGGGACCACAACCAAGACAGCCAGTGGAACCAGACAAAGGAATATTCCATGCTATACCGATACTTGCTATGTAAGAGAAGTGCTGTCAGGGCAAAGACAGTGCTCTGAGCAAGTGGTTGTGGTGTGTAGCAATGAGTTGGATGACATATGAAGGCAGATGACCCAGGTCATAGTGGCCAATGTTGCATTTTTTATCACTTGCTGTATATATTATATTGTTGGTATTATTTTTCTTTCTGATTTATTTTATGTCTTTGTGCTGTCCTATTAAACTCTCCTTATCTCAGTCCATGGGGTATGGCCTTTTCTTCCTAATTTTCCCTCCCAGCCCACCAGAGGATGTGGGGTGTAGTTGTATGAACAGCTGTGTGGGGCTTGACTGCATTGTCCACAACAGCTACTTAGGCACATCACTTTATCTCTTTGCTCAGGTTTCTCTCAACCAACTCAGTCATTCTTGGAATAAATTTAATAGATATTTTTCCTCATTGAAGTGTACCGATCAGTCAACAGCAAATGCTCTGCAAGAGCAGTATCAGTTTTATCACAGTCATACAATTACATTTCTTTTCACTTATGCCAAAACATTTAGTTTCACTATTATGTTCTTGTCTACACTGAAAAATAAATTTTAAACTTAATTTTTCTATGATATGAAAAACTTTTCCAATCAGGCCTTTCTAATATCTACCAAATTCCTCTTTATTGCCCTGCAGGGTAATCACAGGAAAAATCTTAATATCTTCTCTCTTTCAGGTTAGGACGAAAAAAGTTCAAAATATAACAACTTTTGCAGACTTGATATTCTGGGACTTTGAGATAATCCTGTTTGAAAAGTAGTTTGGTGAAATTAAAACATGGCATAAGATATTAAAAATATTTGTGTCTCACAAAACAGATGTTAAAGTTCTCTTCATAGTCCTGAGCATCATTTATAGATGAGATGAACTCATAAACTGGTTAGAAAACATTTGTGTTCGGGGAAAGTCCTCTGATTTCTTTACTGGAGACTCAGGTTACTGTAAATATGATTACATGAAAATGCATTAAGTACAACATCGCATAAAACTGACTTGTTTGTTTTTTACTTAGTAACACATTAGTATTCAATATAAACTCTCTGACAAATAGGGTTATTATCAACACATGTTGTAAACATAAATCAGGTAAATATCAATAAAATTTTATTTTTGTTCTGCTCCTCTTTACAGGTCTTCCTTTGGAATGCCACATAAACACCCCAAACGCTCTCAGGAAGCTTGCACTCATGTTATTAATTTTCTCTGGATTAAAGCACTGACACCGATCATTTTCTGACAATGTTTACCAACAACAAAGGTGTCCTATTGATCAAACTTTCTCTCTTTTACACTCCTTTATGTCCATGAATGCCTTACATAATTTTACCTTGAACCAAATGGAACTATAAAAACACATTACACAGCAAATTATGTAAATAACTGTTAAGGTTATGGTATGAATTTGTGAATGACAGTGATAAATCACTGTAGGAATTTGAAAAAATCAGTACTTTTACATTTCAGGGGAAAAGAACAATAAAGGAAAAGAACAATTAAAAGGAAAAGAACAATAAAGACATTCATAGCTTGTTATGAGCCGCTGAAGTCTGGACTGCTCAGTTTTTGGAGGATGCATTCTGGCAACCTTCTCATGCTGACACACAATAATCTTGAAGCATAACTATCACCTTGAACTAACAGATAAATAACCTTGAGTAGATACCATAAAATTTGTTTTCACTTAGGATTTTGATTTTTCTCTGTGATTTTCTAACACATCTCTTTTTTGGAGAATATTATTCGTGACTGTGACCTCATTTGTGTCATCAATAGAGGACATCCTGCAATAATATTGATGACTAATCACTTATGAAAGTCCTTCTCAAAATAAAGATGGTTTTCTGAATGTGAACTCCACTCTGAAGTAGTCTAACAATTAATTTACCTGGTTTATGTATAATTTAAATTGTCACTTTATCAATTTAGAAACAAATATAAAGCTTGGTGAAAATACACTTATGATAATTCATAACTGGCTGTAATATTTCTGATACGATTCAAGGAGTACACAAAAAGCACAGTGTTGGGAGACAAAAAAAAAAAAAAAACCAAAGAGGTTTCTCATACTGATGTTATGGGGACAATTATTCCCTGAATTTTTTAGCACCAAGTCCCTGTATCTTGTGAGATATATATTGGTTGTCTTTTTTTTACACAAGTTTCTGGTGAAGGAACCAACTGCTGTCACTCTCGTATTGGGTAGGAAATCTCATCACAAAGGGTATGCAGCCTTGTGGTATCCTTTGCTGGAGAAGGAAAGGTATTAGTTCTGGCTTTTTAAACTTTTTTAAACCTTTTTTTTGTTGTTGTTGTGATGTGAAGGGGAAAACATTTTCATGTAAGAAAAAATGGTTATAGAAGCAGAATAGCATTTAGTCAAATAATCAAGAATACCTGTTGGATGCCCACAGGAACATATTACTCATCAAAATACCCTTCTTTAAGGAGTGGAAATGGCCAGACAAGAGCATGAGTATGATTCCAGGCACATTTTATATAGTACTTTAGGCATAGTCTGTGCTATCAATAAGAAAATAAAAAGTAAACTGTTTTTGAGGTCCAGACTCCTGCACTTTTCCACTCAGCTGAACAGAGAACTCTGTGGTTGGTACCTCTCCCCTGCAACACAAAGCCATTAACATAAAAACAATCGTGCATAGCCTTAGTTCACAGAATCACAGTTCTGCAGGAAGCGTGGTATACTACATCCATATGCACTTTTTCTTCCTCTGATTGCAACTGGAAGTCACAGCTGGCAATAGGCTGTGGGTTTAGCAAAGGTACCTCAATCTTTCATTCCTTCACTTTGTACTTCTTTCATTTCTGTCTTGATGATATGTATCACAGTATC
>VWZE01003563.1:8614-25497 GCA_013396675.1 Eubucco bourcierii
CCTCCCTTGCCCTGCTGGCCACGCTTCTCTTGATGCAGCCTAGGACTCAGTTGCTGTCTGGGCTGCATGTGCACACTGCAGGCTCATGTTGAGCTTTTCATCAACCCAGACTCCAAGGTCTCAGGACTGCTCTCAGCCATTCTCCACCCAGCCTGGATTTGTGCTTGGGATTGTGTCCACCCAGGTGCAGGACCTTACACTTGGCCTTGGTGAATGTCATGAGGTTGGCCTGGGCCCACCTCTGCAGCCTGTTCAGGTCCCTCTGGATGGATCCCTGCCGTCTAGCAAGTCGACTGTGTCACACAGCTTGGTGTCATCTGCAGACTTGCTGAGGGTGCACTGATTCCTCTGTCCATGGCACTGACAAAGATGTTAAACAGCACTGGTCCCAGCACTGACCCCTGAGGGATACCACTTGGCACTGGTCTCCTGGTGGACATTGTGCCCTTGATCACACTCTTTCGAGTTGGCTGCACAGTAGAACTAGATGGTACATACTTTGTAGTCCCAGGATAACCTCAGGAACCTGACAGCTGTTGAAATTCTTGTCTTTTTCTTGCTACAGTTAGAGCACATCAGTGTTGCTTCTCATCGAAGCAGTGCTTAGCAAACTGCCTTGTGTAATGAATCCCCTGTCATTTGCTGTCAACTCTTAATGCTTTTCCTCTGGTCATGTACACACATACTGTGTATAGGCAACAGAGGAAAACAGAAAGATAGAGCAGTCATTGTCACAGTCATAATGCTCAATAATTCTACCACTGTTTAGAAATAAGCTTTTATTAAGTAGATTAGTTAGCTACTATTGAGCTGAAGAAGTAGTACAGAAAAAGGAGTTCCACAACTAGTGCTAATTATGTAACACTACTCAGTGGTTACTGATTGTTATGCAGTATTCTGAACGTGCACCCTAAATACATCATCTTCTTAGTCCCAGTCAGTGTTTATTTATTTGCTCGGTTCCAGCTTCTATCAGAATTCCATTGTAAGAGGACAGTTACCATGCTGCTGGCCCACTGGAAGGTCTGCATTCGGCTCTAAAGCTTCAGGACAGTTCGAATGCTTAAAATGAGAAAGCAAAAAAAAACCAACAACAAGAAGTTAGCAGTAAGCCCATTTTCCTCTTGATTCTCACCTCTCCCTTTCCCTGCTGAAATTTGCATCTAACTTCCATCTCTTGTAGGAGCTAAGTTCTGCCTGTGGCATTTAATAAGGGTTAGTAATGCCTGGTTGTTTCAGATTCTTCCCCAATAAGCCACGGAATGGAAGCTTTTTCCAACTGCACATGACATTTTTCAGCAGTTACCCCACAGTGCCAATCAGGAACATTAACATTTACAATAGTCAATCCTTTGACTGGTTGGAGAGTTTTCTATAACTTCTATTATTTTCTCCATAGGATATGTTCATGTAGGAATAAAGCATAAAAAAGTTTGTAACTGGGAAGGTGGATCACTGCTGGATTTGCAGTGTTTCCACTTGTAAAAAGCACAGTTGCAGTTACCGGTAACTAACTTAGCCAAAATAGGAATACAGGAGATAAAGCCTCTAATATTCTTCAGAAAGTTCTACACATCATTATGGATTGGGATCAAAGACTGCTGCTCTCTTGAGATAATGCTGGTAACTATCCCTCTGCAAATGAACCCAAGTATAGATAAACAGTTGCCTGCACCAGTGGAAATACACAGGAAAGTATGGACATTTTTACCAGAGTATTTATCTCATTTTTCTTCTTGCCTACCTGCTGATTCTTCCCTTCATTCCAAACACATTCTTAAACAGTATGTGACCTAGTCTGCTACATAAGCTGGTTTCTACTTTTAAGAGGCACTGGTAAAGATCTTGTTATGTAAACTCCTCCTCAGTCTTTCTCTTTTTTTTTTTTTTTTTTGAGGAAGATTTTAGCAATGTTGGAAGCCCAAGACTGACTTGCGCCCTTGATCCAGCTTTATGTATTTAGCTGTGTTTTCTTACACATTGGGAAATATTTTGAACTTTAAAAAGCCTTTTTAGAGGTTTTTCTGTCTTGCCTGTGTTATGGTACATGCCTAGAAGCTCACAAAAAAGGTAAATTATCTCAGAATGAACGTGTGTGGTATATGCCAGCCTTTTTCTTCCTTGTTTAAAACATGACAGTCGACAGAGAACCTGTATTTTGGCAGCGCCTTATCAAGAACTGTCTTAAACAAAACTTCCAGTATTATGAACATTACCTCTTTCCTGTATGCATCAGGTCAAAGGCCTCATTAATTTTGTTAAAAGACAGGGTGTGAGTCACAAATTCATCAACCTTGATTTTCTTGGACATGTAGTCAGTCACCAGTTTCGGAACACTGTCTACACTCTTCCAGCCTGAAACACAGAAAGCATGCACTGGGTTTTGCCTTTCCCACCCACCTCAGAAAACAGTAAATTAAATACAACCCTTACACAGGCAATGGAATGTTTCCTCCTGTTTGGGGCAGGCTCACATAGAGCAAGGAATGCAGGAGGACACATTATCCAAACACATGCACTAATGTTTCACTGGGCATTTCAGCATTCAACAGAACAGCAGCCCACACTTAGCAAAGTATGCACAATGCATCTTTCTGCACATCCCTCTATGTGTCTTTGTAACCTAAATTTTTGTATTATTTGAAAAATAGAGCAGTGTGATAATGTCCAGTTTGGATACTTCGGTTAACTTCAAGTTACCTGTAGATGTAGAAGTCTCAATATGATTTGGGTCTGACAGCAAATGTCTATTGAGCACTTCTGTTTTACCCAAAAGCTCTTTATAGCATGTTCCCATGTTAGCCCCCCAGTTTGCTTAGTAATTAAGTAACAGACATTTATGATGAGTTCCTATCTCCCCAAAGACTAGGTCCTTTCACTGAACCAAACCTTCACTTGGTGATAAAGCAATCCCTCCATACCACTCCTTTAGTAATGAATAGCATATAGTTACATTTGCTCTTCAAAATAGGAGGCATTGTACTGTGTTTATTTGCAGCCTGTCTGTAGGACTATCTTTTATCTCACAAGTCAACACAGCATTTATGAATGGCTTGTCAGTAGTACATTCCTTGTACTAGCAAAAGCAAGCTATTATGTTCTTCCCAGCTTTCCCTTGCAGTAAATTATTTTTCTGTCCATACTGAAAGAGAGTTACCTCCAAACGCAGTTCCTTTCCATGTCCGCCCAGTTACCAGCTGGAAAGGCCGTGTGGAAATCTCCTGACCAGCAGCAGCTACTCCAACTATGACGCTGACGCCCCAACCTTTGTGGCAGGCTTCCAAGGCTGCCCTCTTCACAGATGGACAGAACAAAGCAGAGCATTTATTGCTGAAGTTTAGCTTGTCTAGACAGGCAGAGGTTGCACTGCCTTCCCCCCGCAGTTACCATGTTAGTATTTAGGGAACAAAAAATACAGTAAAAAACCCTATATTTAACTGTCCATTGGTTGAGATTCCAATTATACTTCTCCCCTTGTACTCTGCACTGGTCAGGCCACACCTTGAGTACTGTGTCCAGTTCTGGGCCCCTCAATTGAAGAAGGACATTGAGGTACTTGAACGTGTCCAGAGAAGGGCAACGAGGCTGGGGAGAGGCCGACAGCACAAGCCCTATGAGGAGAGGCTGAGGGAACTGGGACTGTTTAGCCTGGAGAAGAGGAGGCTCAGGGGGGGCCTTATTGCTGTCTACAACTACCTGAAGGGTGGTTGTGGCCAGGAGGAGGTTACCTTCTTCTCTCGGGCAACCAGTGACAGAACAAGAGGACACAGACTCAGGCTGCGCCAGGGCAAGTTTAGGCTGGAGGTGAGGAGGAAGTTCTTCACTGAGAGAGTAATTTGTCACTGGAATGGGCTGCCCAGGGAGGTGGTGGAGTCACCGTCCCTGGAGGCGTTCAAGGCACGTTTGGACATGGCACTTAGTGCCATGGTCTAATCTTGAGGGCTGTGGTGATGGGTTGGACTTGATGATCTCTGAGGTCTCTTCCAACCCTTGCGATACTGTGATACTGTGATATACTGTAAAATAGTCCTTTTATATCCCATCTGACCTCTAGACAAGTCCCTCTGAACTCCCACTGGGAGTCCTGCAATGACAGGACAAGGGGCAATGGGTTTAAACTGGCAGAGGGAAGATTTAGACTAGATGTTAGGAGGAAGTTCTTTACAGTGAAGGTGGTGAGGCACTGGAACAGGTTGCCCAGGGAGGTTGTGGCTGCTCCCTCCCTGGAGGTGTTCAAGGCCAGATTGGATGAGGCCTTGAGTGCCCTGTACTAGTGGGAGGTGTCCCTGCCTATGGCAGGGGGTTGGAACTAGATGATCCTTGAGGTCCCTTCCAATCCTTTTTGAGGATCTAGCCTTACATTCGGTAATATTTCTGCCTTTCCAGAGGTTATAGTCATTATTTGAGGAATTAGGGAAATACTGAGTGGTCCTTGAGATTTGACTGTTCGTTGTACAATGCAATTTATGTGGGTTTTAAAAATTTTTCAACACTCAGCTCATGAAAACTATTACAAAGAACTCCCATTACTGGAAAAAGTTTGTTTTCAACCTAAGAAGCAGCAGCTACTTTCACTAGATAATTAAGATTGGATGTAAATTGGTCTTTTAAATCATAGCAGTTATCATGAGTATTTAAAAAATATATTAGTGTGGTATGCTTTCTGTAACAAGCAAGCAGCTTGTTGTGCTTAGCTAACTAAGTGGCAGCTACATATCCTCTCCCTCTAAGTGCTACTGCTATGCAAACACTCACCATGACTTGAACATTACCAATGCACTCAAACGAGTAGTCTACACCACCATCAGTCATCTCAACCAGCACCTCCTGTATGGGCTTCTTGAAGTCTTCAGGGCTGATGCACTCAGTAGCTCCAAACTCTTTGGCTTTGACATACTTATCCTTGTTAATGTCAATGCCAATGATTCGGGATGCTCCTGCTATTTTACAGCCCATAATAACAGCCAGCCCAACTCCTCCTAAACCAAAGACAGCACATGTAGAGCCAGGTTCCACCTAGGAATAAGAAAACTGCCATGAGCAGCACAGAAAATTCATCCTTCCACATGAGTGGGAAGCAGGTTGAGAAGTCTACAGTGAAGGAAATGTGGAAGAAAAGATAAATGGCTACGAGACTTTATCCCTTGGATAAAAGAAACCAGAAATTTAAGCCAAAAGCTCTTCAGACAGTAAGTTTTTGATTTTGCTCGAAGACTTAACTCCCATAAGCTGCCTGGACTCGTGCACACTCACCTGCCAGCACCGTATCACTCTGAGCTTCAAACTGACTGAATGACTTGCAGCATAATGAATTGGAAAAGTAATTAATATATAACTTGTATCAAAAGAGATGCAGAATATTCTACCTGGATTTCCTTGAAAGGGGTATCAGGTTCTAACCTGATCTGGCCTTTGTAAAGAAGTTAGAAATTCTTAGCTAAACTTCATCAGCTGAAGAGGAAGAAGTAGCAGAAATTTGGTCAGCACAGTTACAGTCCTAAATCTGTATCTAATTTATCTGTATACTTTGGCTGAGATAGTTACAGAGAAAAATTCAGAGGCAACCACAGCCTTACCTTAGCAGTGTTAACAGCAGCCCCATAGCCAGTAGAGATTCCACAACCAAGCAGGCACACTTTATCGAGTGGTGCTGCAGCATCTATCTTGGCTACTGAGATATCAGCCACCACAGTATACTCTGAGAAGGTACTGGTTCCCATGAAGTGATAAACCTGCTTTCCTTTGCAGGTGAATCTGCTGGTACCATCAGGCATAAGTCCTTTCCCTTGAGTAATTCTTGACACAAAGACAAGAAAGGACAGTTCTTAAGCATTAAATGTTCTCACCAGAGGGTATCCATTAAGTAGCACAGAGATGCAGTTGCATACTTGCACCATTTTTTCCAATCACTCCAGTAAACCCAGGAGTTCACAAAAATTAGATGCTAAACTGCTAAAACTTGATGTTAGTAATTCCTCCATGGAAGCACTGAAAGAAATAGAGTTTATCTTATACTGATGTCAGCTACCACACTCCTCTCTTGGCTTCCTTCAGCATACTTCCCTTGAATAGCACCTCTATCAGTTATGTCACTGGGATTTTTGTTTGGGTTTGGGACAATCGTTTTCAGAATGGGAGCTGGAAATTTAGCTAGGAAGCAGGTGCCAAGGGAAAAACAGCTTTGTTTAATTTTGTACTGCTTGAGAGCTTTGGTGTTGACTCCCAAGAGCTGAATTCCCTGAAATGTTTCCCTTGAGTAGTTACTAAATATGGAGTTGGAGCATTTAAGTTTTCAAAACTATGGACACAAGCTAGCAGTTTACGCCTACACATATATGAAAATAGAAATAGACTTGTTTAAAGGCAAAGGAAGGAAGAATTAAAAAGTAGTGTGCAACTGATTCCATAAACCACATATTTTTCAAGTACTTAAATGATGCATCTTGAGACTTACTCTTTAAAGACAACTCTTGTCAATTACTTTTGATAACTAGCACAGGTATGCATTGAATAAATACACTACATTGTCTGTCAGAAGGAAAACCATACAGACCTTATCTTCTGGCACAGATTTGTTTTAGGATTCTTACAGAACTTGCACTCTTTGCACTGGGGGATGTATAGAGGGATAACAGTGTCCCCTAAGAGAAAACAAAAAATATTCAGTGGCTAATTATCAACTCAAGAAAGACATTAGGAAAAAATGTGACATTACTGAAGCACATTTTCATGGCTTTTACTTGAGCTTCTTTGTGTGTTAAAAACCATTTATGGTGTAAAGTAGCATTGTTTATAGAGGGTAATAGATAAGAAACACTTTTCTCCTGTCTGAGCAGACAACCAATTAGAAGTTCATCATTCCAGAACAAATAAATGTCACTGTAAAACAAACCAAACCCAAAGCAACAGTTGAGCAACACAATTAAGTATTTTTAAGCCCTTTAAACAAACCAACAGGTAACAACTATCACTTGAAAAAAACCCAAAAACCAAACAAAACCCCAAAAAACCAACAGCAAGAATCAGTGTAATTATATTGACCCATCTTCAAGTGAGAAATTGGTATGCTGGGCTCTTTCAAGCATTAAACCAAGAGCACACTGAATAGATTAGGGTTATATCTCACAGACATCCCAGGATAAGACATTATTATTCACTCCTGCAGTACAGCATTTCAGTAGCCCAATCTGACAGTTAACCATGTTGTAATATAACATTTTTAAGGAAGGCAGAAAACTTGTATTTTTTTACCTGGCTTTACTTTTGTAACTCCTTCCCCAACACTCTCTACAATCCCTGCTCCTTCGTGACCCAAGATCACAGGGAAACATCCTTCAGGATCGGCACCACTCAGAGTATAGGCATCAGTGTGACAGACAGCAGTGGCAACTATCTGTAAGGAAATAAAAAAAAAACTGAGGCATGCAGAACAGAATAGTAGCACACATCTAAGTATTTTCCTTTGGTCAGACATTTGAAACTGACAAGACAAATTTGCTAGTCCCCGCAGTGTTTGTGATATGGCCAACACACTTCCCACTCCCAGCAAGGCACAAGGGTACCAAGGCAAGGGGCATTTTATTACTTTGAAAAAGTAAAGTCATGATAGTACATCTTTTCTGATTTCCATCAACTACATTCTGATGCTGAGTAGAAGGTGACATCTGGTTTCCTGAAGCTAGAAATCAGTACTCCCTGCTACCTCTAAGTAGGCTGGCATCTCAGATTTGAAATAACTTAGTCAAAGATGAAATGATCAGAGAGATCACACAGAATTCTCATTACTGACTAAATTAAGTCTTCAGCATCACACAGATACCCTTTGTAAGGAAATAAATTTCATCTTAAATGTACACTTTTGGGCAGATAGAGGCTACTGCAAAGTCCTGATCAAGTCAGAACCTTGTATGTGGAGAATCCAAGAGACCAGTAACTTGTGGTCTGACTGAAGTAAAATCCAGCACATTACACTGCTGCAACAGGTCACAAAGCTACGGGCTTCAAACAAGACCAAGGTATTCCTAGCTCAGATGTTTTGAGGGACCTTGGTCTGTAACAACTGGAATGGATCCCCAAGACTATGTTAGTTAGACAAGACTGAAGTGAGACCAATAGAAATTAGTGTTTTTCATAAATAGATGATCTAAATATTAGTTTTCTTCTTTGTAAAGCCAGCTGAGATACTACTGAACTAACATTGTCAACAGAAGACTGCTGGTAAACAAACTATTCAGCTTTAACATTTAGTCTCCTAAAATATAATGCATACAGCTAACAATTGATTTAATTACCTTGATACGAACTTCATGAGCTTTTGGTGGAGCAACCTCCACCTCCTCAAAAGAGAGGGGTTTACCTGCTTCCCAGGCAACAGCAGCCTTGCATTTAATAACCTAAAAGACAACAACAACAAAAAGAGGCTGTCTGTTGTATGGTTCATTAAAAATAATTCTTGTTCAGCCAAATGAGAAAATGAGAGAAACACTCCTGGCTTTTGGAAAGAATCCCAGATCTGAAATTCATCATTTCAACACAGAGGCTTAATTGCCCTACATTTGCTTTCGGGAAACTAAATAACAGTGAGTAAACAGAGATCTAAAATTTGGCTGTCATTAAAAAAAAGAGAGTTTAAAGCCAGGAGTGCTTAGGAGATACTCAAATACTGCAGGAAAATGAGCAACAAGAGTGGAAAGACTGCAAAACTTTAGAGATGGACATTCACTTAACATCTGTTCCTTGAACACAGGGTATTCAAACTTAACAGACAAATTGGAGCTCATGTCATGGTCTGAGACCCACTTCAAGAGCAATTTCTTGTTCCTTATCAGGATGGCTTCCAAGTATGATTTTGGCAAGGAGATGAATGTTCTTGCACAAAGCCCTCCAGTGATGCCTAGGGACCAGAGAGGTTTTGCTACATGGCTATTATCATAGAATCATAGAATGGTAAGGTTGGAAGGGACCTCAAGGATCATCTAGTTCCAACTCCCTGCCATAGGCAGGGACACCTCCCACTCAAGGCCTCATCCAATCTGGCCTTGAACACCTCCAGGGAGGGAGCATCCAGGACCTCCCTGGGCAACCTGTTCCAGTGCCTTACCACCCTCACTGGAAACAACTTCCTCCTAACACCTAGTCTAAATCTCCCCTCTGCCAGTTTGAACCCATCTGTGACTTACTGTGCACTGACACTGGCAGAGCCTGCACACGTTACTGGTAATAAGTCTTCATTCACTGCTCTCAGCAGCATGACAAATTCTGCTCTGGAACCACACCTCTGCATCCCAGAAAGTTTTTCAAGGCAAGTGGTGCATACCCTGAAGAAAGCAGGATTTGTGGAACTCTAAACCAAATCCTGTGAACAGGTACACCTGCACAACTGCCTGAGGTAATCAGCAGACATTACAGCCACACAATCTAAAGCAGCTTCAGGTGCTGCAAGGGTAAGCATCTGGAGTAGCCTTCAGTTTCAGTTTTATGAAGCATAGCTCCAGGTCTGTCCTTCAGGATAAATGGACAGGGCATCAAATAATATGAATTTTGTTTTCTGACAGACACATCTTTCAGCAAATGTGACGTGCAATACGTGCCTGCAGGGCATGCAGATGAGCAGTGAAGTCAAATTCAAAACCTAATTACATAAAAACTGACAAGGAATCATAGAATGGTAAGGTTGGAAGGGACCTCAAGGATCATCTAGTTCTAGATTGCTTTGGAAGACATCCTTCTGCAATCCACTCCAGAGTAGCAATCATGTATTTTGGTTTATATTCAGTTACACCATGAAACTTGGACTGATTTTTTTTTTCCCATGCAAACAAGGTCTAAGCTACTGCTATGACAGTTGGAAATAGGAAGCATTTCATAGCATACACTGTAAACTCATACAAGAAAATGATTTTTTTTTTCCTTTTGCATTCAAACTAGCTGTGGTGTTCCTGTGGAATCACTGCAATGGGATTAATGCAAATTCCCAAGAGCAGACAAAGTCATCCAGCCTTTACAAAATTTCACTGCCTGGAAGAAATAACAGTGCCAAGACCACTTGTTAAGCTTGCCAGCTCTGCTTAGTCACCTGCACAGAATGTCAGGGGCTGGAAGGGACCTCAAAAGATCATCCAGTCAAACCCCCCTGCCAGAGCAGGATCACCTATACAAGAGCACAAAGGAACACACCCAGGTGGGTCTTGTATATCTCCAGAGAGGGAGACCCCACAACCTCCCTGGGCAGCCTGTTCCAATGTTCTGTCACCCTCGCAGGCAAAAAAATCCTCCTCATGTTTCCATGAAACTTCCTATGCCTCAACTTCCACTCATTCCCCCTTGTCCTGTCATTTGGCATCACCAAGCAGAGCCTGGCTCCCTCCTCTTGGCACTCACCCTTTACAGATTTATAAACACGAAAGAGGTCACCCTTCAGTCTCTTCCAAACTAAAGAGCCCCAGCTCCATCAGTCCCTCCTCTTAAGAGAGATATTCCATCACAGAAAAAAAACAATGAGTTTTGGACATTCTGTAATATTTTTGTTGTAGAATAAGTAGTACTGGATGTGGCCAGAACCAGCTAACACCATCACTGTACCTGTAACAGCAAAACTGCAGATGTTTGCCTTGGCTTAAGCTTGCTAAAATAAATACTGCTGACCCTAAAACTCCTCAAGCTTTCTAACAGATAACAGGCAACCAATCTTACAGCCAGCAGGGTCCTACATTAGGCAGAAACACCCTTCACAGTATCACCAAGGTTGGAAGAGAACTCAAAGCTCATCAAGTCCAACCCATCACCACAGACCTCAAGACCAGGCCATAGCACCAAGTGCCACATCCAAACCTGCCCTGAACACCTCCAGGGATGGTGACTCCACCACCTCCCTGGGCAGCCCATTCCAGCAGTCAATGACTCAGTCAAGAACTTTCTCCTCACATTGAGCCTAAACTTCCCCTGGCACAGCTTGAGACTGTGTCCTCTTCTTGTGGTGCTGGTTGCCTGAGAAGAAGGTAACCTCCCCCTGGCTACAGCCACCTTTCAGGTAGTTGTAGATAGCAAGAAGGTCTCCCCTGAGCCTCCTCTTCTCCAGGCTAAGCAATCCCAGCTCCCTCAGCCTCTCTTCATAGGGTTTGTGCTCGAGGCCTCTCACCAGCCTCATTGCCCTTAACCCAGAACCTCTTGCTCTGTTTTTTATTACCAGGCTAAACATTATAAAAATACACTAAATGTAACATAATAACTGACTAGAGTAGCAGTACAGGCATTCAGTCATAATTTCTAAACATACCAAAGATTTTGCAAGAAAATCTAAATTCGAGGCACAAAGTACAAGTGGAGCCATCATTTGATAAATCATTTACCGGTTTTCAAACCATCCCTCATCCTCCCATCCACCCTCACTCATTCTCACATAGGAGACTGCGCAGTCCTGAAACCTGAATTTCCACAAGCTTAATTAAACACAGGATTAAAGAGGGGGAGAAAACTCTCCTTATGGGCTACATTCTAATCTTCCTAAAACTAGCATTACACATCTAGAAATTTATTCTGAAATAGTGACTTCTGCTTCTGAAGCTTTTGAAACTGCAGCCAGCTCATACAGCCACAAAGGCCCTTGGACTACTCAGTGGGTGTCAGAAAAGCCCCTTCTTCTGACATTCCCATGTTCAAAGCTTTTGCTGCTGTTTCTTTGCTGAAGCTCCTGAAGCTAACCGGGGGAAAAAAAAAATACTTTCTCCAGTTCTTAACTTTCTCTCTTCATAGAACAAGAACACAACTGTTGTGCTGTCTATTGCTACACTTGATCAGCCACGGCACTCAAGATGAAATTAAGCAGCAACTGCCTGCTCCAAAACTGCTCCTTGGCCCGGACCAGCCTTCAGCATGTAGGCAAGTGAAACCACGAAGCCTGCTCGGACTCAGGGTCACTGAACAAACACCCTGCAACTAAAGCAGTATTACGTAGCTTTGGACTACCCTGATGTTTCGAAAGCAATGGAGCGAACTCGCCAGACAATGGTTTTGACTGGCCAAAGTGTGGGAAAGCAAGCCTCAAGGATCACCCTTGCTGCAGAGGCATCTTCCCAAACATGCACTGATTTTTCTGTCTTGCACCCAAGTCACAGGAAGAAAACGCACAGGGTGAACTGTTCTTAACCACTACTGTCTACCCACCTATGCCTGCTGGCAGGTCCTTACTGCCCTGCGGTAACGCAATGTGCACTGAAGAGCCGTCACCTCCCCAGCCCTACGGACATCTGTTTGCCCCTTCTTCACGCTTACGGAGTCGCGTCTGTCCAAGCCCGTAAGAAACCACGCAAGCTCCAAGTTTCCTGCTCGTTCTTCCCTTACCGTCACTAACAAGTCTAAGCACAAAAAAAGAACCCTCAGACCCCGAAAGCGTGCGCGGACGGGGTGCCACTGTAAAAGACGTCGGGGAGCAACGCATGTAGCTTTCTCCCTGCTCCTGCAGATACTCGCAACAGGGCCCTCACGCCCATCTGTAAGGGTGTTGAGTCCTGCTGCACGCCTTACACGCGTAGGGCAGGAGTAAGGAGACTCCAGGCCAACACCTGCAACCCCATTTCCGCTACCGCCGAGCTCTCCCACTGCGGCAGCAAGCCAACAAGGGCCCACAACCCCTGCCTCCGGAACGCCTCCCACCGCTTCCCGGCCACCCGGTCGGAGGGAGAGCAGGGATCGCCCGCTTCGGCACCTCCCGCGCCCACCGACCCCTCGGCGCGCCCCGCGGAACGGCCACACGCGCTACAACGTCTCACCCCACTCGCCATGGCGCACACACAGCACGACCCGCCCGCGCCTGCGCCCTCACTCAGCGCGGGGTGGGGCTGCCGGGAGCGGGGAGAGAGGCGGGCGGCGGGGAGGGGCTGGCGGCCTGCGCGGCTCCCAGAAAGCACTGTTTCTGGCCTTACCTCTCTTCCCGCTGGGATGGCAGAGCTGGAGTGGCTGCAAGTGGCGGAATGTGCTTTTCCTTCCCGCACAATCCGGTACGGGTCAAGATGTGGGATAACCTGTGAACGGGTGTCAGCGGTGGATGCGCGAATGTAGCGCTCTCCTCGTGGGGCATTGCTCTCGCAGAAACACGGAAAGTAGGGTTTGGAAGGGGCTTCTACTCTGACTCCCCTGCTGGAACATGATCGCTTACAGTAAACTACACAGGAACACATCTGGGTGGGTTTTGAATGTCTCCAGAGGTGGAGACTCAAAAAACGCTCTTCAGAGATTCGTTCCCTACGTTCTCCTGTGAAGGACTAGAGCTGCTACTGCCATAACATTCACAATAAGAAATTCCCATCACGGCCCGAATCAGCGCCAGTGAACGTCTGTAAATTACAAATACAGCTGTCTGAACAATGGAGAACTTTAAATTTAAAGATGAAGGCTCATTTGAAATATTCAAAGCTGGTTGATATTTCTTTGGATAGTCATAGAATCATAAGGTTGGAAGAGACCTCAAGGATCATCTAGTTCCACTCCTCTGCCATAGGCAGCGACACCTCCCACTAGTACAGCTCACTCAAGGTCTCATCCAACCTGGCATTGAACACTTCCAGGGAGGGAGCAACCACAACCTCCCTGGGCAACCTGTTCCAGTGCCTCACCACCCTCACTGTAGAGAACTTCCTCCTAACTTCCAGTCTAAATCTCCCCTCTTCCAGCTTAAACCCATTGCCCCGTGTCCTGTCATTGCAAGGCCTTGTAAATAGACCCTCCCCAGCCTTCCTCTAGGCTCCCTTCAGATATAGGAAGGCTACTATAAGATCTCTTTGAAGCCTTCTCTTCTGCAGGCTGCAGAGCCCCAACTCTCTCCATCTGTCCTCATAGGAGAGCTGCCCCAGCCCTCTGATCATCTTCATGGCCTCCTCTGGACACACTCCAACACTTCAGTGTCGTTTCTGTGCTGGGGGCTCCAGAACTGCACACAGGACTCCTGGTGGGGTCTGAGGAGAGCAGAGTAAAGGGGCAGAATCTCCTCTCTTGCCCTGCTACCCACACTGCTCTTGATGCAGCCCAGCACTCGGTTGCTGTCTGGGCTGCATGTGCACACTGCAGGCTCATGTTGCACTTTTCATCAATGCAGACCCCCAGGGCATTTTCCTCAGGGCTTCTCTCCAGCCATTCACCACCCAGCTGTATAATTCTTAAATAATTGTGGTTTGTGAATAAAAATATAAACTTTGAATATTATCCAATACATAAAGAAATGGTAGTTTCCAAAGGAAAAACCTTAGAAAGAATTTCCTTAATTAACCCTAGTGTAATACTAAAGTATGCCATAGTAAAACAACATGTTGAAGGCTCATGTTACTTAAATGTATTAAAAATAAGTATGAAAGTGACCATGATAGTTTTATTGTAAAGACATTTGAGGGCTGGGATAGTGAAAGGTTTATAATATTTTAGGTATGGAAATAACTAATTTGTGGAAGTTAACTCTTTCTTGCAGTAGTAAGGCCAAAAGCATCACAAATTTCAGTCATTCTTGTGTGCTAGTAGAATATTGTTTGACTGAGCAACAATTACCTTGGAAAGACTACCTCTCAATTTTTACTTCTGAACGTGAAGTATGGGACAGAATATCCCTCTGGTCAATCCAGATCAGCTCTCCCAGCAGGACTCCCTTCTAACAGGTTGCCCACTGCAGCTTGCATGCTGCAGGGAGCACAGTGAGATATACAGAAGCCTTGATGCTCTGTAAGCCCTGCTCAGCAATAGCTAAAACACTGGTGTCTTACCTACAGGCTCTTGGACACAAGTGTGAAGCCCAGCACCATATGGGCTGCACCCAAACCAGGCATGGTATAGCTCTGTAGAGCAGGGGATGCATTTGTATTCTGTGTTCAGTGTGCTTAGCATGATTAGTCCTGCTCAGAAACCAATGCAGCATTCACGAATCAGGAAGGCATTGCTCTGCAGACTCCTGCTTTGGACACCCAGCTCTACAGTTGATTCACCTGTCCTTCTTCATGCCTATTATCCTGTTGGTTTGCTTGCCAGATTTGGCAGGACAAAGATGTGGTTACCCTCTAGGATAGTTGCCTTTGTGTGCTTTGCAATCTTTGCTCCAGTTTGATAGTGGACTGCTGTTCAAGTGCTTAGCTGAAGACCAAAGTATCCTTTAAGCTGTTGAGATATACTCAGTTTGCACAGCTCCTGAGCCTTATCATAGTTGGATTTGATTACCATTCAGTTGCCGAGATTCTGCAAGAGTTGGAGAGCAGTTCCAGAGGACAAATGCTGTTTGGCTGGTATCCTGTATGGTTGATAGTGTTTGAACTTTAAAAGCTCAGATTTTTCAAATACTATGACTTGGTTGAGGCAATCATCGATATCCTTACAAACAGGGGAATGATGGCATTGAGAGCAGCCCTGTAGAAAAGGGCTTGGAGGCACTGTTGGATAAGAGGCTGGGCATGAGCCAGCAATGCACACTTGCAGCCCAGGAGGCAGGTCACATCCTGGGCTGCATGAAAAGAAGCATGGCAGAAGATCAAGAGAGGGGATTCTGTACCTCTGCTCTTCTCTGATCTACTCTGATGAGAACTCACCTGGAATACTATGTCCAGCTCAGGGGCCCCCAATACAAAAAGGACAGGGACTTGTTGGAGCAGGTGCAGAGGAGGGCCACAAAGATGATCAGAGGGCTGGAGCAGCTCTCCTATAGAGACAGGCTGTGCAAATTAGGGCAGTTCATCCTGGAGAAGAGAAGGCTCTGGAGAGACCTTATAGCAACATTTCAATATCTGAAGGGGGCCTACAGGAAAGGTATTAAAGGACTGTTCAAAAGGGCTTGTAGCAATGGGATGAGAGGCAATCGTTTGAAACTGAAGCAAGGGAGATTTAGGTTGGGCAAATGGAGGCAATTTTTCAAAACATGCATGTGGCATGTGAAGCTCTTCTCCATCAAACCTGCAAACCCAACACTGATAGGAAGACAACATAGATTTCAGAATGGCTGACTGCCCTGCTAGCAGTTAGGAAGTGCAGTGGGCTGCTGGCAACTCTGCAAAATCTTTGCAGTGCATGTGAATAAGGGAGGAGGAAGTTCATGCTGAGCTCCTGTTGCTGTGCAGCTTTGTGGGAACCTGATGAAGGGAGAATTTTTTTCTTTTCTTCAATGAGTAGAGGGAAAATAAAATCAAACTTGTATGTCAGTAGACATTGAATGATTAACTTTTCAATGTGAGACTGAAGAGATAATCCATATCTGCATCCAACAACATTTGATGTCCTGACATGCAGCATATGGTCACATATCAGGCAAATTTTAGTAACTGATCTGTTAGGTCAGATGTTTGTATAGATAGGCAGAGGCCTCAAGGTCCTTGTCTTCATCTTGGTAGTCAGTGTCCTGGCTCCCTTTGTCTCTTATGTTCATGTCCTGTCCTCATAAAACTGGTGCAACAATGGAAGAAAATCTGTTCAAAATAATTTTGTGGATTAGACTCTGAAATGCTTTGATGAGGGCTAAGTACAAGTCTTATCTTTTCCCCTTCTTGCAATAGTTCAGACCCTTCAATAATTTTTAATTAGAAGACAAAGGCAAACATTAATTCTGTTATTAATGCCTCAGCTGGATTTACCTGAGGATAACCTCATGGGTCAAACTCATTGTATTCCTGCCAAGTGACCCTCGAGAAAGGCAGCAGCAGCTGTCATTTCCCTGCTGAACTGTGGTTGAGGTGTCAGTATTCGCCTAAATGAGATGGGGCCAGAGACCTGTGTAAGGCAAGTGAAGGTGAGAAGCAACAACGGTGGAGGGGACAAAGGCAGTTGATTGGTGCTGAGACAAGAGGTGTGATGGAGGATCATGGGGTATGAGAAAGAGCTCCTCCTGCCCATGGGACCTCTGTTGACTGAGTGCACTACATAGA
>VWZE01003565.1:19006-68103 GCA_013396675.1 Eubucco bourcierii
GGTTGCCCAGGGAGGTTGTGGCTGCTCCCTCCCTGGAGGTGTTCAAGGCCAGGTTGAAGGAGGCCTTGAGTGCCCTGTACTAGTGGGAGGTGTCCCTGCCTATGGCAGGGGGTTGGAACTAGATGATCCTTGAGGTGCCTTCCAACCTTACCATTCTATGATTCTATGATTCTAAGAGCGAGAGACCTCGGTAAAAGCCAGGCTGTGATGCCTCATAAGACTTGGTCCACATTTTCACAGCCTGAACTAACTGTAGGCTGACTACAAGCATCCACTTCTATAAAATAGCAATGTCTTACAAGAAATGAAAATAAAAGTAATTGAAGGGTCTCAATGAAAATCATTCCTGTTCCTTTTCCTGAAGGTATTTGGCTATTTAGCTTCTTTGCTATCTCTTTTCCTTCTATTGTTGTCTTAGATGTGCACAAGTCTATGGGACTGAATGGGATCCACCCAAGGGTACTTAAGGAGTTTTCAGAAGTGCTCGCCAATCTGCTCATCATTAATTGTCAACAGTCCTGGCTAACTGGGAAGGTCCCAGTTGACTGGAGGCTGGCAAATACGAGTCAGGCAGGAAAGGATGATCTGGGAAACCACAGGCTAGTGCACCTCCCCTATGGGGACAGGCTATGAGAGTTTGGGCTGTTCAGCTTGGAGAGGAGCAAGCTCCAAGACCACCTTATAGCAGGTTTCCAGTACCTGAAGGGGGCCCACAAGAAAGATAGGAAAGGACATTTTACAAGGGTTTGCAGTGACAGGATGAGAGAGAATGGATTGAAGCTTGTGGAGTGTAGATGTAGACTAGATATTAGAAAAAAGTTCTTTACAGTAAGGGTGGTGAGATGCTTGAAGAAGTTGCCCAGGGAGGGCATGGATGCCCCTTCTGTGGAGGTGTTCAAGGCCAGGTTGGATGAGGCCTTAAGCAACCTGGTCTAATGGAATGTGTGCATGCCCATGACAGAGGGATTGGAACTAGGTGATTCTTAAGGTCCCATCCAACTCCAAACCATTCTATGAATCTATGAAAATGTTCCACTGCTTCAGCTATAGGAACAGCCTTTTCCTCAGACCACATCTAAGGGTACATAGTGGGCACATTCTTCCAATCTTCTTCAGGCACACCAAACACATGCCAAGTTGTTGGGGATATACAAGCTGTGTTGAAGACAGAAAACTATTTTTCTCATGTGTCTGTCTAGTGCACTCTGCTTCTATAGTCAGAGTTATGAATCCAAGAAGTGTTTCCCTCCATGTCCTGTGAGGGCACATATTGCAACAGACAGCACTGCATGTGGGAGGGTCAAACTCACTGTCCTCTGGTAGAAAATCAGTCCTTAGTTCTGTTTCTTGCTTATCCTATGCCCCAAAAGGCTCCTTCATGCCACATGTACATGCAGGCTTCTTTCACGCCACATGCAAAAGTAGTGATGAGTATGGCTCTCTTCTTCACAGACCCAGTGCAAGGCACTGGAATCTGAATCAGTTCAGGCAAAGGGAGGAGAAAATCAGGAGGCAGGTCACTTATTTTAGTTGTACAGCTCACTTGGAGCCTAATACAACTTCAAATTTCTGCCTGGCTACAAAGCTGAAACCACGTAAAACCATCGAGTTTTACATGTTTCCATCCACAAAGAATAAACTGACCTAGATTCTCTCATTCTTAGATTCCCTTATGGTTCTGGCCAGCTTTTCAGAGGGTTGCTAACCTTGGCTGAGTTAAGGGTTTATAATGAAACACTAAAAATCAAGTATGTTTGAGCTGGTTTGGATTTTATTATGAATGTTTTGGATGGCTGTAATGTTAGAGTCAATTCAGACATTCTGGGTACTTTTCATCCCAAAAAATTGCTGCTTGGAAAAAAAAAATTCCCATGTTTACAATAAATTAAAATCAATCATTATTTTGTGCCTGATTCTCTCCTGCTCCATTCCAGCACAGCATCTGGTTTAAGACTAGGCTCCTGCAGTTGCAGTGAATGTACCTTGGATTTATACCCTCTTACTTACCACAACAATGAAAATAAAACATTTGTGGAAGAATGTACTTGCAAAATCAAGAGAATCAAAAGCATAAGGTGGCAGACATAAAGGTCATGAATAAAGAAATAAAATACTAAGGGAAAATTCAAGAAAAAATACATCAGAAATTCAAAATGTACCAGGGGCAGCGAAACAAGAGTTTGTGGTTTAAAAGACAGCATCTTCAAGCTGGTGAGATGAGTCACCACCTTAAGACACATATGAAGACACCCCATTACAGTAAGGCTCAACTTAATGGTTTCTCATTTAACTGACAGCTTCACCCTCAGAAAGTTCAAGCAAGGACATACCTCGACTGCCAATCCACAGCTCTGGAAAAAGCTGAAAGAAACATTTCCGAGGCAACTGGTAATGCAAGGCCATGCTTTTAACATGCTGTTAAAGCAGGAAGGGCCCAGCTCAGGGGGCTGGGAGTAACTAAGCATTGAGAGTATGAGGGCAAATGAAAACTGCTGCGAAGACATCATGTCACAGGCTAAATAATGAAGGAAGCATTTTCAGCACCTGAAGTTTTTCACAGGTTGACAGGCTTGACAGGCCCTCAGATTCTGTCAGTATGTAGTGTAAACTGTATTTTGCCTTTAAGTTAGAACGGTGATTACAGGTAAGGGTTCAGCAGGACAAAGGGACAAAATAGAAAAAAATAGTGGATTATACTGAAAAAAAAAAAAACAATGGAAAAAAAAACCACCACAGAATGGTAAGGTTGGAAGGGACCTCAAGGATCATCTAGTTCCAATCCCCTGCCATAGGCAGGGACACCTCCCACTATGACAGCTCACTCAAGGCCTCCTCCAACCTGACCTTTAACACCTCCACGGAGGGAGTAGTCACAACGTCCCTGGGCAATCTGTTCCACTATCTCACCACCCTCACTGTAAAGAACTTCCTCCTAACATCCAGTCTAAATCTCCCCTCTGCCAGTTTAAACCCATTGCCCCTTGTCCTGGCATTGCAAGACCTTGTCAATAGTCCCTCCCCAGCCTTCCTGTACGCCCCCTTCAGATACTGGAAGGCTACTATCAGGTGTACTCGAAGCCTTCTCTTCTCCAGGTTGCACAGCCCCAACTCTCTCAGTCTGTCCTCATGTCCTCGTGTCATAGAATCATAGAATCATAGAATGGTAAGGTTGGAAGGGACCTCAAGGATCATCTAGTTCCAACCCTCTACCATAGGCAGGGACCCCTCCACTATGACAGCTCACTCAAGGCCTCCTCCAACCTGGCCTTGAACACCTCCAGGGAGGGAGCAGCCACAACCTCCCTGGGCAACCTGTTCCAGTGTCTCATCACCCTCATTGGAAAGAACTTCCTCATAACATCTATGTCCTTTCTAAAGAATTTTATTTTTCTCCTAACAAAAGGACTAAAATTGTTCTCCAACAACGGAGTTGCAAAAAGTAGTTCCACAGAGGGAACGAAGTATTCTATGAACAAAGTATTATATATTATGGGTTTAAACTGGCAGAGGGGAGATTTAGACTGGATGTTAGGAGGAAGTTCTTTCCAGTGATGGTGGTGAGGCACTGGAACAGGTTGCCCAGGGAGGTTGTGTCTGCTCCCTCCCTGGAGGTGTTCAAGGCCAGATTGGATGAGGCCTTGAGTGAGCTGTACTAGTGGGAGGTGTCCCTGCCTATGGCAGGGGGTTGGAACTAGATGATCCTTGAGGTCCCTTCCAACCTTACCATTCTATGATTCTATGTTATGTTAATACTATGCATACCTTAACAACATACAGAGCTCTCAAAGATGCATGTTTTCATTTATGAACAGGGACAGGGTAATTCTTAGTTAATTTTGTCTGCACTTTATTGAAATAGTTATGATTGGGAGAAGAAAAAGCATGCTTCAAACTCTGCCAATATCCAAACAAAGCAAACAGCAGCAGGGTTTTGTTTTCACTTAAATTTCATTATACTTCATATCTAGAGAATTAGTGTAACTTCAAGCTGCTTTGCATTTAAACCCACGTGTATGACAAGAGTAGCCAACACGCCCAGTTGCAAGTGGAAAATTCTTATTGCTGCTATTATTTCTGGTGTAATGCATCTTTGTATGTTCTGTGGTTTTTTTGTTTTTTTTTTCCTACAATAGAAGTAGACTTTAACAAATTAGCAAACCTGAACCAAAAGCCCAGTCAAGAAATCTGAACTTTAGCGAGTTTGTAGCTGCCTTTACAGTTTCTATGGCTAGGACATGGAAGTGTTGAAGCACGTCCAGAGGAGGCCACGAAGATGCTCAGAGGGCTGCAGTAGTTCTCCTATGAGGACAGGCTGAGAGAGTTGGGGCTCTGCAGCCTGGAGAAGAGAAGACTTCCAGGAGACCTTAGAGTAGCCTTCCAGGATCTGAAGGGGGCCTACAGGAAGGCTGGGGAGGGATTATTTACAAGGTCTTGCAGTGACAGGACAAGGGGCAATGGGTTTAAACTGGTAGAGGGGAGATTTAGACTGGATGTTAGGAGGAAGTTCTTTGCAGTGAGGGTGGTGAGGCACTGGCACAGGTTGCCCAGGGAGGTTGTGGTTGCTCCCTCCCTGGAGGTGTTCAAGGTCAGATTGGATGAATCATTGAGTAACCTGTACTAGTGGGAGGTGTCCCTGCCTATGGCAGAGGATTGGGACTAGATGATCCTTGAGGTCCCTTCCAACCTTACCATTCTATGATTCTATGATTCTACTCCTCTACTATAGTAATTGAATTTGGATAATGGCAGGAAAAGAACACTGGTCACACAATAGTTATCTAAAACAGAATGAGCAAAACTGCCTTGGCAAGGCTTTTGCAACACTGAAAATGAGACAGCCAGGAGCAAGCTACATTTTCCCCAAGTCAATAGAGGCTACACAACCAAAAGCTCTTTCTGTTTCTTCATGCTGTTCACGCAGTTTGGTAGCTGACTCACGTCCTCTCAATGTGTGTTACAGCTCACTGCAGGCAACTGAGGTATACAATCTTAATGACAATAGGCAAGGGAAAATTATTAAATTCATCAAAAATGCACCAACTGATGCAGGTATCTCAGATAAAAACAACTCCCAGACAAAATGTGTCTGGTGCTTTGCATAATGCATATGTAAAGGCTTGGAAGTTACATAGAAAACATACACAGAGGAAGAGGGATTAACTTTGCAAGTGCTAGTTCCTAAGTGGGAATTCAAGGTGTGCACTCATTTATGAGTGATATTCAGCACTTAAAACAAGCAAGCTTTGAAAAAAAGTAGTATTACATGAAGCAGCTAATTAAGATATGTTAAACTTCAGACAACTTATGATAGAAAATGCATGTTCAGCCTCTGTGTTACCTGTTCTAGTTGCATGCTCATTCCAATCTTACAACATCCAAGGTGCTAAGTATAAAAGTGAATGAAAGGACAATTAGGGTTCCAGTCAGTTGAGGGAGTGAGAGGATTTCTTACTGAGGTGAAAAATACAGGAGACCTTTCCTAATTCACTTTTCTATACTGTTTATATTAACAATTACTCAAGAAGAAATTTCTCAGGAAGCCTTAGTAAAGCAACCATGACCTCAGGTAATCTGAATCAGCAAGGAATCAGAGGACAGTTTACAACAGTTTAACTTGAAATTCCTCAGTGGTATTTGTGCCATAAATTGAGTGATGAGTCACCCAACAAATACTTGATTCCATCCCTATAGTTTTCACGCCATTTTGCCAATCAAGCAAAATATTCCTTACCCTCTCTCCATACTGTGGCCACCAGAAGTCAGACACCAGACAGCATAGTCATCCAATATGGTAGGCAACACATGTGACACTAGTCCACCCCTGGTTGTAAGGAAAGTTGTGAATCTGAGCCTTTAACCTAAAGGCAGGAGGCTGCACGTTCATCAACACTCCTACAGCACTTGCATCCTGTCTGATTGCTTAGCTTTAACAAAAGTAACAGCAGCAATCTAAGAAGGACCTTCCACAAGTAGAGTGATTATAAAATTTTCACTAGACACATGCTTCAAAATCAAGCTTTCTTCCTCTGGCTAGATTAAAATCTTGGGAGCATAACTTAAATTAGAAAACTACCTATTTTTGCCCCCTCTAGATTGATATGTTGCAAACTCCAGAGAGTTTGGGAAGCCTGATAATGAAAAAGGCCTTCCAGTTGCAAAGCAACATATACGCTATAAAGTGGATGGATATCAGAGCAGACATGAAAAGGGCAAAGTGCTAGACCTGTACTAGTAGGAGGTGTCCCTGCCTGTGGCAGGGGGTTGGAACTAGATGATCCTTGAGGTCCCTTCCAACCTTATCATTCTATGATTCTATAAGAAGCAATCCAAATACAGAATTCAATATTGCTAGAATTTTCACATATTTTCAGAGATGAGAATAAACTTGTGAGGATAAAGAAAAGAAATTAGAATTAGAAAGGTTCACACAAGGCTATTGGAAACAGAATTCTGTTGAAAAATACTGCTTAGCTCTCTGGCACTTAAAACATTCAAAACAAGGACAAAACTGTCACTTTAAAGACACTAAGAAACCCTGAAGAGAAAGTAAACCCCAATTAAAGAAACATGCAGGTGATGTTTTCTAGATAATAGCATGCACTATTGCAGTCTATAAACATTTGGGAAAAACAATTTGGTCTCATTTGTTCTAGTTCATTTAATCTCTAAACAGAGAAGTTTATCTTCTCAAGCCAAGACTAATGGAGAAAGAATGTCTTCAGCTCCGTAAGTCAAATGTAAACAGGTTTAAAATTAAACCATTCCCAAAATAGTAGAAATGACCCACACAATTATTTGCACTCCAGTCAATCTAGACCTGACTCCCAAGTTTTGTTTCTACCCAAAGCATTCACTGTTTAACTGAGTAAGTGAAACCAATTTACTTGACAGATTTAATAACATTCAGTATTACCACTGTGAGTGGAAAAGAAGTTGAGAGTTGTGTGCTCTTTGGAGAGTCTGAGATAGCAAGATGCTCCTTCTTGGGAAATGAACAAGTTGACTGTTAATACTCTTCCCAGTCCTGTTCCTGCTGCTTCTTCAGCATTTGATTCTCCTCTACAGTTTCATATTTCTACCAAACGTTGAGTAAAAGCTGTCTTGTTTTGGACATCCTACAAATATTTATGTTTAGATGTTGTTTCTTCCCCCAAATCTCCTTATTCTTTCCCCCTTGCTTAACTGCACAACAGTAGCATACTGTTGAGACAAAAGTTAGAATAAAAGTGTTGGAATGAAACCTGGAACAACCCCCTTTCCCTTCTCTTCCTCAAAAACCCTAAAGCAGGCAAAAACACACACAAACCAAAAATCATCCTCCCTGCCTACACTCCCAGGAGTCACTACAATGAACACTGAATCAGAATCAAAGCACATAAGCTCTCAGTGACAGGAATTCTTACCCAAACCTCCAGAAGGGATCCAAGTAAGTGCCAAAATAAGAGTCAATAATAATAGTATTTCACAAGGAAATTTACAGACCTGAACAACAGCAAAGAGAAGCTAGTTTTTGGATTAAATTTTAGCCAGAACCTTTCTCTCTATATCTTCAATTTTGTGAAGCCTGATATACAAGTATTTGAGTCACACTATTGCTACCAGAGGTTCAAAGACTGCAAATTACATGGCCACTGAGCTCATTGAACAGCACAAGCAATGAGGTGCTAAATCCATTCTGCAAAGTAATGAAGGATGTTAGATTTTTCTTAAACAGACTCTGTGCACTCAGTGTATTACTGGATAAGGCCTTCTATTCCCCTTTCATTAACAAAACAGTATCACTTCACGTTTTGGCAAATCTGCTGGCTTCAACACACTTGTCTCTAAGAATGCAAGCTGTATGCAAATAGCTTAAATACCTTCCCCTATCTATTCATTCTAACCTAACTTGAAAAATAAGGACTGATCAATTATGACTTTTTTCAGTGTTTCCAGAGGACTTCTGTTTTTAATGAAGATTTTAGATTAGAGCTATCATAGAATGGTAAGGTTGGAAGGGACCTCAAGGATCATCTAGTTCCAACCCCCTGCCATAGGCAGAGACACCTCCCACTAGTACAGGTTACTCAAGGCCTCATCAACCTGACCTTGAACACCTCCAGGGAGGGAGTAACCACAACCTCCCTGGGCAACCTGTGCCAGTGCCTCACCACCCTCACTGCAAACAACTTCCTCCTAACATCCAGTTTCAATCTCCCCTCTGCCAGTTTAAACCCATTGCCCTTTGTCCTGTCATTGCAAGACCTCGCCAATAGTCCTTCCCCAGCCTTCCTGTAGGCTCCCTTCAGATACTGGAAGGCTACTATCAGGTTTCCTGGAAGCCTTCTCTTCTCCAGGCTGCAGAGCCCCAACTCTCTCAGCCTGTCCTCATAGCAGAGTTGCTCCAGCCCTCTGATCATCTTCGTGGCCTCCTCTGGACCTACTCCACCACTTCCATGTCCTTCCTGTGCTGAGGGCTCCAGAACCGCACACGGTTCTTACACACCACAAATACACAAGGGCAAGAGTTGGTTTTGTTGTTTTTTGTTTCAACTCAGCTTCAAATGTAATGTTCAAAAATGTAAAAGACATCAGTTGAATCTGCAAAATCTCACTTGAATAACATGACAATACCAGAAGAAGTTATATGGTTGCTATTTATACGACTATGTCACTGAATAGATCTTTTGGTACACCTCAAAATACTTCTGGGCTAGTCAGTTCTACACAAGCATTGGAAATAGTGATGGAAAGTTGAGTAGTAGGATTTACCTTGTGCTGCAGAGAAAACAGCAGCACAGCCTAGTATGTTATCTGACAGCAAGAGCAACAGCACAGACTGAAGTTAACTCACTTTACTTAGCATGACCAGAATGGAGAAGAAAAAAACCAAAAAAGTTAATTAAAACTCTTTTTTAATGAAATCATCTCCCCATGTCTATCCTAACAGAGGCCTGTTTCCTTGAGCTATGTGTTGTCATGATATGCATAAGATCCCAATGTCTGCCTGTCTCAGAGTTCAGTTATTCCACATGAGCCCATGTGGCACAAGTTCAGGGCTTACAAATTAACCAGCAAGCACCACATACTCCTAGTGATGCAGCAGCTTAATGATTCACATTGAGAGCAGTTTTGAATGGCTTTGTCAGAAGCACAAGCTCTAAGACAATCTCTCTGCCAAGACTATCACAGAAAGGACAGTTTCAGAATCATCCCCCCAAACCAGTGCAGTGGAGTACGTATGATAGGAACCCTGACTGTCCAGACCTACAACTGAAGCTGGCTTATTCTCTATAATCATGATGCTGCACATGTAAAATCTCTGCTCTCAGTTCTAAACAAACCTACTCCCACCCAGTTCCATTTGCTGTTGAACACTGCTTGGAAGACCTGCATTTGAGGACAATTATGAGTGGTTCTTAGTGAGAAGAAACTAATTTAATAATGCTTAAGTTTTTAATCTTCAAAAATTGGCAGACCATGCCTGCAGGGGGTAGGGGGAATTTTTTTACTAATCTGGCTACAATGCAAAGCCCTTCCACTTCAGCATTACATTAAATTTTCTAATCCAGTCCCTCATATATTTATCCTTCTTGATGGGACAAAAAGCTATTAACTTTGATTGTTACCTGTGGTGGATGTTTCTATGGAAATACACTTCCACCACGCACAAACAACACTACTTTGAGAACTTGTGCTATTAGGAGACACTGCTTCAAATCACGAAGAAAGACTTCAGAAGCCTGTACCACCAGAAGCAGGAGAACATTAAAGGTGTTTTGTGGTTCTGTGGCCTACGAAGCAGCAGAAGAAAGCTGCAGTTGAGAGTTTCCCCTGGAATGTTTTTCATCTTAGAGCAGTCAGTGATCTCTCTTGATCAGTGAAACAGGCACGCACATCTCTGCAGCTCAAAGCAATACTGAAACAGATCATGGCTAAGTTTTACTGCGCGTTGTGGCACCTCCTAGGCATCACAGAGCACGTTGGCTTGCCTCTGGTGCAACTGGACATCTGCAGCCTGGCTGAAAACTCACTGAATGGCAAAGACTGACAAGATGCTGCTGCTGCTGAGGCATTTAGTGGCGTCTGTTTTCCAGAAAGGTGCTCTTTTTGCCCTGGGTAGTGAGTAGTCGCAGCAAACTATCCAGTCAACAGAAATTCTTCTGCTTCACACTATGCTAAAAACATGTCTCTTCAAAGATGTTTTCCTGAAAACTGGTATTTGCCTTGCTTTAAAGAGAAATTTTATTTGGGTGCACATCTCCCATGTGTCTGACAAACACACTTATTAACTGACCTCTGACTAAAAAAAGACAAGATGGCACCTCTGCTTCCCCAGACACAAGTATGTCTATTAAAAAGTTCTAACAAGTCAGTATTTTCCAAAGAAAAATAATTCTCTTACCAAAAACATTCTCAGTCCCAATAGACTGAATGGTGCTTTTGACACCCATCTCTGAAAATACTAAGGCTACTTAAGTATTTTATCTTCCCTTATTAAATTTTAAATGATTAAAGGGAATAAGGAAAGAGAACTCTGGTCCAGTAACACAAAGACATGCTCTCTCTGAAATCAAGCACCATAACTCTGCATCCAAATCTTGTGTTGTTAAGCTCACCCAGAAGACAAGAAGCATTTCAGCATGATCCATCTGCTCTCTCTCACCTCCAGTTCCACAATATATTGTTGACAATATATTTTTTAATTATTTTTATACTATAGACAAATAAATGTGTGTGCATGTAGTTTTTATTTTAAAATATACATACATGTACACACAGAGTTGAAAAAAAAGCCCTTGAATCAACAGAAAGAGGGGAAATCAAAACACACAGTGTTTTCAAGGAACATGGATCCAAGCACTGTAAAAGTGGATTATACAGATGGCTTTGAATTCATTAGCTCTGTCAGTTTGTGCCATAGCAGATGCAGAGAGGGCAGAGGAACTTATCTCACTGTGTGCTATGAACAGATGATCTCTGGCAATCACCTGAAAATCATGATTGACAGAGAAGTTCTCTTGCTTGGAACTTGGGGGGGGGGGAGGAAACCAGGGCTCAAAAATGAAAAAGCCCTACGCTTTTGCAGCACTATAGGAAGACCTGGGCTGAGCACAAATACCAATCCAAACGCTCTAGCAAACTCAAGTTTTAAGCACACTGGAGACTTTTAGACTTAGAAGCAGATGCATTACACATTATGTGAAGTCTTAGCTTAGGCTATGCAATTGCTACAGATCCTACTTTCTCTTCTCACTGGTGCTTATCTTAAAGGTTAATGTTCCCCTTCCTGTGAAGGTTCATATCCTTCACCACAAACATTTGATTTTTTCATTTATTTCCACCCCACCTGCTGGCAGCTGCTATTTAAAATACCCTAAGTCCATAAATCTATTTACTGTACACTTGGCTAACAGAAATTAGCAAGTTTTGTATAGCTCAGAAAGAGCTATGACCATATTTCTGTTCTCACAGGAAAATACCAGATCTGTAATAGATCTCAACTCCTTCTGTTGCCTCAACTGTCACTTTTATGATCTGGGAGACTTAATGAGTAGGTTTCAACAATAGCTTATACTAACAGCATAGCTTGTTGTTACTCAAGAGAAGAAGCCTTCTCCTCCCTCTCTCACATACCACATTTCTAATTAAAGAGAGATTAATCTCCTGCTTTGCTTAGAATATGCATTTAACATGCAACAGCCACATGACTGTTGCTGACAGACTAAAAGTTCATCAGTGTCTCCTTCCTTCATCTACTAGGATACTAGGATACAGAAAGGGATCTGGGGGTGCTGACTGACACCCACCTGAACATGAGCCAGTAGTGTGCCCAGGTGGCCAAGAAGGCCAATGGCATCCTGGCCTGCATCGGCAATAGTGTGGCCAGCAGGAGCAGGGGGGTCATTCTCCCCCTGGACTCTGCGCTGCTTAGGCCACACCTTGAGTCCTGTGTCCAGTTCTGGACCCCTCAATTTAAGAAGGGCATTGAGGTGCTTGAGCGTGTCCAGAGAAGGGTAACGAGGCTGGGGAGAGGCCTGGAGCACAGCCCTATGGAGAGAAGGTGAGGGAGCTGGGATTGTTTAACCTGAAGAAGAGGAGGTTCAGGGGAGACCTTCTTGCTGTCTACAACTACCTGAAGGGTGGTTGTAGCCAGGAGGAGGTTACTTTCTTCTCTCAGGCAACCAGCACCAGAACAAGAGGACACAGTCTCAAGTTACACCAGGGGAAGGTTAGGCTGGAGGGGAGGAGAAAATTCTTGCCTGAGAGAGTCATTGACTGCTGGAATGGGCTGCCCAGGGAGGTGGTGGAGTCAGCGTCCCTGGAGGTGTTCAAGGCAGGTTTGGACGTGGCACTTGGTGCCATGGTCTAGTCTTGAGGTCTGTGGTAATGGGTTGGACTTGATGATCTTTGAGGTCTCTTCCAACCCTGGTGATACTGTGATACTTCATGCCTCCTGCAAAGAACACCTGCTGTAACTCCTCATGACTACCACAGCAGTTCACAACATCAGGCATCTCACAGGCTCCAGACTTTTAACAAGTTTGTACATATAGAATCCTAGAATGCTGGGCTGGAAGGAACCTCAAGGATCATTTGGTTCAACCTTTCTAAGTAATAGCACAGTTTAAATGAGGTGGTCCAGCACCCTATCAAGCTGAGTCTTAAAACTGACCAATGTAGGGGAATTCACTACTTTCTTTGGGAGATTATTCCAGTGTCTCACTGTTCTCATGGTGAAACATTTTCCTCCGGAGTCCAATTGGAATCTCCCCAGGAGGAGAGGGCATTGTACTTGTACCCATTATCCCTTGTCTTTTCCATGCCACTTCTTATAAAATAGAAGTCTCCATGCTCCTGGTAGCCACCCTGTATGTACTGGTACATGGTAATAAGGTCTCTCCTAAGCCTTCTTTTCTCAGGGATGAACAAACCCAGCTCTCTTAGCCTTTGCTCACATGGCTGCTCTTTCAGTCCTCTGATCATTCTTGTGGCCCTTCTCTGGACATTCTCCAGGTTGTCTGCTTCTGTTTTGTACAGCGGGGACAAAAACTGCAGGCAGTACTCCAGGTGTGGTCTGACAAGCACTGAGTAGAGTGGGACAATGCCTTTAACTCTGTTGGTAATGTCCTTGTTGACACAACATGGTATCCTATTGTCCTTCTTTGTCACTGAAGCACACTGTTTGCTCATGTTGAGCCTACTGTCTGTGAAGACCCCCTGGTCTCTTTCCACAGGGCTGCTCTCCAGCCAGGTGGATTGCATTCTGAGGGGCACTCCTAAGTTACGTATTCCCAGGTGCAAGACTCTGCACTTCTCCCTGTTGAAGTCCATTAGGTTCTTGGAGCACACTACTTGAGCCTGTCCAGGTCTTCCTGGAGGGTGGCTCTTGCCTCTAGACTGTCAACCTCCTCAAATATTTTGGTGGCATCTGCAAATTAAATGGCATTGGGTTGACTGATTGCTGGGGGACCCCACTTGTGACTGGCTGCCAGGCAGAGAAGGAACTATTTACTACCACCCTCTGGGTAGGGTCTGTCAGCCAGTTCCCCACCCACCACACAGACAACTTGTCTAGGAGTTAGAGGTTAGGGGTTAGGGGTTAAGGTTAGGGGTTAGGGTTAGGGTTAGACAATGGCAATTTCTCCAGGAGGATGTTGTGGGGGACCATGTCAAAAGCCTTGGAGAAGTCCAAATAGACAACATCCACCACTCTCCCTGAATCAACTGGGACAGTTTCTTTGTTGTAGAAGGCAATCAGGTTTATCAAATATGATTTGCCCCTGGTGAATCCATGTTGGGTTGTCCTAATCACATGCTTCAGCCCCCAGGAGAACTTATTTTATCACTTTCCCAGGGACTGAAGTGAAGTTAATGGGTCTATAACTACCTGGGCCCTCCTCTGAACCCTTCTTGTAGATGGAGGTGACATCAGCCTTCTTCCAGCGTCCAGGGCTGTCTCCTGATCCCCATGAAGTCTCAAAGATTATGGAGAGCAGCCTCACAATGACACAAGCCAGCTCTCAGCACCCTTGGATGGATGGCATCCATCCAAACCCCCTGTTTGTATGGATCAAGTTCCTGTAATAGCTGATACACCAACTCTTCCTTCACTGACAGAGGAGTCTGTGTTTTGATGAGCCTGTATTTTTGTCCTTGTGGCCTGGGACCCAATAGCTTTGGTAAAGGCAGAAGTGAAGGTGTTGAAGACCTCTGCCCTTTCAGCATTGTTGGTAACTAATTCACATCTCCTGTTTAGTAGCGTGCTGGTAGTGTCCTTCTGTTGTTGCTGCTTTTTCATGTGTCTGAAGATCCTTTCTTGAAGTTTTTAACATCTCTGGACAATTTCAGTTCAAGCTGAGCTTTTGTTTTCCTAACTGCATTTTCCCATACCCTGGTAATCCCTTTGTAATCTTCAACAGAAAATGTTCCACTTTCCCATCACTGATACATTTCCCTTTTTGTTCCGAGCTGATCTAGCAAGTCAGAGTTAAGCCAAGGAGGTCTCTTGTTTTACTTCTCTTGCCTTTAAAGAGGATGAACTGGTTTTGTGCACCTAGGAGAATGTTCTTGAAAAACTCCCAGCACTTGCTGCCACCTTGAACGCACTCAAGTTTGTTCTTTTTAAACCTAGTATAACAGAGTTAGTGAGGAATGCTCATTCCATGGAGTTATTTCTCATCTAAAAACTGTTCAGTGCTTTTCATTCATGTTTTCTTGCCTCTGATGCTCATCTTGCATTCATTTTTATTCATTTACACAATGTGGTCAGTAGCTGCAGCTGTCCTGAATGCCAAGGAAGACAAGGTGGTGACTCTGTCTATGGGAAGTGGGGAAAAGATGCTGTGAGTGTCTAAGAATGGGAAGGGCACATCCAGCACCACTAATGGACAGGTGTTATCCAAGCTACACACAGCTTTCCTACAGGAGTGTCCACATTGGTGCAAATTACAGCCACCCCAAAGACACACTTCTATTGCTATCTAAGATCAAACAGCCATGAAATAAAGTAGATGACTAAATTACATGCATATTTAGAGATAAATTAATTTCAGAGAATGCAGGACTGAATCAGAGCACCACATCCACACATTATAAGGTGTGGCAGGCTAGAAGACAGGGTGGTGTTTGAGTTGTACATTGGTTTGGGTTGTACATTGGTTTGGGTTGTACATTGGTTTGGGTTATTAGGGTGTTTTCTGGGGTTTTGTTTTGGTTTGGTTTGGTTTTTTTTGAGAAATGATTGACAGAAGTTGGATCCTATAAGAGACTTTGGGAAACATTAGAGGGAAAGAACAATAGTTCAGGGAGAACAGAAGAACTGGGGTTTTCTTCTGATGCTCTGCCAAGACTGTGTTAAATAACAAAAGAGAGTCCTAAAAGAAATTGTTAATATGGCAACAAGCCTCTCCTGGACTGATGGAAGGTAAGACTATGTAAAGAACTACTAAATTAGTAGCAGAAATTAGTATTCAAATAAAAGTTAAAGCTATAGATCTTGGCTGTTGGAAGCCTGCTCTGTTGACAAGGTTTCCCTTTCCAGCTTCAGCAAGTGTGCAGTAGAATCATAGAATCATAGAATGGTAAGGTTGGAAGGGACCTCAAGGATCATCTAGTTCCAACCCCCTGCCATAGGCAGGGACACCTCCCACTAGTACAGCTCACTCAAGGCCTCAGTACAGGTTACTCAAGGCCTCAGCAGCCCTTGAGGTGCTGTAAGTTCAGCCAAGCAGTTTTCAAATCTTTGCAGAGGATCAACTTTTTCTAAAATCACAAATGATTACCTGCAGCAGATTTAGCCTTCCAAACAAAAAACGACTAGCTGCCCACAGAAATCAAAATACATTTTATTAAGATCAAACTTTTTTTTTTTTTTCCTCAGAAGAGCTCTTACCTTGTTCTGATCCCACTAAACCAAAGCAATCAATTGAAACTATTCCTTTACTTAGTTTCCTTTAGGTATCCATCCATACCTACTCTCCTGAGTATTTATGTTATTTTATGGCACCTTTTCTTAGTATAGAAGATAGAATCTGACTCTGACCAAGAGAATTTATCCTCTTATTTTAGCCAAGAAGCAAGATGGGGAAAAATAACTGGAACCTGACAAAGAAACTATATGGTTACGAAATGTAAGATGCTTCAATAGTGAAATGGAAAGGTTAGCAAAGAACTTGTAAAGGGATGCTGCTTTACACAGCACATTGTGATACCCTAGACTGAAAAAAAATCAATGTAGGCAGTTTGGGTGCACCACGAATGAGAAATGGGCAATTTAAAGTTGTGTTAATCCATAAAAATTAGATTTTCCCCTTGAAGCAATTTGTTCTATCAATACCTTTCAGGAGTGGACTTTCCTAGAAGAAGCTTCATATCCTACTTTGCTTTGGAAAACTTGCCTCTCAGGACTAAGGGGTACTGTTTATTTTACTTTGGCAAGCTGTTAAGTATTTTCTTGCTGATGTATGCCACTTCTACTAAGTGTATAAAGTCCCATTGATCTGGCTGGGGAATACACAAACAAAGGCATGGCTGCTCCTCCAACAGGATTTGATGATTCTAAATTCCAAGCTGTAACACAGCCTAAAAATCCCCAGATTCCAGTGCTAGACTACTTGGTATGATCAGCTCAGTCAGAAACCTACCCTACCTGATTTTGCAGTTGGGTTATTAAGTATCTTCTCCAGGCATCAGTAAAACAAGATGAAAAGAAAATGCCAACTAGAGAAGCCACTTCCAACAGATAAACTCCTTGCTAACTCTTTCCTGTCTGTTGCTAAACCAGCCTTCTATCTAGAGGAAAGACCTTTGTGATTTTTTTCCTGCTTCATTATTAGTCTGGAAACAATAAGCTTTTTGTTCTACGGCAAGAACACAGGAGCCAAGCCCTGTGCACAATTGTGTGATCATTGCACAGTCCTGTGTCCCAACGTTTCCAAAACACAGCAGGCACAAAGCTCTCCAGCTGACTACTGAGAAGATAAAGGACGGTCCAAGGAAAACAATGAACAAAATTGTCACTTTCAACAATGCAGAAGGCCACTTCTGGGTTCCCACAATCTCTTGCCAACTTTTCTTTCCTCGTGCGATTTCCTTCACCAAATAACTACTGTCAGTTTTGACTGCTTAAATGATTAATTACTCTGACCATAAATATTCTTAGAAGAAATGAGAACGCTGACCTAGAGGTAGAATATTTACTTGTAACAATTTCATAACTATGTCCTTGAACGTGGAGGGTCTGAGACACTGAGTTGTTTACTCCCTAAGCTCCAAGACCCAGATACTGCCCTGCACAGCATCTCCAAAGTAGGGCCAGCCTACAAGGGTCAAGCTCCCAACTACATAGTTCCTGTGGCGGATGTCCACATAACGAAACTACTCCACAAGCTAGGCAGAAGTCAATTAATAATTTAATATTCTGTCAGCTCCAGCTACAAACTTCAGCTTGTGCACGGAGGTTACTTCCCATGGACCAGGCACAACAAAAAGCAATGGGTGCTGACTTCTCATCATTTACATTTTAGGGGTTCATTTTATGTTTAAGAGGGAGGTAGGTTTGCACTGTGACTATGAACTGTCACAGTTGAGGGATCCTGTTTCTCTTTTTCCAGTCCTAGTGAGGATGCTAAGTCCCTAGTAAAATTGGCAGGGCAAATGCATGGCTTCTGGTTATGGAGTCTGAGACTGTTTTCCACTTCATGTGATCCAATAACAGCACAGCAGAACCATTTTGATATTGAAACCTATATTTTACATTCATAAGCAGAAAGGTGCAGCATTTGAACATTCTCACTTCTCATCACAGCTAACGCCGAACACACCACAGCTCTTACAAGCATTTCATACTTAACAGGATCAGAACTTACACTAGTCCATTCAACAGAGTTGACTGCACAAATGAAGAGAGTTTTCTAGAAATGTTTTGTGCTGGTTGTGACATAACTTCTTAGTGTACAGCAGCAACAGTCACTGTGCAAATCTCCAGCTGTTTTGCATCTGTGCCTGCTCTCGGTAGTGTTGAATGATTTCAGTTAGCATCCATACTAGCAGATATGATTGTAATATGCTGTGCTTCTGTTTTGTGTTTTCAGTGGCTCAGAGTCCCACAGCCATGTAGATTTTTTTTTTATGGTGTTTGTTTATAAGACCAAACTGTTCATCTTGAAAAAAATTAAGGGAGAACTAGATGAAGCCCACCTTAGACACCTTTCTGCTACCACCACTATGCTGCAATTAATTAACCAAACATAGCAGTAGTGCTGAAAACTACTCCTAGAATCCCTACTTGTTCACTTTGCAAAAGGGAATTATACACCAGGCTCAGTAGTGGATATCTTTATAGATGATCTGGATGAGGGGATTGAGTCCAGCATCAGTAAATCTGCAGATGACACCAAGTTAGGAGCAGGTGTCAATCTGTTGGAAGATAGGAGGCCTCTGCAGAGGGACCATGACAGGCTGGATGGGTGGGCAGAGGTCAATGGGATGAGATTTAACAAGATTAAGTGCAGAGTTCTACACTTTGGCCACAGTAACCCCAAGCAGCACTACAGGCTGAGGACAGAGTGGCTGGAGAGCAGCCAGGCAGAAAGGGACCTGGGGGTGATGGTAGAGAGTAGCTGAACATGAGGCAGCAGTGTGTCCAGGTGGGCAGGAGTGCCAATGGCATCCTGGTCTGGATCAGGAACAGTGTGGTCAGCAGGACCAGGGAGGTTATTCTGCCCCTGTACTCAGCACTGGTCAGGCCACACCTTGAGTGCTGTGTCCAGTTCTGGGTCCCTCCATTCAAGAGAGACGTTGAGGTATTGGAACATGTCCAGAGAAGGGCGATGAAGCTGGTGAGGGGCCTGGAGCACAGCCCTGTGAGGAGAGCCTGAGGGAGGTGGGAGTGTGCAGCCTGGAAAAGAGGAGGCTCAACTACTTTTACAACTACCTGAAAGCCAGGTAGGGGTTGGTCTCTTCTCCCAGGCAACCAGCAACAGAATGAGGGGACACAGTCTCAAGTTGTGCCAGGGAGGTATAGGCTGGATGTTAGGAGGAAGTTCTTCACAGAGAGTGATTGGCATTGGAATAGGCTGCTCAGGGAGATGGTGGAGTCACCGTCCCTGGAGGTGTTCAAGAAAAGACTGGATGAGGCACTTAGTGCCATGGTCCAGTTGATTGGATAGGGCTGGGCAATAGGTTGGACTGGATGAGCTTGGAGGTCGCTTTCAATCTGATTGATTCTATGATTCTCTTCAGTGACACAGGATTTTATTAAGTAGAGCAACTGTTATAGGCATCTTATTTATCTCATCTGAAAATTAACTCAAACCACTGGAATATCTTTAGTCTCCAACACTATTAAATTTCCTTTTCTCTCACAGTGATGACCTCTGCAATGCAATTCTTGCAAAAAATGAACTGGAGAACAGAGTACCTTTGCAATTACTAGATGTGATAGATGACCTAAGAAACATCTACACAGCTTCCTCTGTCAGCCCACTCTAAATATATTAGTATTTAAATTCAAATTTACATAGATTTCAGTTTTCTGCAGTCCAGTTACAAATAAATCCACATGAATATTAAATGCACAGTAAAAGCAACTATCACAAATCCAGAGTATTTATGATGTAATTCATGTTAGTTCCTGATCTCTCAACCACTTGCTGTCACATAACTGATGACAGTCACTGAAGGAAAACCTTTTTGTTGCAAGATCATTCCACTGGAAGTCCAGAGTGCAGAAGTATGCTGGAAACACTCCCTTTAGTTTAATCTTGAATTATTCCAATATTTGTTCCTACAGTTTACATGAGCAACTGTTTTATCAATGTCTTAAGACTCTGCAGTCTTGCATAGGCATCATTTCACTTTAGCATGGTCGCACTAACTCCACAGTGTAGTCAGTGACATTCCCTTTCTGTAAAAGGCAGTAGTTTATGAAAGATTTGGCTCATGATGCAGTGCTGAGATGCACTGTTCATAACCTCCACACAAACAGCTGTGGTGAATCTTGTGGCAGAACAGCACATTGAATTTCAATCCAATTCTGTCAAGTAATCACTACCTCCTCATGGCACAGCACATGGGAACGTTGTGAAAACAGATGAAAGGGAAGAGATCACAAAGACAGAAGTTGCAGACAGGAAAACAAACACCAAACACACACACATACATACATGCATCTGCTGACCAGGGCATTTATTTGGGGATATACTCCTGATGAGGCCAGCTCAGAAAAATCTACAGAGAAATAAGCATGCTAGACCTAATAACTTACGTATCAACAACAAATGAAGGTGAGAGGATGACATCATTGCCTAGGAGAAATAAGGACATTGTCATTTACTCCATGGCAATAAAACTAGTTAGCAGTACCTTACTTGGTCACTGGGGACAGTCAAGAAAGTTTAGTAAAAAGATGCTCTTTTTCCTCACTCTTTCACTCCCACCTAAACTTTAACCCTACACAGGTAGTCTGATCCTCACAAACTAGTGGAAACTGCTGCAGACACAGTTAAGGCACAACACATCACAGGAATACCTGCTGCTGAAGTGTTCAAAAGGGAGACAATGAAGAAAACACAACTATGTGTGTCAAAGAGGCACTACAAGGCAGAACTAAGCAAAAGTTTTACACATCACAGGAATACCTGCTGCTGAAGTGTTCAAAAGGGAGACAATGAAGAAAACACAACTATGTGTGTCAAAGAGGCACTACAAGCCAGGGCAGAACTAACCAAAGGTTTTACACTTCTCTTCTTGAGATGACAGAATTGTAGAATAGTTTAGGTTGGAAGGGAGTGTTACAGATGTCATAGAAGGCCAAAATAAATGTCCTGGGTTGTCCAGACACGTTCCCTGCCACCCTCACACCCCCCACCCCCCACCCCCCATTCTGCTGATGGGGAAAACAAGAATGGGAAAGGAAAACAAGGGCCCGATGCCTTTGAGTCTCCTCTCCTTCCAAACTTGTGAACAGGGTACCTGCAGGTGTTTATACACTTATGTTCTGCCCTAAAAAGGTAAAAGTAAACCCTAGCTTTACATAATATGGTCGTTTGGTAAACTGCCATTCTGATTGGCTAGTCTGTGGCCAAAGAGCCATTAGGTTATATTGATAAAAAGAGAGGAGCAGGTAAAGAGAATATGCTCTGCCTTAACTTGCTTCTGCATCATTGCTCTCTGCCATTGCAACCTGCCATCTCTGCAACATTCTGCTTGCTACATAATAACGAACCCTGATACACTGAGTTTGTCTACCTGGAAAATGCCTTGCCTCTAGTTTACCAGGGAACAGGCATTAAGTGCCTTCATGCGATAGGTTTGCTTAGTCAGCACAACATTGTGCCCATCTGCACATCCACAAGACAGCCTGCCTGCACCTCTGCAAACCTCCCTGCCAAGCCTGGAGTCATCAAAGAGGAACCAGGATCACGTCAGAGATTGTCTGCCTCTCTCTCAGGACCCTGATAGAGCCTGGGAAGATTTAGATGCTTCAGTGGCTACCAAGACACTGACAGAACTCCCTACGAATGTTTGGGTACTGTCTGTAAGCTGTAGTTAGTCTCAGGAAATGTGAGATATAATTTTTGTGAGTAAATATTCAGAAGCCTCTTTGCAAAACTCTGTAAGAAATTGTGTAAGTGAAACCAACTGCTTTCTGCCCTAAGCAGAAGGAGTTTCTTGAGTCCCTCTGGTGGGCAAGCGGTATAATCGACTGCAAGAACCTCTCTTCCAGTTCTAATAGTTGCATTATTTAAGTTCTAATATTTGCATTATTATTTAAGGCATTTGACTCTGTCCCACATGACATCCTGGTCAACAAACAGGAAAAACATGGACTTGATGGGTGGAGCACTGCTAGGTAAGGAATTGGCTGGATGGTGGCACACAGAGAGTGGTGATCAACAGCACAATGTCCACCTGGAGACCAGTGCCAAGTGGTGTCCCTCAGGGGTCAGTGCTGGCACCAGTGCTGTTTAACATCTTTGTCAGTGACATGGACAGAGGAATCAGTGCAGCCTCAGTAAGTTTGCAGATGACACCAAGGTGTGTGGCACAGTCGACTTGCTAGAGGGCAGGGATCCATCCAGAGGGACCTGGACAGGCTGCAGAGATGTGCCCAGGCCAACCTCATGAAATTCAATAAGATCAAGTGTAAGGTCCTGCACCTGGGTAGGCACAATCCCAAGCACAACTCCAGGTTGGGTGGTGAATGGCTGGAGAGGGTCTGGGGTGCTGGAAAGCTCAACATGAGTCTGCAGTGTGCACATGCAGCCCAGACANTCAGCCTGGAGAAGAGAAGGCTTCAAGGAGACCTGATAGTAGCCTTCCAGTATCTGAAGGAAGCCTACAAGGGGCAATGGGTTTAAACCAGCAGAAGGAAGATTTAGACTGGATGTTAGGAGGAAGTTCTTTGCAGTGAGGGTGGTGAGGCACTGGAACAGGTTGCCCAGGGAGGTTGTGGCTGCTCCCTCCCTGGAAGTGTTGAAGGCCAGGTTGGAGGAGGCCTTGAGTGACCTGTGCTAGTGGGAGGTGTCCCTGCCTATGTCAGGGGATTGGAACTAGATGATCTTTGAGGTCCCTTCCAACCTTACCATTCTATGATTCTATGATTATTGCTACTTGCTTCTTAAGTTTCTAAATTGCCTCTGTTTTTTTCTCTTCGGAATACTTTTCATGACCATTGCAAAGAACCTATTATTAAAAATACTGGTTGGTGGCAAGAGTCCTGAATATCAAAATTAATGAACAATGCTAACTTTGAAAAATAAAATCCCACACTGTACCACCGCTACGACAGACCTCATAGTTCAGCCACAAGCAACAGAAGGCTACCCAAAACGAATACTGAGTCTAAAAATGCCAGTCTGCAGAATTCTTCCTCACATGCCAGACCTCCCTGTTTTAAGCCAGCATTTTCAGGCACGCTCAACACAGCAAACGATGTTGTAAGATGAGAATGGAAGCTGCAGTCTCTTATTAAGCCAGTTTAACTGCTGTCTGCTAAAGAGTAAAAAAAAAAAATAAAAATCTTGGAAGTTTGTTTGATAACTTCCTAAATTCTATACTGTATTCAAATATCAATAGGTCAAGAAAGCTGGGAAGGCTTCCTGATCCCAGTAAAACTTAATGTTTTAAGCTCTCATGCAAGGATGACAAAGTTTTACTAAAAACCCAAAAGTTGAAGTCTAGGAGAGGGAACAGATGAAATAACTGGAGTATGTGAAGCATGACCTTTCTCTGGTCTTCTCATCTGACTACCCTGGGTTACAAACAATAGCTGTTTTATTACACTATGTCTGCTAGAGATGTGCTGGGAAGTATTTGAGGTGCTTCCAATGTTAGCCTGTGCAGATAACAAGGGATACACAATCATCCTCAGAACGGCATAAAGTAACTCTGGCAATTCATGACATACATTTAATTGTACTATCAAATTCCAATGGTTTCTCCCAGGCTCATCAGCCTGAAATTGAGCAGCCTGACTGTTCTGCACTGGATCCTACAGCACACCAGCTGTAGCACTTACCACACTACAGCCTAATAGACAAAGGAACAGAAGAGAGTTGGCAGGTAAAAACAAAAATGTGATTTTATGAGCTAGCATATACCCACAAAACCAGTGGTGGAACACAAGCTGAATCAATATAGGACCATGGGGACCCCTGTTTATGTAACGTGAAGCCAGAACACATTAAACCCTCAAGTTCTTTCCAGTGTTAGAGGTTTGCAGCATGCATTGTACAGACCTTGGAACAATATCTAATTGACTTTGCCAGCAAAAACATTACAGATGGAACTGTTAAGTCTTCTTGTTTAGTGGCGCCTGCTTTTCTAACACATGACTTTTTTAAAATAACAACTGTCACTCAGCAGATAAACTCAGTGTCTCTTCCACACCTGCAAAAAACGCTTTGAGGACAAAGAAGAGATCTCAAGAAACGACAACCTACAAAATTCCTTTCAGAAAACCATTCTGGCCTGTTTTAATCTTCGTGCTTTTCACTATTATGAATCTGGTTTGATGTTGGCAGGTAGGACTGTATCTGCCCATCACACATTCTGCTATTTCTATGTTTTTCCTGTGTAAGCAAACAGTGAGTAGCGTGCTAGATAGATCATCCTAGAGATAAATCTGGTGCATACATAGTGTAAAAATGGTTGCAGCAAGTTTAAGACTCCTGTCTTACACCTCTTGTTCATATCTTGTTTCCTTATACCACTCAGGATTCAGTGCAGACTTCAAGGTATTCTCAAGTCATATCAATGGCAATAAAAGAAAACCAGCACAAGGTGTATTTGAAAAGGCAGTCCAGGAAACAAGACATCATGAAAATTCTCTGAGATCATTTCCTGCAGCCATACAAACAGAGAACAAGTTAACAACTATGATACAACAAGGGTTTTTTTGGCCTCCCAAAATGACACTGGAAGTTTGCAGAAAAATGTTATTACCAAATAAAATCACCTAAGAATTCATTCTAGACTAGAAATGTTCCATTATGAAAATATCAGTACTAAATGCTGTAAGCAAAACAAAAAACAAACAAAAACCTGTCAGTGCTGTAGCTAATCAGAACACCAGGAAGGGAAAAAGTGTACTTGGAAGACTGACACTGGTGCAACTCTTGCTGATAAAAAGGAAGGAGCAGGAAGTAGGCAACTCACACAATACAGTTTAAATCACACATATGCAAAGACTTAAAGATCTACAAGCAGGAAAATGAGTACTTGCTATCAAGAAGACAGAACAGCAGCATCATTGCAAAGTGTGATCTTATCAGGTATCTTGCTTTCTATGATTTAATTGCTTGTTTCTGTGGAAGATAATTTTTGCAAATATTGGCTGGCCGATAAGAATATATAAGAAAATATTTCACAGCTGCTGCTTTGCCACAGGTGTGGCATCAAGCAGGAAAATACATCTTTCTTGTGAACTTTGAGCATCACCAAAAGAGCTGAGTTCAACAAGATAAGACTTTTATAAAGTGTGCTGGTTTGAGGCTAATTAGAATATTTTAATAGAGAAAATTACACTCTAGGCTGTGAAAGGAAAACATCATGATGTCTACTTCACTCATAGGCTTGCTGAAAGTTGTTTGGGGAAAAAATAACCACAACATGGATAAGGCATTCTCTGTCTGTCTGTCTCTCTCTGGGGACACAGCACAGCATCTGGGGCAGTCTAGCAGCTTCTGGCTCTGGCTCCTCTGCTGATTCATTTTCACTAACCACTTTTCTTCTAACCCTCCTGGCTGATCCTCCAAGCTCACCTTGCGCATAAGGCAAACCTTGGGGTAAGGTACAGGGGTGGGGAGAAAGTGGAAGGGTGGTTGGGAGCCCCTCCTGGGGGTCTCTGATTTCTGGGAAGGGAGTTGTGTTTCTGTATTCCCTTTAATTTGTCTATTTCTGTAACTATTCCTGTCTATAGTGTATATCTCTGCTTGTACATTGTGCTGAGCTGTAAATAGAGCTTCAGTCCTTAACTTCCAGCCGGCTGAGTTCTAGTCTGGGTCATTTTACAAAGCGTGGGGGTCGGGGAACTCCCAAACCATCACATAAAGCTTTTATTATGTCAAGCATATATTGTCAAGGTGATTGTCCATACTAAAATGAGGAGTATTAAAAACTAATGTTGTGGAAGTTGGAGCTACTTGCTCAAGCTGGTAACATTTCATTCTCTCCATGCTCAGTCTAGTCTTTGAAGCAATAAGAAAATCATGACCGTTTGCCAAAGACACCACTGGCATTAATTGTAGTAGTAACTGGAAGCCAGTACAACTAGTCTTGTACTAGTCTCCAAACATGCAGCATGTAGCAAAGTACACCTGAAATTTACCCAACAAATGAAGCTCTAATACATAAATTCTAACTAGCATTGAAAAAAACCTGTACCAATATGTTTCTGAAACAGAGACAGCCATTTAACAGGAAGCAAATGTTGACAGTGGTCCATTAGATGCTTACATTTAATTAACTACACACACCACTCAACACTTCATTCAAGATCTCAGGCAACCAGCACCAGAACAAGAGGACACAGTCTCAAGCTATGCCAGGGGAAGTTTAGGCTGGAGGTGAGGAGAAAGTTCTTGAGTGAGAGAGTCATTGACTGCTGGAATGGGCTGCCCAGGGAGGTGGTGGAGTCAGAGTCCCTGGAGGTGTTCAAGTAGGGTTTGGACGTGGCACTTGGTGCCATGGTCTAGTCTTGAGGTCTGTGGTATTGGGTTGGACTTGATGATCTTTGAGTTCTCTTCCAGCCTTGGTGATACTGTGATTTATCAGAACTGCTGGCTAATAAGGACCTACACACTTACATACTCAGGTTTATATAAACATATGGTGTTAAATATGATACCGTCAGTCTCTTTTAATGTGAGGATTTTTTCAATTCACTCTATGTTTCTTGCAGATGGTTTTTAACTTTTTTTTTTTTTTTCAGGTGGGTTTGTTTCTTAGGGAATGATTGGGAAATTCTGTTCTGCAGAACATTTGCATGACAATCTCAACAGAAGTCCTGTCTTCTACAACATATGCTTTAATCACCAACCACCTGTGGCTCAACTCGAACGATTTGGGTTTTCTGATCTAATCTTGATGCACCAACACAAAGTATTTGCTTTCTTGCAATACCACATGACATGAACTCATAAAGCACAGTTGCTTCCACTGAGGTTAAATCTACCTTATTGGCAAAACAGAGTCATATGATAGATTTCCATTTCGACTGACTGAGTTTCCAATGTTATACTGTATTGCCTTTACTTAATGAAGGTGTCTGGAAAGCTTTTGTAAGCTGCAAAGCACTTCCTGAAGGCCTAAACTTCTGCAGCTTCACCAGTTACGAGATGCCTGTCATATTTAAAATATTCACTAACACTGCAGTTTGGCACTGTGGGTGTCTACAAAGGGAGTGCAGCAGTTGCTATGTTAAGCTTTAAACATGGCTCAGGATGCCATGGGCACCTGATGCTCTTAGGCAGCCTAGTGCCCATTGTTGCTGTAAGGACACAAACACAGGACAAGTCACTTATGAACCGAGGCTTCTACGTTGTTCTCTCCACTCAGTGTTAATGCAGGAGCCATCCAAATTCCCCACCAACTGAACAAAACAAACTGCAAATAAATTCTTTAACATTTAGTACCTCAACAGCCAGGCTAAGAAGTACCATAAAACCAGTGTCTCCTACCTGAAGGTCTTTCTCTCTCACAAGACTCAAAATTCCCTGAACAGTCAGTAACAAGTTTTTAAAAGTTTTTAAGGTTTTAAAAAAATTGTCCAAATAATCTCATTCTTGTGAAGGTTTAGAGGTAGGATGAAGGAAGTGAAGCATCTAAGAACACACTGCTTGGTTGAGGCAATCCAACATATAGCTCACGAAGCTCTTGTTCTCCTGCTTATGCATCTACAGGTGCTGGCACTAATGGACTGCAAGCTTCATGTTTCAAGTGTAGCCCCTTTGCCACTGAACAGTTACCTGGACAATAGAGTGAATGCAAACCAGACCCTTTCACCCTGACCATACAATGCTTCATTAAATGGTGCTAGACAAACTTGTGGAATTACTTGCTGGCATCTATGTTGCCTACTTGGGGTGGGATCCTTGTATCAGGTACCCCAGATCCATTTCCTCAGAAATGTTGATACATCAATCACTGTGGAAACTTTTGACAATCAAGCTGTACAGAGTTTCTGAGACAACCAGAAGAGGAAGGAAAGCTGCTAGTAAGCAAAGATAAAATCACTCAGCTACATAAAGAACAGCAGAGGCAGAGCAAATTTGAATGTATTTGAAGCAGTTGCTGCCTCCAGAGACATCTGCCAACCAAAAAAGCTTCCATTGTCCACGCTGGATATTTGAATGAAGATCTGAGTAGGAATCGACCTTGGTTCTGAAAATGCCTTACCTAAAGAACTCTGTATTTCCAACATGTTCCTGTGCCAAAGCATTCCTGCTGAATGTGGGTGTTGGAGGGTGGGCTTTATGAGGATGTTTGTTTATTCTGAAATGGTTCTTTGTGTGGGTTTGTTTTTTGTTTGGTTTGTTTTTTGTTTGTTTGTTTTTTTTTTCAGAGGCTGAGGGGAAGAGAGTGGCTTTTTCACTTGTTTGCTTTGGGTTTGTTTAGTTGATTTGGGTTTGTTTGTCGAGCAGTGGAAGGCAGACCTAAAGTCAAGAAGGAAAGCAAGGAGTCTTCTGGTCAATCTAGATGATAGTGAGTAAAAAAAATACTGAAATCCCCATTTATATGTGAGAAAAAAGAAACTAAATGATGTGTGCAAGCCTTGATCACAGTAAATTGCAGTTTGCTACACATATGAGCAAAGCTAAACATCTCATGATAGATGTATATGTTGATCTTTTTTTCTATGTGAAAGGCAATAGCAAAGTTGCACTTCCAAACAGAGATGATTCTAGGTGCAGAGATACATTTTTATATATGCAAGAGATTTTACGCCTCTTGGGAAAGATCCACATACTGCTTGCTCTATTTTTGCTTCATTCATTTTGATTTCCACTCTGCTTTTCTAGTGGTATTCAATCCCTGACTGCCTTCAGCTGCCCAGAAAAAGGCAGATCATCTAATTATTCAAGTACCAGAAGAATGCACCACATTTGGGGGTTTTTTGCCTCATAATTGATTTAGGAACCACTGAATCACAGTTACCTGGGTTATCCTGCTCTGCGTCAAAGAAATGACATGAAAATGTTTTTCAATATGTGGATATAAGTGAGGCTTTGGCAAGAAGGAGATACCTCAATTTTTCTTCCCTCCCCTTTTGATCTCAATGCCTTGCCCATATATATATATCTATATATACAGACACACACATATATGAAAGAAGTAATGAACAACAAAAAAAATTCTCACATTCCAAGTACGAACTTCACATATGGTGAACATCAGACTCAATTTCATTTTTTAATGTATCACAGATGGATGCAAGTTGTGCAGTCAGATACGAGTTTAGAGGCGAGTGTAAAGAAATAGCTGGCAGAAGACAGGCAATGTTGTTCACATTTTGCCAGCCCAAATCTCCCCTTTTCTGTTCCTCTCTTCCTCTCTTTAGGAGTTCTGGCATATGCGTCTCAGTCTCTTTGAAATTACTTTTCTAATTGAGTGTTTCTGTGGAAGACAACTAGAAGACACAGTACCTCTTGATAAAAAAACATAACAAGAAGTGCACCATGAGAAAACAAAAAGAGGGTGAATACTACTACAATGGGAAGAGTTCTTAACAACAGCAAAATTTCCACAACATGTAACAGTTTAACAGCACAAGGCAAACCAGAACTACTACGACGTTGCCAAGGAGTCACCACTGGACAAATGTTAAGACTTCATTCAGGTATATCCAGTCATTGACAATGAAAAATAAATCTTGCACCTATTAACTAGAAAAATCTACATCCCAACAACATCCAATCATTCAGTCTTCACACCCAGTCCATCACTTTAGGCCATGATAAACAAGAATCAGCAACAGAATTTCCATCACTTCAGATTCTGAGTGTATTGAGGATCAATTAAAAGGCACTGCCTACTAGTGAAGGAATGTCATGGCATCTTGGCTAAAAGAAAGGCTATTCAAGGCTTAATTAATTACAACATAACTTTACCACATAACCAAAACTGAGGGCAGGGGGGAGGATAAAGAAATCAGTTCTGAAGCAATAAAGGAAAACTCAATATTGGGAGGTGGGAGAGAATAGGATTCCATTAGTAAAGATGTCCATTTTGCTGATTTTTTTTTTAGGGTGATGCTAGCAGTGCTCAACAGCTTTGCCAGCCCAAGTTTTCAAAAGCTGCACCAGGTCTCTAACAAAAGGCCTTTAGCATTTTCAAGCCCTGGTCACAGAGTCATAGAATCATAGAATGGAAAGGTTGGAAGGGACCTCAAGGATCATCTAGTTCCAACCCCCTGCCATAGGCAGGGACACCTCCCACTAGGACAGGTCACTCAAGGCCTCCTCCAACCTGGCCTTGAACACCTCCAGGGAGGGAGCAGCCACAGCCTCCCTGGGCAACTTGTGCCAGTGCCTCACTACCCTCAATGGAAAGAACTTCCTCCTAACATCCAGTCTAAATCTCCCCTCTGCCAGTTCAAACCCATTGCCCCTTGTCCTGTCATTGCAAGACCTTGTCAATAGTCCCTCCCCAGCCTTCCTGTAGGCCCCCTTCAGATACTGGAAGGCTACTATCAGGTCCCCTCGAAGCCTTCTCTTCTCCAGGCTGCAGAGCCCCAACCCTCTCAACCTGTCCTCATAGGAGAGCTGCTCCAGCCCTCTGATCATCTTTGTGGCCCTCCTCTGGACCCGCTCCAACACTTCCATGTCCTTCCTGTGCTGAGGGTTCCAGAACTGCACACAGTACTCCAGGTGGGGTCTGACGAGAGCAGAGTAAAGGGGCAGAATCCCCTCCCTTGCCCTGCTGGCCACACTGCTCTTGATGCAGCCTAGGACTCGGTTGCTGTCTGGGCTGCATGCTCACACTGCAGGCTCATGTTGAGCTTTTCATCAACCCAGACCCCAAGGTCCTTTTCCTCAGGGCTGCTCTCAGCCATTCACCACCCAGCCTGGATTTGTGCTTGGGATTGTGCCTACCCAGTTGCAGGACCTTACACTTGACCTTGTTGAATCTCATGAGGTTGGCCTGGATCCACCTCTGCAGCCTGTTCAGGTCCCTCTGGATGGATCCCTGCCCTCTAGCAAGTCGACTGTGCCACACAGCTTGGTGTAATCTGCAAACTTACTGAGGGTGCACTGATTCCTCTGTCCATGTCACTGACAAAGATGTTAAACAGCACTGGTGCCAGCACTGACCCCTGAGGGACACCACTTGGCACTGGTCTCCAGGTGGACATTGTGCCCTTGATCACCACTCTGTTTATTTTTATATTACTCTTCAAGCACTCTTCTCTGCTTTTAGTGATACTGAAGAAAAGTTCTCCCAAACTCTCAAGAGTAGTTCCTGTTAATATACACTTGTCTGTTATAACTAGGATTGCTAACTTCTTTCCCCTAGATTGTTCTCTAAACTTTAATTTTAATGTTCTGCAAAAAGAAATGCTACTGCAAATTCAGGGAAACTCTGCTTTTAAGCAGTGCCAGCAACTTCTGCTATCCAGGTTCTCTTCTCAGCTATTTCAAGGCGATCAAACCCTGTAACTGCAGTGGAGTAACAAAGTAGAATTTGTCAACATATTTGTTAGTGTTTTTTTGATGGTTAATGAAGAATTACAGTTATGTTACACACAAGATAGTAACATAGTAAAATTAATAATCTCTACACTATACCTTTTTAAAAAGGAAGATATCACTTTTCAGCAATCAGTATGAAAATAACAGAATTTATAAAACCCTTGACCTTAACGAGTAGCACTGAGGTCAAATCAGGGACCTTTAACCTTGAATTATAACTGAAATCCATTGGAAATGTTAGACTATCGTAGCAGTCAAGAGTGAAACAAAGCAATTTTGTTCAAGGCCATCTGTATCTTGGGTTTTGGTTGAAAATCTTTATACAAAGCTACACTGAAGAATGCTATACTTAAGTCTAGTGACTTTTTAAACAATATAACACTTAACAGACTCTGATCTCACTGTTGCCAGGGCCTACAAGCTCAAACCAAGGTCAAGACAGACAACAATAGGTCATGAAGGAAATCAAGCACTGAATAAGGTGGAGAGCTGCCAATTGGTGCCTTGGCATCTGCAGCTTATGCTTCACCTTCATCCTGCTTGACATTAAAAAAAAAAAAACAACCCTCTGTTAAAGAGAACAGTGAAATCTGACATATGATTAGGGTTAATAAACCACTCCAGAACTACAATGTTTCTCTAGATGAAGGAAGTCTGTAAGATGGGAGCCCTAATTTCTTTGAAAGATGGCATCTAGACATCTTCTTGGAATGCAGGAATGTGCAGTTAGGGAATAAGAAAACACCAAAGGAAGCTAAGAAGTACAGTGGGTAAGTCAGGAACTGCCAAAACTCAAGTGTAATTAGATCTTGAAAGATTAAAACATCTAATAAGAAGTTATTCAGATACATTGAAAAGAAAAAAAGAGGAAAAAAAGAAAAAAAAGAAAAAAAAGAAAAAAAGAGAAAAAAGAAAAAAAAAAGAAAAAAGAAAAAGAAAAAAAGAAAAAAGAAAAAAAGAAAACAAGAAAAAAGGAAAAAAAGGAAAAAAAGGAAAAAAAGGAAAAAAGGAAAAATTTTTTAAAAAAAAGAAAAATGCTATCTAGAAAGAACTGCAGATGAAGATAATTTAGGAGAATTCTGATAACTAAGATAAACCAGTAAGAGAAGAGTTCTTTTAACTAAGGAGTGTTGCTTAAGAACAAAGAGGCATTTTGGCTATGAACAATTCTAGGCTTTGAATGAAGGAAATATGCTGCATCCTCAGAGGAATAATGCTTTGAAATAATCTCCCACAGAAATGGGTGTGAAGGAACAAAGCACTTGCAAGAAGGGATTGCATGAGGCAGTTCCTTCAACATAGTAGCTGGTCCCAAGACAGCATTTTCAAATTCTTTCTTCTCCTCCATAAAAAGCCAGTAAAAAAAGCCAGTAAAATCTTTACCACCTTTATTTCAATAGTCAGTATGACATTCACACACTATGAAGACTTGAAAACTTTGTGATGTTTAACCTTGTTAACCTATCTCCAAAAATCAATTGATCTATAAAGGGAGTACATACTAAAATCCTGAATTGCTCTATAAATGAAAATACATTGAAAAGCTTTTCCTCCATCCCTAATGATACCAGTCCCAGTTCTGTGACGTGCTCAGGGTACAGTGTTAGTGTTGATAAGTGTTAGTGTTAACTTATTTTTTGCAGAAAAGTGGCTGGAAAAGTTTCAGTGGAAGTACCTGGTTGAAATGTGTCTCTCTTGAAATTCAGAAGGCTGGTATAATGGCCCTGGTCATTTGCCCTATTTCAGGAAGGCATCAGTAGTTAGAAATAATTTCACACTGGAAAAGGTAACATTTACCTCAAAAATCCTCTTCTCTTGCATCAAGTATTAGAAAAACACTATTACAAGTCAAAACAGGAATAAAGTTTCAACTGTCAGGAAAGAACTGAAAATTCTGATGCATGAAAATAAATTTTCCTCTTGGAGTAGTCTTGTAGACTATCTTTACAGCAAATTTTGACCTCTACCTCATTCCAGTATCTCTACTCCCAGATCATATAAACTCCTACATTTTTTAAAACTTGTACTATCCTTCATTCCTTTGCAAAACCTTAAGACAGATGTTTACTTCTATAAGAGATTACTGAATGTACTAGAATGAGAATGTAAAGAGAGGCGACTTCTCCCCCTCACAGCAATGAAACTTGAATACAGAAAGAGTTGGGGCTCTGCAGCCAGGAGAAGAGAAGGCTTCCAGGAGACCTGATAGTAGCCTTCCAGTATCTGAAGGGGGCTTACAGGAAGGCTGGGGAGGGACTATTGACAAGGTCTTGTAATGACAGGACGAGGGGCAATGGGTTTAAACTGGTAGAGGGGAGATTTAGACTGGATGTTAGGAGAAAGTTCTTTGCAGTGAGGGTGGTGAGGCACTGGCACAGGTTGCCCAGGGAGGTTGTGGCTGCTCCCTCCCTAGAGGTGCTCAAGGCCAGGTTGGACGAGGCCTTGAGTAAGCTGTACTAGCGGGAGGTGTCCCTGCCTATGGCAGGGGGTTGAAACTAGATCATCCTTGAAGTCCCTTCCAACCTTACCATTCTATGATTCTATGATCTTTCTGTGACCTACATTCCTTGCTGGGACAAGTCAATCTGTATAAACCACAGTAAAAATTGTTAAAGACTGTAGTGTCAATGCAACTGCATAAACCCCACCAACAGCAATCAAAAGCATTAAAAAATGCCTTCTCTTTATTTTTACTAAAAAAAAAACCATCAAAAAAACCCCCAACAAAACCAACACTACCACCAAAATCAAAACCAGGCCTTAACCTGTAGAGGAGTCAAATGAAGTAAACCACTCATCTCTGCTGTAAATTGTACGTCCCACTTTGGGCACATAAACACCACAGTAAAAACAGGCATCAGCCTTGGATTCTTGATTGAGTAGATGTAGAAGAGGCAAAAAAGCTAGTATGTGTTTTAGGGGCATCAGCTTTGTGGCACATCCTTGTTAGGAGGGCTTCCATATGCCACAGCTGAATGGGATTGAATGGGAATGACAATCCCACTAGGCCACGCAGTTGAAGTAAGGCACCTGGAGAGAGGGGCTGCAATGAAGGAACTTTAGAACAGCCAGAAATCTATTGTTTCCAGGACCTGCATTTAAAACTCTAGGGTACCAACAGAAGAGAGGGAGGAATACTACCCCTTTCTAGTGCTACTGGATCAAAGCCAGCGGTAAGCATTGAAAGAGGATTTGGCAGAAGCTGAGGTAGGCCATTGCAGAGAAGCAGCCTTCATGCAAGCAAGTGGTAGGACCAGATCCAGAAGAGGTGAACAAAGCTGACAAAGCCAAGCACCGTCTGTAAGTAATAGCAACAGAGTGATTGCTGAGGAAATTTTTCATGCCTTCTGAAAGGCAGTAGAACACCTCTGCCAAATACTTAACACATACCAGTAAAAGCATTTTCTAATGTGACATTCCACTGAATGCCTCAATCAGCCTGCAGTCTGGTATTGGAGTGATGCTTTGTGTCAAAAGAATTTGCCTGCTTAGTATTTGATCCTCCTGTGCTGCTAATCTGTATTAGCTACAGGGAGCAACAAAATTCATGGAGTTTTCAACTCTGTCAATGCATACAAAATTCTTTACATGGCAAAATCTTTGGTATGAGAGACTGCAGCAGAATGATCATCCTGAAATTAATGACTTCTTGAACCAGACCCATCTGAATCCTATTCAAGTTACTTCTCCCATCTGAGAAGTAACTCAGAGTTCAAGTGAGCCTCCCTCTTAGAATCTATTTCTGGACATTCATAAGAAAATAATTTCACAGCATCACCAGGGTTGGAAGAGACCTCAAAGATCATCAAGTCCAACCCGTTACCAGAGACCTCAAGACTAGACCATGGCACCAAGTGCCACGTCCAAACCTGCCTTGAACATCTCCAGGGACGCTGACTCCACCACCTCCCTGGGCAGCCCATTCCAGTAGCCAAATTTGGAGCAGTCGGTACAGCTTTATCAAGAGGAAATCATATCTGACCCATCTGACTGCCTTCAGTGATTCAGTGATACTGGCTTTTAAAAGCCCTTTAATTCTCATTAACTAAGTTGGCACATCAAGGTCCAGATGGCTGGACAAACAGATGGGCAAAAAAGTGGTTAGATGATAGGTCCCGGAGGGTAGCAACTACTTGGTTGTTCTCTATTCAGGTTAGTACCAAGTAGGCACCAGAGGTGTCAATTCTTATTTCTTTAAATGTTCTAGATCCTATATTGTTCCTCCATATGATGTTTCCATGACCATTGAAAGAGAACACTACCCCACACATGGAGCACTGGACTTGTAGTACTTCATTCTACCAATTATTGAATATCAAAGTCTTGGTCCCTCAAGATAAATCTCTGTAACAAGCAAAGATGACTCAGACCAAGGACCACCAAAAGATTCTTGAACTCATGGATTTTCCACTGCCCTTATTTGTATGACTCCCTTTTGGAATATTTCAGCTGTCACTGATCTCCCAGAAAGGTGTCTGAACAACTGAAACACTTCAGGAAGAGTCTGATATCTGCAGCCAGAAAAACTCATAGCAGCAACTCAGGTTTATTTTAAGCCTTGAGATACTGCAAATATAAGCACACTTTGTCCCTTAGCTCAAGGAATCAACATATTTCATTTTTTAAGGCTGCTACTTATCATACATGACTATGAATTCATAGAAATTCAAACAGCTGACCCTGCCCAGCATTACAGTGAGCACATCCACGCTGGTGGTTCCTAGAACCACCAACACCACTTTTGGAATCAGGGTTTTGAAAGCCAGGTTCCAGATTTTTATTCTGCAAAAGGACTGAAGTTGCACTTCAAAGTGCAAATGCGAGCAGCAATATCTGGGTTTTCTTTCCAAAACCACATTCAATCTCAACACTGCATAGCTGCAGTTCTGAAATAACACTTAGCTATTCTGTAAGGTGACAAGATGCCTTTATTTCACAGCTGCTTACTCTACACACACACAAACATTCAAAAAATATTACTTCCATCACACTGAAGGGAGAGGGATCTCAATTAGAGAAAGATTGAAAACCATACAAAGGGTCTGGCACACAGTGAAGCAAAAAAAAAGTCTTTCCCTCAATTCAGAATTCAATGAGCTGCACATTTCCAGACAGTTGTTATGTTTCAAACAAGTAGAGTCTGCCTCAGGATACAAAAGCTTTTTTATTAATGTTTTTGGTTAGATAGGGTTAATTACCATGGACTACCTATCTCTGGATATCCTAACGACGTAGGATTATGTCTCCTATTAATCTAAAAAAATGAAACAAAACCAAACCCAAAAAGCAAAACTAAAAAACAAGTAAACCCCAGAACAACACAACCTCCCCCATACCCAGCAACCCAAAACCTCCACAGTGAAACAAAGAACTGAAAACACACACGCACAAACAAACCAAGCACAAACCAAGCCAAACTAAACTATTCAGAACCAAATTCTTACTTGAAATTTAAAACTGCTACAGGTAGCTTTATTGCCATGTCATAGCACTATTCCTTAACAGTCTTGTCTTGCAATGGAAGTTTGCGCCAGGGGAAGTTTAGGCTGGAGGTGAGGAGAAAGCTCTTCACTGAGAGAGTCACTGGAATGGGCTGCCCAGGGAGGTGGTGGAGTCAGCGCCCCTGGAGGTGTTCAAGGCAGGTTTGGACGTGGCACTTGGTGCCATGGTCTAGTCTTGAGGTCTGTGGTAACAGCTTGGACTTGATGATCTTTGAGGTCTCTTCCAACCTTGGTGATACTGTGATACTGTGAAGTTTCTCTTGCCTTGAATATCTGATTTCCAGTTCCTAGATGAAATGCAAAACAAAGTCCCATGGAGTACTGGGTAATTCACTTGGCTCCCACTGTTCTTCCACTCCTTCCAAGACTGCAGCTGTTCCAAGGCAAGCAAAAGAAGCCAAGCATATTTGCCATTTGATGTACTATATAAGCAAATAATATGTCTGTCTTCTGGAAAGAGATGCAAGTTTGACAGTTGTGCAGGGGCGATTTGCCTTCTTTCATGCTGCTTAATTCTTTCAGTCCTGCACTGCTAAATGACTTCATTAATTTCAGCAGCTGACCAATATGATTTGATGATCAGATCACCTATGGCTAAACTCTGAGGGAAGAAGGCTGGAATAGGCATGGCAGCCAGAACTTTTAAATGTGTATACAGGTTAGACTACAAAAGTCACCAGGTTATCCAAGATGGGCAGCTGCAGACATAGGAAAAAGAGACAGCTGCTTGTAGTTGGTAGTATTTGCCTTACAAATGTACATATTTGCAATAGGTATCCCCAGGAAAGTACACAGGAATCTTGATTCTCTTTAAAACCAGAATTCCATTGTGATTCAGCTTATCTGTAACAGATGTTCATTTTTAGGAAGAAAACTACCAAACCAAACCAAATCACTCTAAACCAACACAGAGTTTCCTTCAAAATTAAACACAAATATTTGAATGAAAACCTAGTCACTACATGTGACTCATAGCATCTTGGGAGTAGATACCGGCCACTCACACAGCACAGAACATGCTGTTCAACACAGATGCCAGCTGAATACTGCCACCAGACAAGAAACTTGTGAATTCAGATAAAAACTTGTGTTTTAAGACTTGAAAACTGCATTTGTCTTGGACAGCAAAGAACAACTCTCTTCTCCCCATGAAAAGTGTTTGCAACTACCCAGAAGAACTCTTTGTATATAATGAAAGGAACAGTAGCTGACTAGTGGGAGAGTTACAGTTATGTCTGAGTAAGCAATTTAGATACAGAAAACAAACAGCTACAAAATTACTATAAAACCTTTTTTTTCTACAATTGCCAGAACCAACTTTCTACTACTAAACTACAGATCTCTTTTCTAAAAAGTAAAAAAAAAAACAAAACAAAAGAAAACAAAAAACAGAACAAGCAGAAGATTTTAAACAATGTGAAAGGATTTACAACAACAAATAATAGCAGAGTGTAAACAAATGGCTTAAATATGGTAACATGCTGGAGAGAGATTTTTTTCATCAACCATAAAGTGTAATTTGACATTAATGTTATTTCTGGCAATGGGCATTCATAAATAGCATCATCAAGAGTATCTCAGTGTGCCAGAAAAACACAATTAAATAAATTCATCCTTTTCAAGGCAAATCATGCCTGACTAATTTGGTGGCCTTCAATGACAGAGTTACAGTACTGGTTGACATGAGAAAAGCAATTGATGCCATTTACCTTGGTCTTGAGCAAGGCATTTGACACCATCCCACATGAGGTTGGAAGGGACCTCAAGGATCATCTAGTTCCAACCCCCTGCCATAGGGGACACCTCCCACTAGTACAGGGCACTCAAGGCCTCCTCCAACCTGGCCTTGAACACCTCCAGGGAGGGAGCAGCCACAGCCTCCCTGGGCAACTTGTGCCAGTGCCTCACTACCCTCAATGGAAAGAACTTCCTCCTAACATCCAGTCTAAATCTCCCTTCTGCCAGTTCAAACCCATTGCCCCTTGTCCTGTCATTGCAAGACCTTGTCAATAGTCCCTCCCCAGCCTTCCTGTAGGCCCCCTTCAGATACTGGAAGGCTATTATCAGGTCCCCTCGAAGCCTTCTCTTCTCCAGGCTGCAGAGCCCCAACTCTCTCAGTCTGTCCTCATAGCAGAGCTGCTCCAGCCCTCTGATCATCTTTGTGGCCTCCTCTGGATCCACTCCAACAGTTCCATGTCCTTCCTGTGCTGTCTCCAAGATGGAGAGAGATGGATTTGACAAATGGACCATTTGGTGGATAAGGAACCAGCTAGAAGGTTGCACTGAAAGAATTGTGGTTAACAGCTCAAATGTCCATGTGGAGACCAGTAACAAGTGGAGTTCCTCAGGGGTCTGTAGTGAGTGCCTGTACTGTTCAACACCTTTGTCAGCAAGATGGACAATGGCACCTTGAGTGCACCCTCAGCAGGTTTGCCAATGACACCAAGCTGTGTGGTGTGGTGGACTCACTTGAGGGAAGGGATGCCATCCAAAGAGACCTTGACAGGCTTGAGAAATGGGCCTGTGCCAACTGCATAAGGTTCAACAAGTTAAAGTGCAAGGTTCTACACCTGGGTCAGGCCAATCCCAGGCACAAATACAAACTGGCTACACAGTGGGTTGAGAGCAGCTCTGAAGAAAAGGACTTGGGGGTGTTGATAGATGAGAAGTTCAACATGAGCCAGCAGTGCACTCATGTAGCCCAAAAGGCCAACTGTATCCTGAGATGCATTGGGAGGAGTGTGTCCAGCAGATCAAGAGAGGTGATTCTCCCACTTTACTCTGCTCTTGTGAGACTCACCTCAAATACTCAATCCAGTTCTGGTGTCCCTGCCCTAAGAGGGACATAGATCTGCTGGAACAAGTCCAGAAGAGGGCCACAAAGATGATCCAGGGGCTGGAGCACCTCAACTATGAGGACAGACCTAAGGGCAGTGAAGATCTCTCAGGAGGCAAGTGATGAGGTAGCCACGAGAAACCCAAAAGGAACAAAGAGGAAGTTCAGGGACTTGAGGTGGCTGCTGAAGGGTTCAGGAGCACAAGTAGTGTTCTCCTTCATCTCACCAGTTACAGAGAATTATGAAGGTAGAACTAGGAGAAGCATGAAAAATCAATGACTGGTGTCACCAGCAGGACTTAGACTTCTTTGACCACAGGCTGCTTTACAAGACTCAGACCTGAAGAGGGCTTATCCCAAAAGGGGAAAAGGATCCTGGAGCAACAGTTATCAGGGCTCATTGATAGGGTTTTAAACTAGAGTTGAAAGGGGATGGAAATGAAACTGGGCTTGCTACAGAGAAATTTGCAAGTGGCATACTGATACGTGCAGGCACAGTGTGCTAGTGAGGTTTGGTAGTCAGCCACCACAGGGAAAGTGGGGGATAGTGATCTGTGAGTCACTAAAGACACAGGAGTTGATAGATTGATCGCTAGGCAGCATCTGTGTGCAGTGGGGTGGCAACTAGGGCCACTCTCCCTAAAAAGATGGCAGGATCATTAGCTGAGCTGAAGTGCTTCTATATTAATGTACACAGCATGGCTAACAAGCAATGGGAACTGGAAGCCTTTGTGCTGCAAGGCAATTATGGCATAGCAGCCACTACAGAAATGTGACAGTCAATGGATACCAGCAGTTCAGAAGGGACAGGCAAAGCAGGAGAGGCAGTGTAGGTAGCCCTCTATGTCGGGGAAGAATGACTGTCTAATACTGGTGGCAACAGGGTTGAATGTCTATGGGTACAAATCGAGGGGAAGGCCAGTGAGGCAGGCACTCTGGTGTGAGCCTGTTAGAGACTACCAGTTGGGCTGGTGAAGCACTCTACAAGCAGCTGCAACAGATTTCACAATTGCTGCCTCTTAGTCTTATGGAGGATTTCAACTTCCTAGATGGCTGCTAGAAAGACAATGATGCAGAGAAGGAACCATCCTGGAGGTTTCTCAAGTGTGTCAGAACTTCCTAACACAGCTGGTGAAGAAACCATCTAGTGAAGTGCCTTCTTGGACCTGCTGATTGTTAACAGGGAAGGACTTGTGTCTTTGTAACAGCTGGAGGACATCTTGAGAACAGAAACAAAATTACAATTCTCAGGGGCGTAAGGATGGAGGTTAGCAAAATGGCTACCCTGATTTTCCATCCAGCAGATTCTGGCTTTTTCAGGAGATCAAATGACAGAATCCCTAGGGAGGCCCTCCTAGTAAGAGGACTCAAGTAGGGCTGTGCATTCTTTAAGAAGGAAGTCATAAAGGCACAGGAACAGGCAATCTCCATGTACTGAAATATGAGCTGGTGAGGAAGGAGAATAGAAAGCTGAATAGAAAGCTTTGTTTGGAGCTCATGATCAAGAGAGTTTATGGCCTTTGGAAGAGGGGGCAGGCCACTCAGGTAGACTAGAAAGGTGTGGTGAGATACCATAGGGAGAAAATAAGAGCTAAAGCCCAGCTCAAACTTAGCCAGGCTACTGCTCTGAAGGATAATAAAAAATTTCTATAAACACATGAATAGTAAGAAGAGAGCTAAGGAGAATATCCATACTTTCATGGACAAGGGAGGAACCACAGTGACAAAAGATGCAGGTACTCAATGCCTTCTTTGCTTCAGACTTCAGTAGCAAGAGTAGTTGTTCTCTGGGTACTCAGCCCCCTGAGCTGGAGAACAGGGAAGGGAGAGGAAATAAGGTACCATTAGCACAAGGGGAAATGGTTTGCAACCTGTACACATTTAGATGCACACAATTCTATGGGACCAGAAGGGATCCACCAAAGGGTGGTAAAAGAGCTGGCAGAAGAGCTCTGCAAGCAACTCTTCATCATTTTTCATCTGTTCTAATCAGTGATGTCCTGGTTGAGGGGAGGTTAGTAAACATCACATTCATCTGCAAGAAGGACTGGGAGAAGGATCCAGAAAGTACAGGTCTGTCAGTCTGACCTTGGTGTCAGGGAAAATCATGGAGCAGACCATGATGAGTGACTGTGAACAACAAGGCAGCAGCAATGACAATGGTAAGCACTGTGGCTGTGTGCTAGTTTGAGGCAGAGTCCCAGAGCCAGGGTAACCCAAAAAGGAGCGGAGAGAAGTGGCAAAAGCTGGCACCAAGACATGACTTCAAAACCCATATGGTAAAGCCCTAAGTTAAAGTTTGGAACACTCATGTACAAGGTTTGTTTTGAAACCTAGCACGTAGATGAGGGCTCATGAATAGATGTTGTCATGCAAGACCTTTTTGCAAAGGCACTTTTTTTTTTTTAAACCACCGGAATTCTTTGGGGTTTGGTTTGTTTTTTCACTTATGCTCACTGACAACTGTGTTCAATCTGAAGCACATCAGCATTCCCATTACACCTTGTCACTCCCTCTAGTGAAAGGTGCCAATTTTCAGTGGTTCAAGAACTACTGTCAGGCATAACTATCACCCAAATAATGATACTATGTTACACTAATATTTCAAGGATATCTTAAAACAAGACTCCTTAATCAGAAAAAAAATTATCCCCACTTTGCATGAGCAATGTCCACTAGAAATCCCCATCAACAAATAAATGGGATTCTTCAAAGAGTAATAATAATTTTTAAATTTCTCAGATTTCAGACTCCAAATTTAGCTAAAACTCCAGAGGCAAACTGCAGATTTTAGTTGATAATCCACCACAAGAGACAGAGAGACACTCACAATTTTCATTAAGAATATTATCTGAAGAGAGATTTGAGAGAGAATTGATGGCTTCCAGACCACAATGCACTCAACCCCCAAGAACTTACCGTTCTCTCAGATCTCTTAGCCTCTCTAGGAAAGATGCAAGAGCAGGATAGCTTGTTGCTCTATGTCAGAGCTGCTAATGTTTTTTACTTTTTGTAGCACACACTTTCTCCTTAGTTGCCCTCATGGATTTGAATCTAATCTGAATGGGAAACACAACTCAAGCTGAACAATGTAACTGCATAATTCTTGTAGCCTGTTCACCTTCTGAAACAAAGTAGTCCAGAGGGAAGTCAAAGGAAAATAGAAATCAATTGCCTCATGAGCCAGAACACAGAAAACAATGGAATAATACAAATAGGATGATTATTAAAGGGCATTTTTATCTAGTAATATCCACCAGTGCCATAAAATTAATCTAAAATTAAAATAAACTTTTCAGATTAACGTTTGGTAATTTGTGCTTATGTCTATTTCCTCCTCATCTTACCCCGAAAATGTTGGTCTCATTAAACTTTAGCAACCATAAAGCATCATTTGAAACAAGTATCATAAATAAAAAGTTTATTCCTAGGCAACCTAATCATGTTAACATTCACTACTAGTCTCCTGCAAATCTATAACCACAGCAGAACACATTAAGAGCAGGATCTTTAGTTCCATTCTGAAAGAGACACTCCATCAAAACATCACTGCTCACTAAGACTGAACCTTGGTCAAATGCAAATATAATTCTTTCATGCTGGATGATTCAGGAAGAACTCACTTTTTGACCAGTATCAATCTGGTTTGAGTATGAACTTCTGCTTTAAGGAAGGAGTTTATAAAAAACCAAAAAAAAAACCCCAAAACACAAACCAAAGAAACCCACAAAACCAAACAAACAAACTCCACAACCAAAGCAGTAGCTTTCATCATTTCTTCAATTATTGTTGAACAAAGAATGTAAGCTCCAAAATTTAAAACTGGACTCTTTATGCTTTAATGTGCAGGATTACATTGTACGTATACCTTATCCCTCTCTTCACAGGACATGTAAGAACAATATACTTTTGAATCACTGCTGTTTACAGAACCACTCTCATTCAACTTTTCAGTCATGTTTCTCAAAAGAGAAAAGCATGCTGAGTAATTCTCCATTCTCTTACCACACAGTTTTAAGCCTTCTAACAGCTAAACTAAACCTATCTGTACATGATGTTAGGATTTTAGGAGGAAGTTCTTTCCAGTGAGAGTGGTGAGGCACTGACACAGGTTGCCCAGGGAGGTTGTTGCTGCTCCCTCCCTGGAGGTGTTCAAGGCCAGGTTGGACGAGGACTTGGGTGACCTGTACTGGTAGGATATGTCCCTGCCTATGGCAGGGGGTTGGAACTAGATGATCCTTGAGGTCCCTTCCAACCTTACCATTCTATGATTCTATGAAACTGCATTTGGTTTTCTTTGTATATCGCCTTCAGGAAAGGCCACTTAGGCTAACATTACACTCCAAGTAGTACTTCTGCAACTCCTTTGAAAGAAACAGTCATTGGCTACCTATTAAATACAACTTTATTTGAGACTCCTGTTTACATACAGCTCCCCCATGTATTTCCTTTTTTGAAGAGGACACTCAAAAAAAACCCCATCAGCACATCTTCAACATTGTGAGCTCATTTTCCAAGTAGGGGTTCTCTGATCTGATCTAATGAAATAACTCATCCACTAATTAAAACAGTATTTTTGGAATCCCCATGCAATTTTAAAGCAAGAGTCATAATTTTTCCATATTTGCAAAACAGAATATTTACTTTAAATACTTAAACACATCCTCCCTCCTCTTTTTCTCTGTAGGAAAAGCCTATTACTTGCACAGCTGAGAGCAGTAATTTCTAAATGGGAAAACATTTCAAATGAGAAACTTCTGATTATCATCAAGACATTGAAAAAAAATGTTGTTTATTGACCCTATAATGAAGATAAAACCACAAGCAAGTTTTAAATTTTTTTTTTCTTTCATTTTAAATAAATGTACTTCAAGTCAGGTTAGCAGAAGGTATAATACCATACTATTAGAAAAAGTGTGACCAGCAGGACAAGGGAAGTGATCATGCCCCTGTACTCAGGACAGGTGAGGCTGCACTTCAAAGGGGTTTGGTTTTGGGTGTCTCACTACAAGGACACAAGGTCTTGCAACGATACCACAAGGGGCAATGGGTTTAAACTGGAAGAGGGGAGATTTAATCAGGATGTTAGGAGGAAGTTCTTTACAGTGAGGGTGGTGAGACACTGGCACAGGTTGCCCAGGAAGTTTGTGGCTGCTCCCTCCCTGAAGGTGTTCAAGGCCAGGTTGGGTGAGGCCTTGAGTGACCTGTACTAGTGGGAGGTGCCTTTGCCTATGGCAGGGGTTTGGAACTAAATGATCTTTGAGGTCCCTTCCAATCTTACCATTTTATGTTTCTGTGATTCTATGATATCGAGGTGCAGGAGTGGATCCAAAGAAGAACAAGGAATCTGGTGAAGAGACTAGAGAACAAGTCCTGTGATGACTGCCTGAGGAAACTGGAATTGTTAAAGCCTGGAGAAAAGGAAGTTCTGGAGAGACTCTATCTACAACTACATGAAAAAAGGTTGTGGCAATGTGAGGTCTGTCTCTTCTCCCAAGTAACAAGCAATAGCACAAAAGAAAACAGTTTCAAGTTGCACCAGGCAAAGTTTAGGTTGGATATAGAATCATAGAATCATAGAATGGTAAGGTTGGAAGGGACCTCAAGGATCATCTAGTTCCAAACCCCTGCCATAGGCAGGGACACCTCCCACTAGTACAGCTCACTCAAGGCCTCATCCAATCTGGCCTTCAACACATCCAGGGAGGGAGCATCCACAACCTCCCTGGGCAACCTGTGTCAGTGCCTCACCACCCTTACTGTAAAGAACTTCCTCCTAACATCTAGTCTAAATCTCCCCTCTGCCAGTTTAAGCCCATTGCCCCTTGTCCTGTCATTGCAGGACCTTGTAAATAATCCTTCCCCAGCCTTCCTGTAGGCCCCCTTCAGATACTGGAAGGCTACTATCAGGTCCCCTCGAAGCCTTCTCTTCTCCAGGCTGAAGAGCCCCAACTCTCTCAGCCTGTCCTCATAGGAGAGCTGCTCCAGCCCTCTGATCATCTTTGTGGCCCTCCTCTGGACCCGCTCCAACACTTCCATGTCCTTCCTGTGCTGAGGGTTCCAGAACTGCACACAGTACTCCAGGTGGGGTCTGACGAGAGCAGAGTAAAGTGGCAGAATCCCCTCCCTTGCTCTGCTGACCACGCTTCTCTTGATGCAGCCCAGGACTCGGTTGCTGTCTGGGCTGCATGTGCACACTGCAGGCTCATGTTGAGCTTTTCATCAACCCAGACTCCAAGGTCCTTTTCCTCAGGGCTACTTCCAGCCATTCACCACCCAGCCTGTATTTGTGCTTGGGATTGTGCCTACCCAGGTGCAGGACCTTACACTTGGCCTTATTGAATTTCATCAGGTTGGCCTGGGCCCACCTCTGCAGCCTGTCCAGGTCCCTCTGGATGGCATCCCTGCCCTCTAGCAAGTCGACTGAAGTTGTTCTATCAAGAACAACTTTTCTGCAAGACTTGTAAAGCCTTAACAGGCTGCCCAGGGGAGTGTCTAAGTCACTAACTCTGGATGTATTTGAAAGACATGTAGATATGGTGCTTAGTGGTATGGTTTATAACCAGACTTGATGGTCAATGATTGGACTTGTTGCCAGTTGCCAGTCAGACCTAGAGATCCTAAGAGTTTTCTCCAGTCTAACTGATTTTATGATCACATTGATCATATTCATAATATTGCATCATTTTTTATGCATACTACAAAACTTAAAAAAAAACAACACTCCAACCAACCAATGCACCCCCCAAAAAAACCACCCCAAAACACACAGAGAAAACCCTCTGAAAAACCTCATAGAAACCAACCAAACAAAAACCTCCCTCACAAAACAACAAAAAAACCCAACCAACAACCATGAAACAATAAAACAGTAAATACTTCTAGTATTAGTCTTTTATCCCTGACCTCTTGAGGATTATGTCCTCAAGGCAATTTGGAATTCAGTTTATCACAGTGTAGTTTCAAAACCTTGAAATGAGGACTTTAGAACTGAAATACTGGCAGAAATATTACAATAGTTGCACAAATTTGTGTCTATGTATAAATCAGTGTTTATTAGCTTTTGGTTATACACATTTAGAAAGTATATTGATGTTTTAGTCATGGCAAACTAAATCCAGTTTTTCAGATGTGTAATTTTGATAGCTCCAAACACAAAAAGGAAACTTCAAATCATCTTTTAAATCTCTATCAAAAGAGGACATTCACTTCAACAGCCTTCAGATAATCCATGGAAACAAACAAGATAAAAACCTCTTTCGTTTTTCATTAGAGATTAAGAAAGCTTCCCTCAGATTTAATAAGAAGCAAATTAAGTATTTGCTTAATAATAAGTAATTGCTTTAATTAAGCAATTAATTAAGTAAGCAATAAGTAATTGTTTTAATAAGAAGGAAATTAAGTATGGTTGGGAATTAATTGGCCAAGACAGGAATTATAAAAATAAAATTATTTTATTTTCCTGAAAGCCCCCCCACACACACACTCCCCACTTCAGACTATATGCAGAACTAGTTACATTTTATTTACAGGTTCTAATTCGGTCAGAAAATCTTCACAACAATGCTTATGGGCAAGTTTAGGAATTTAGGAAAGTCAGAAAATGGAAAAGACTAAGATACAAGACAGCTCTACCCCACTCATAAATCAGGCTGAGCAGAGAGCCTAGGGAACAGCAGATTTTACTCACAGAGGTGAAGTAGGAATTTAGCCATGATCCCTGCTGAATTTCTCTATGGGAGCCTCTGAAACTGCAAGCTATATTCTAGTTGCAGATCCACATGGCAAAATCTGATGTGAATAAAACCTGCCCAAGTCAAAGTGTCTGTAGACACAGCTTCCATGAGGCAAAGATCATGGAGAGGCGGTGTCTTAGCAGCGCAAGGGAAAAAGCCAAACTGCTGCCGTGTTCCTCAGCTCGGGGTAGCGAGCAGGAAGTCAAGACATGGTGATCCAAGAGAAGCCAGGTCCAGGTGTTGCTGGCAGTTCTCTCGCTCTTGAACAGACCTAAGGACTTGCTGAACTTGCAGACTTCTGGGGGAGCAGAACAAACTGTGCAAGAGCGGGACTAGACCAGAACTGCACAGAACTGTGCAACAGCGGGAACTGTGCAGAAGCAGAAACTGTGCGACAGCGGGAACCATGCAGAAGTGGGAACTGTGCAACAGCAGGAACTGTGCAACAGTGGGAACCGTGCAGAAGCGGGAATTGTATGACAGCAGGAACCGTGCAGAGGTGGGAACTGTGCAACAGTGGGAACCATCCAGAAGCAGGAACTGTGCAACGGTGGGAACCATGCAGAGGCGGGAACTGTGTGACAGAGGGAATTGTGCAGAAGCAGGCACTGTGCGACAGCAGGAACCGTGCAGAAGCAGGAACCGTGCAGAAGCAGGAACCGTGCTACAGCAGGAATTGTGCAGAAGCAGGAACTGTGTGACAGCAGGAACCATGTAGAAGCAGGAACCGTGCAGAAGCGGGAACTGTGCGACAGCGGGAACCTTGCAGAAGTGAGAACTGTGCGACAGCAGGAACCATGTAGAAGCAGGAACCGTGCAGAAGCGGGAACTGTGTGACAGCGGGAACCGTGCAGAAGCGGGAACTGTGTGACAGCGGGAACCGTGCAGAAGCGGGAACTGTGTGACAGCGGGAACCGTGCAGAAGCGGGAACTGTGTGACAGCGGGAACCGTGCAGAAGCGGGAACTGTGTGACAGCGGGAACCGTGCAGAAGCGGGAACTGTGTGACAGCGGGAACCGTGCAGAAGCGGGAACTGTGTGACAGCGGGAACCGTGCAGAAGCGGGAACTGTGTGACAGCGGGAACCGTGCAGAAGCGGGAACTGTGTGACAGCGGGAACCGTGCAGAAGCGGGAACTGTGTGACAGCGGGAACCGTGCAGAAGCGGGAACTGTGTGACAGCGGGAACCGTGCAGAAGCGGGAACTGTGTGACAGCGGGAACCGTGCAGAAGCGGGAACTGTGTGACAGCGGGAACCGTGCAGAAGCGGGAACTGTGTGACAGCGGGAACCGTGCAGAAGCGGGAACTGTGTGACAGCGGGAACCGTGCAGAAGCGGGAACTGTGTGACAGCGGGAACCGTGCAGAAGCGGGAACTGTGTGACAGCGGGAACCGTGCAGAAGCGGGAACTGTGTGACAGCGGGAACCGTGCAGAAGCGGGAACTGTGTGACAGCGGGAACCGTGCAGAAGCGGGAACTGTGTGACAGCGGGAACCGTGCAGAAGCGGGAACTGTGTGACAGCGGGAACCGTGCAGAAGCGGGAACTGTGCGACAGCGGGAACCGTGCAGAAGTGGGAACTGTGCGACAGTAGGAACCGTGCAGAAGCAGGAACTGTGTGACAGTGGAAACTGTGCAGAAGCGGGAACTGTGCGACAGCGGGAACCTTGCAGAAGCGAGAACTGTGCGGCAGTGGGAACCGTGCAGAAGTGGGAACTGTGCGACAGCGGGAACCATGCAGAAGTGGGAACTGTGCGACAGTGGGAACCGTGGAGAAGTGGGAACTGTGCGACAGTAGGAACCGTGCAGAAGCAGGAACTGTGTGACAGCGGGAACTGGGCAGAAGCGGGAA